>VDFB02000003.1:115408905-115473893 GCA_007258455.2 Sequoia sempervirens | reverse complement strand
ATGGTTTTGGGGTATGCACAATTTTTTTTTTTTTGAAAAGGACTTTGCCATATTTGAGGAAATACAATCGATAGGTCTTAAGCTAAACTCCACAACCTTTGCCTGCATCCTCTTAGCTTGCACCAAAATGGGAGCTTTAGAACAGGGTATGAATATCCGTCAAAGCATAATCTAAAGTTGATTATTGTAAGATGTATTAGTGGTGAATGCCCTGATAGACATGTATGCAAAATGTGGAGGTAAATTCATGTTTACTTCTATGTCCAATGTATTTTTTCTCATTTTGCATCTAGTAAAACCTCTTTTGTAGTACTAAAATTTTATTTGGTTCATGTTATGCTGCTTATGCATTTATTTACTAAACTTAACTTCCTTTTCTTATATACAAATGCATGGTATAACTTATTTTTACAATGAGAAAGGATAAAGTTAGCTAGCTTGTTTTACAAAGCCCATTCATTGATGTATAGTGCAAGGATAAAGTAGTTGAGATGTGTTTTCCATTGTTCAAAATTGGAAACCTACTGACATAAAGTTTATATCTCCAACAAAACACTATTTTTCTTTCTTCATGGCACGGCTGCATGGTGCATTTTACTATTTCAATGGAGTCTATGAGGGATTTATTATTTTTTCTCAATATGATCTTGGTGTTAGTTTGATGTTTTCTGGGTGGAATGTATGTGTGTAGCTATTGCTTCTACCTACAATTGCACACAATTATTTTCATATGTGGGTCTATCTCTACAGTTCTATTGATTTTCTAAGTTGGTAGATATAGTCTTCATGGTTTCTTAAGTGGATATGTAATACATACAGTTTTATTAATGTCCTAAGTGGTATGTGCAAATATGTCTAACTTTGGGGTGCACAAGCAGATCTGTGTGGCTTGTATGTACCTATCAAACTTCTTCATATTCCAACATTCACAAGTACACACGTTATTCATACTACTACAATACCATTCAGTTCCTAGGGAAAAATAGATCCTTTTTTTTATTATTTCGGTTGTTAGTTGGTTGTTGGTTGGAGCCTCCTGCGTCACCATTAATTTCTTCCCTATTATGTCATGCCAACCCCTTGATACTAATAACATTTCGCAAGAGGAGCAAGTTCAGAATGAAAATCAATTGTCTAGCCAATCCATACCATCCTTGTTTTCTTCAAATGATATCATTTGGTTCCTAATTCCCCACCAACACAAGGAACAATGTGTATCAATTGTTGTCGCATCGACATTATTCTTTTCATAACAATCTGCATAATACTCATAATAGAATTTGTCCTAGAGGAAGTCATAAAATTCATCCAAGATGCTCATTATTACCTCGAAAGTTTTTGCAAATCTCTACATCTTATCTTTGATACTTCACACTCTATAGATGTCCTACTTGAACAAAAAAATTATAGAGGAAAAAGTTTCTAAAATGCAGCAACATACCGAAGCCTCTCCCACAAACCACCTATATAAAGAATGAACAAAACACGATGTGTAGTCCAAAGAAAAAGGAATGTATGTTTGTATGTAACAAGATATAAAATGTTTCCATCTCAGGTTCTTGCAGCTATGTGTACAAGAAAGAGTTGTTTTAAAAGACAATTATTATACTATTTGTAAAACAACTTGTCAAAATGTTAACAAGCAAACTATATACAGAGTCAGCGTACATGATAACACTTGTCCATCCAAACAATAAACATTGGAGGGTGCCATTTAAAATGATGTGGTGGTTGATTAAGCATTTAACACCTTCAAACCTTCCAATTTGTCCATTACATATCATATTCAATTTTTTTATTTTTTTTTGCAATTTTTCATTGATAGATATAAATCTAAGGGAGAGAAAATCCTAAGCACAAAAATTTTACCAATTGAAATTTGTATCAGAGTAAATAAACAAACCTACAAACCCAAGATTTATTTTCAATCAAACACATTATTAGGTAAATTACTGTAATTTGAATATAATATCAAAGGAAAAAATAAACAAATCATTGAAACAATCTTACTACAGCTATTGACCAGGCGTAGTAGTGATCCCTTCTTGTTGAAGGCTATGCCAATGGACTTGGACAAAAGGACCTCGTCCATGAATTTCAACACGTATATTTTATCAGCATCATACCCATAACTGTACCATATTGCACCCTGGAAATGGTTTTCTTTCCAAAAATGCTAATTTTGTGAGCATGTGTAAAGAACATGGAGTCAATTTCATTAGGCCAAATGTAAGTACCTTGTGATGGATTTGATTTTTAATTTAATAACAACTTATATTTACAAAAAAAATTCTTTGATGTTGTTTCCATTGTTATTTTTGGTTATAATTCTTTTACAATTTCATTAACAAAAGGTTAGGTTCTCTAATGTCATGATTATTCTGTGTGTGTGTATCCTTCTATTTGTAAATTGTTTCATTCAATATTGTTTTCATTCTCACTTGAAGTGCTTAGTTTATTGGAAGACATTGGCTGCATCCCACCATGTCTGGAATTTGATTTCATGTTGCTGCATGTATATAGAGAGAAATATTATTGCTTAGTGTTTCGCTTTCAACAATTACAATATTATTGCAAAATATGTATTTTACCATTTAATATTTTGGGTTTATGGATAATTGGATATGTAGACATGTATTGAGAGAAAATCAATTATTCATAGAACGAAGAGGTACATTATCTTGATAGTGTCTAAATTTTGAAATTAACTTGAATTAACGAAGATTTGTTATCTTTGTGGGGAAGCAAAAAAAAAATCGTATAATAAATAGTTTGATAAGATTAGCTTGGGAAGAGAGACGTAATAATTTTTTTATTGTTTTCTAATGACGGTAGGCACGTAATATTTTTTCCTTGCAAAATTTCACTTTGTTTATTTGGATGTGGAAAATGAAGATTTTATGTTGAATTTGAAAATTTTAGTTCCATACTTAATAAAAATATGCACTCTTACAATAGTGGGGTTTAGAAATAGATTGAAATCCAAAACTCAAAATGCTAGTCTTTATTGCCCATTTACTAATGTTTCACATTTTTTATCTAACAAAAAATTAACAAAATTGTATGAGGTGTATCACCAATACAACATCACACCTATCCACCACTGTCAATGGCATCCATGGATTACATAATAGTATTCTTGAGCTTTTTCAAAATTTTGTACATCCCAGTTTGGGCACTACAACATCATTGTAGCAACTTGACTATGACTATGATACCTGTGTAGTTACTTGGTCAACAAGGTTGTGAATGTGATCATTGTGGTGTCTAGTATGTATCCAATGCAAAATATTCACAATTGAAAATGTTAGAAATCTTTCCTTAAATTAACTATAAGAAAATATGTAATACAAAGATTTTTTAAATGTTTACAAAAAAATTGTGTGTATCTCATGTAGACACTAAAAATTGTCCTAGGCCTGTGACTCTAATTTTCGTCATAATTCTTATTTTCACATTTTCCATGGCGTGCAAGCTAAATGTTAATTATTTAATTGTATTTTCTCAAAGGTGATCATTTGTCCTCTATTTGTCAATTAAATAGCACAATTATTTTAATTGAATTTTAATTCTTGTTGTACAACTTGATTAATTAAATAAATGTATTTATTTAATTCTACATTAAACTAATTCAATTTATCTTCTTTCTAAGAGTCAAATAAAACTATTATTTGAACTATTCCTATGACACTCTCAGCTATAATTAAAATAATCATTTAAATTCATTTAATTATTTTCTTTAATAACCTCTCTCTTTGATTAAATAAAGATTTATTTATTTAATTTAAATCCAAAATCTTGAATCTTTGAATTCAAATCATTATTTAATTTAAAAAGCAAAGATTATCCATTAGCATATTTCTCTAATTCAAGATAACCTAGTGTTTGTTATCTAATTAGTCCCTATTTATCACTTAGTCTAGATATATTCTGCCAGATCATTCAGAGATTATACGGTTGGATGTCATGGGGTTATCTTCTTGAACAAACTTTAATGATATTATTAATTAAGTGACCATCTAGATTAGATCATTATCTTCTATGTACAAACCTCAATTAAATAACTTTTACTAATTATTTAATTAATTTATTCTCCTATCTTCTATCCCATGTCAAATCTTCATCTTTTTACACATAGTCTTTATTCTTAGAAATCTCAGCTGGTTTCCACTCAAATATTAAATTATTATTTGAATTCAATTCCCACTGCTGTCTTTATCACTCACACTAATTCAACCCTAACCCTATTGCATGTCACATCTTTTAATCTAAATCGTCAATTAATTATCTTTAATCTAAGCCTGTCATTCGAAAATCATATTTTCTATAAATTGGCTTTGCCTTCATCATTATTACTCCTCCCGAAATCTTATGAGTTTTGGAAGCAACTTACTTTAGAATCTTCAATGTTTTGCTATTATCATGATCATGAGGCCATACTTGCATGCTTAATGAAAATTTGAGGGCAAGTATCACACAACAACGAAATGGAGAAGGATAATGGAGGTTATTCATGGAATCAAATGTGTGTTTGGTAAAACCCTTTGTTTATGCATGTTTTTATTATTTTTCATTGTTCTCAATTATTTAGCTTGGGTTTAGTTTAAATTACGTTTTGAATTGCTTAATCTGAGAATTTTCCCTGTGCTACATCTAGTGAACCTGATGTGAACAGAGTCATCGAAAAAAAAAATCCATAGAGAATTTGATTTTTGTAGGAACAGTTATGGATCAACACATCTGAGGCACAAAATGACGCATCTAACCCCATGAACCGCATATGAAGAATTAAATGATGCATCTGACTTTTTGCGATGCATCTGGCTAGTAAGAAAATAATTTTTTGATTTTTGAAATTCCTAGTTTTCATTTTAAATTGTAGTTTTTCGTTATGACTAATTCGAAACTTGCAGCATGTGATCTTGTGGAGTTAATATAGTTTTTCCAGGATGATTCATAGAAGAAAAATATACAAACTATTTTTGCAGGATGATTGACGAAGACAAAAATTAGAACTTCTAAATGTGTGGTCTTGCAGGACACTTGTCAAAGACTGATTATGGAATTGATTGTCTGATTAGATTAGATCATATTTTATTTGGTGCTTAAAATTTATCATTGTTCTCTGTGTTTGGTTCATTTGCACATTTTGTTTAGATTGAAACCCGATTCAATAATAAGAGTATCCTCTCCCCTTGCACACTTGTGAAATCCTGGGTGTAAGAGAAATTGTTATTGACTCTATAATTGGGCCTTCCTTGGTGGGAAAAATTACTCACCCTAAGGCGACTCAAATCGGAAAAAAGGTAAAGCCAAGCTACTCCCGATCGGTATACAAATGTGAATGCTAATGGAAAACTTAGCATTATAGGCGCATATTTGTTATACAAACAAGTTAATATTGCCTCATGTATAGCCACCTGAACGGGTGTCCTTATTAAAAGCCATTTGTTTTTAGATTACCAAAATCCTTCTATTTGCTGGTGCAAGAGGTCGGACCTCTGAAGCTGTCCCACATACTTGCAGTTCTTAGTAGAGATAAAGAGTTTGTCATGGGAGATTCATGAGAACTTGATGCTTGGCTGACCCAAAAAAGTGAGTGTCATGGAGGGAAGCCAATGTGGTCAAGCTTCTAATCATCCGCTCTGAATAATCATAGCTGGAGAAATCCAAGTGGGAACTTAGTAGATATTGTCCTGGCCAACGATAGGATCGTACTTGTCTTTTTGGATTTAAACATTTTCACATCAAAATCAAACCAAAATAAAGTGTTTTCTGATTATCTTCTATTTGCCAAAATTTGATCAAAATCAGACTAAAACAAGCTTGCAAATTTACAGTAAA
Source organism: Sequoia sempervirens (assembly GCA_007258455.2). Classification (NCBI taxonomy): domain Eukaryota; kingdom Viridiplantae; phylum Streptophyta; class Pinopsida; order Cupressales; family Cupressaceae; genus Sequoia; species Sequoia sempervirens. The sequence continues at coordinate 115,468,049 of VDFB02000003.1, read as the reverse complement.
CCGCATCTGCCATAGAGAATCGCATCTGCTGTTATGAATCACAACTGTCACACAGAAACCCACATCTGTCATATTGAGTCACAGCTGTCACACAGAAAATTGCATCTGATATCCTAAGTCGCAAGTGTCAAACCTGCAATGCATCTGAAATTGAAAACTATATTTGAAAACCTTTGTGACACATTTGATCTGATGAGCTGCATTTACAGTCTAGAATGACGCATCTACCTATCACATACTTGAGACATTATTTTACCAGTAAACCACATCTGACACTAAAAACCACATCCATTAGTTTCTGCGACGCATCTGTTAACCTGAATAGTAATTGCCTGATAACTAGAAAAATGAATTTCACTATCACAGTCTAAGGTCAAACAGTCAAAACTAGTCTCTGATTATCCTTTCATAGTGATCTCTAAATAGAAACTAGAAAGATTTGCTCATACTTTTCACGATTGCATCTTTTAGTATAATCTAGCTATAGCCATAGACACACTAGTTGCAAACCTTAGTTACATTTTAGGAGTCTTCATTATCTTCAGATCAATCAAACTTTAAGACAATCACCTTTGCAAATTTTTAGAATAGGCCAATTTTCCATACTTTGGATAAACCTTTGCTTCAACGAAAATTGTCACTGAACCTAATCACTTGTCACACTTGTTATCTTTTGTTATCTTGGTGAGTCTTTTCCAGCTCGTCAGTCTAGTTTGGGAACTCACTTTAACTCTTGGTCTTAGTCTCACAAAAGGTCCTTTGACAAACTAAATTGAAGCCTTGGTTAAACTTTGGATGGTTAGTAACCTCTTTTCAAATCTCCCAAAATTGATTACCTTTAAAAGCTTGCCTACACTTTTGCACACTTAGACATAGTCATTCTAGGACAACATCATTTTAGACATTCCTTATTTTCCAAAAAAGATAAGAAATATAGTTGCATTGGCATTCATTCCTTATATCCAAAAAATCCAAAAAAATAGACTCAAATCATATCATTCATAGACATAGTTTTGCATCATCAACATTTTGAGCATATCTTACATGGTCGAAATAAGGTCCAAAAGGAAACAAAGAGAAATGGTTGATCCATAAGACTTTATCAATCCATTTTCAAACCCCCCATCAGGGACATCAAGACCTCACAAAACCTTATTGGAATAATTTGTCACTAGAGACTGACAAGGACGCGTTATAGTTGAAGACTTAGACACTGCTACCCAAGATCCAAAATTTTCCTCTTTTGTAGATTAATACTTGACACAAGATCCTCAATGATATCTAGCAAAATTGTTAGTAGAAGCTGCCACATTACCTCTTGGATTTGAAATTCATACATTGCAAACTTTATCTACCCAAGGGACAAACATGATGACTTCTAGTACCTCTATCCATCAAGTAACTGCAACCATACCATTTGGAGTACCTACCCAAAGTGCCACAACAATATATACATCACCATTTGGTACATTGAGCATGACACAAGGCCTTAATTTTACCATAGGAGCATCATTGTCAAATCCCTTCGGCACCAATACTGGAAGCAAAAGGCCTAAAGTTAGCATAAACAAGACAAATGCTATACCAAATATCAACACCACTAGTGCCATTCCACAAATAGGGGTTTCAAAAATAGGACACATACCTCAAATACAATTTGGGCACTAGCCTGATCCTTCGCAAAACATTCACATTCCCAATCAACCAACATCAAACCAAAACTTGTTCTTTAACATTCCAAGTCAAAATCCACCCTTCATTCCTACACTGAACTAAAATCCATCACATAACATTGGGTTTCAAAACACTTACATAGACCCCAACAATGCAACCAACACATCATTGACACAAGTGGATGTTCTGAAAACAAAAATGCAAGCCCTTCAACAACAAATGGACAATATGGTGGTGTCTAGCAAAAAGACTTTTTCAACAAAAGACTTATGTCCATTTCCCTTTGACAAAGCTTTATACATGACACCCTTCCCACATGGGTATGTTACACCAAACTTTCCTAAGTATAATGGGAAGTGTAATCATATTGAACATATAAGGGAATTTTCCACAATGTGCATAGACATTGCGTATGACCCCACATATCTCATGAGAATTTTTCCACGAAGCCTTGTTGGAATAGCACTTGAATGGTTTTCTCAACTTCCATATGACATAAGATCATGGGGTGAACTTGCTGAAAAATTTGTTGAACATTTCACCTTTAACATTGACAATGAAATCAAAATAGCAGCCTTGTGTCACACCACACAAGAGGAAGGAGAGAACTTTATCACCTTCTTCCAGAGATGGAGGAGTCTAGTTGGTCAAAGTCCTATTGAAATACCTGAAAAGCAAAAGGTCACCATAGTCCTAGAAAACATCAATTCAAAATTGAGAAGTGACTTAAGAGTACACTGCTGCACTTCTTTTGTGGAACTAGTAGAAAAGGGTATCATACTTGAAAAGGCTCTCATTGACAAAGGTGAAATCAAGATGTCAAATAGAAATCCAAATGTTCAAAACACCCCTAATGACAAGAACAAATTTTGGTCTCGAAACAAGAACGTAACCAATGATGGCATTATCAATGCTAAAACCCTACAAGCAAGACCAATCATTACACTTCGAGGACATAAATCCTCTAATAACACACTCAACAATGTCAACCAAACTGCCAACGCTGTCCAAAACAACCAACAACCACGACCACAAAGGAGGTTTCCAAAACATGAATTCACTCCCCTAAGGGAACCAATTGAATCAGTCTTTAAACAACTACTGCAACACAACCTCATACAACTTCAAGAGCCAAGAATATATGATTGGGGACAATTTAAACCCTTTTGGTGGGATGACAACACTTTTTGTGATTTCCACCAAACTAAGGGACACAGTCTACAACAATGCTGACAGTTGAAGAACATTCTATAGGATCTTGTGGAAAAAAAAACTATTGAAGTTAATGGAAAGAAACAAACATCCTCAAATAGTGATCACTAGGTCTTACTGATCCATTACATGACCATGGAAAAGGAAAAGCCTCCAGTTTGGGAAATAAGACCAACAATAATTCAGCCAACTATGCTAATGTCAAGTATGACTATAACCATGACCCAATCATAAATCACATTCGAGCCACCGATGGGCATATCAACACTATTACCATAAAGAAAACTCTCAAATGTGATGTCAACAGTCGCCAAACCAAGATAACCATCTAAGGCCCTCCATCACAACAACAACCAAAGTCCTCCAAGCCTCAGTATAATTTACTTGACCAGTTGGGGAAGACCCCAACGCAAATTTCTATCTCAGAACTATTGTGTATATCACCTGATCACCGAGCTATTCTAGAAAAAGCTTTGCAAAACATGATCATCCCTAACAACCTTGATGTCAATCATTTCTAAGAGATGGTAGGCTACCTAGCTAACTCTCATCATGCTACCTTCTCTAAATAAGATTACTCAATTGAGAAGACAAACCATAATGACCCATTGCACCTCGAAGTTCTTGTTCATAAAACAAAAGTTAGATGAGTCTTGGTAGACAGAGGAGTAGGGTTGAATCTTTGCACCTTGAAACTGGTTAAGGCATTAGGCTTCTCAGAGGTGTGTGTGGACACTACTAAGAGCATTGTCATTAAGGAATATAATGACAGAGAACGATCATCTAAAGAAGTTTTAACACCCCCCATCAGAATTGGTCTTGTGGTTATGGATACCAATTTCTAAGTCTTGGATCTTGTCCTTCCATTTAATCTTTTACTGGGAAAACCATGGATACATGCTATGAAGGCCATCCCTTCCACTTACCATCAATGTCCTAAATTCCCATACAATGGAAAAGAGATCACGATAGTTGGTGACCCTGATCCTTTCTAGTATTTCACTAACCTACAAGGGATACCCCAATGACAGGTGCCTGTAAACCAGGAGGCTTCATCATCCAACTCATCCCAGTATATCGATCCATCCACTCTTTCCAAAACATCTACTTCCCAATAACTACCTTCCACTCCTAAGGTCGAGATCCAAGATAAGGGTTGTGGAGAGTATCATATGAAAGCATCTTATTGTGTCAACCATTTGGTTCCTCCCAAATCATACGGTTTACCAACAATAGATAGGAGAAAATACGTGGTCACCATACACGTCCCTCCCACAATGACTTTCACAAAATGGGGGTAACTAAGTGAAGAAGCTATAAATGAAGAAGATGTGACCTCTTGGTTATACAAATGAGACAATGAAGAACCTCCTCCGCCTACTCAGATACCCACAAATCAATATGGAAAAGGTTTCAAGATAATGCAAGACAAAGGATATAATGGACATTGCGGGTTGGGATTAAATCAAAATGGGAAGACTAAACCTATCATTGTCTCTAAACGACCAAAATTCCTAGGGGCTTGGGTTTCAACTGCTCCAGATTGGCGTTTCTAGTACTGCATCGCCTTTACAAGAGGAAGTAAGTGCTTTCAAAGCTATTGAGACATCCAATGAGCCATCTGACCAATGCTACTGCAATTCCCCTGACTCTAACGAATATGAGTGGGATTCCATCTCCTCCACCTCTTCAATGGACCTCGATAAACTATATGGGGAACTTGACCAAATGCTTAATTCCTCACAAAATCCTCTGAATTCCCATCCAAAAATACTTTTGAAAAAAGAGGAATGGCTCAAATGTTACTTTTGGGAACCCATTGATCCTGCCTCTTGGGAACCCAACGAACCAACTTCTGATAACCAAACCTTTACAAAGGGCCCATCTCATAATCTACCTATTCCCAAGAAAAAAGAATGAGGATTTGGTAAGAAAATTTTATGACTATGTCAACAACTCAGCCTTTACCTTGACCCCTTTGAACTTTGATATTTTTGATGATGACATGCCCTTAGTATATCCCCAACTTATCGATTGGGATCAACAAGTCACCCCTGTCTTAGATGTCTTTGAGAATGACGAAGCAATAGCTGAGTTCCTGGGATTGCGAGAAGGAATACCTAGTGGTGACCATAAGATTGGATTTACCATAGACTTGGATAACATGGCTTATTTTGGGGAGTTTGTTCACCCCTCCAATTGCAAAAGCAAAAAAAAAAGAAAAATAATGAAAAAAATAAAAATGACGAGTCCCTAGATGAAAACCAAAAGGTGCCTAAGGACGATGAAAAAGTCAAAAATAAGGACGCATCCAAGGGAGAAAAACCTCTCTGAGGCACCCAAGGATGGAGGTTTGAACATTCTCCTTGTTGCTCAATAAAAGTCACCAATGTTGGTTGAAGAATCTGAAGAGGTCAACATAGGCACTGTAGAAAATCCTCGGGTAATCTATTTTGCAACATCTTTGACAAAAACATAGCAACTTGAACTTTGTAACTTCTTCACAGAAAGATAGATCAACTTTGCATGGTCATATGCTGACATTCTTGGACTGGATCCTGACTTGGCATTACATCATTTTCCATTACAACTAGGTGCTAAACCCATGAAGCAAAAATTAAGAAAAATGCACTCGCAAATTGCTTTATAAGTCAAGGCTGAACTAAAGAAACTGTTGGATGTTAGCTTTATCGGATCAATTGACTATGTAGAATGGATTTCCAATCTCATACCAGTGACAAAACCAACAGGGGGCATCCTCATCTGTACAGACTTCTGAGATATAAACAAGTCATGTCCTAAAGATGACTTTCGTTTGCCAAATATTGACACGATTGTGGTCCTAACAACAGGATATGAAATGTTATCCTTATATGGATGGTTTCTCGAGATATAATCAAATCAGAATCACACTTGAAGACCAACATAAGAAAAATTTCACTCGTCCATGGGGAACTTATTGTTGGAACGTCATGCCCTTTGGACTTGAAAATGCTAGAGCAACACATCAACACGCTACGACAACTATTTTCCATGATATCATTCACACTCTCATGGAAGACTATGTGGATGATCTGATAGCTAAATCATTGACAAGGGTTGATCATTTACGGGTCCTAGATAAGATTTTTCAAAGAATAGAAGAATACAAAGTGAGACTAAATCCTAAAAAATGTGTATTTGGCATGCAATCAAGAGAACTTCTAGGATATATTATTTCTAGACGAGGCATTGAAGTGGACCCAACAAAGGTAAAATCTATAAGGGACATGCTTCCCCTGGCCAATAAAAATCAACTATGGACACTACAAGGGAGACTACAGTCTATCAGATGATTCATAGTGCAATTAGTAGACAAGATACATCCCTTCCAACATCTACTCAGAAAAGGGGTACCGTTTGTATGGACAGGTAAATGCCAAGAAGCTTTTCAACAGATCAAGGATTACCTACTTACACCACCAGTGTTAATGCCACCTATTGATGGAAAAACTTTGATACTCTACATTTCAACAACCACATCAATGCTAGGAGCCTTACTTGCACAAAATGACAATGAGGGTCATGAAAGGGTAGTCTATTATATCAGCCACACTTTGGTAGGTTATAAGCTAAACTATAGTACCATAGAACGTGCTTGTCTTGTATGAGTTTTTGCTACTCAAAAACTTAGGAACTACATGTTAAACCACCAAACAATGTTGGTCACAAAGATAGATCATTTGAAGTATCTCCTTAGTAAAGCAACATTAACAAGACGACTGGATAAATGGATAATGGTACTTAGTGAATATGATATCCAGTATGTAGAAAGAAAAGCTATAAAAGGACAAGTTATTGCTGACCAGCTGGAAGACGCACCGATTAAGGTAGATCATCCTCTAGTTTTAGATTTTTCTGATGAGTTCATCTTCACTCTTGACACAGGAACGACATGGAAGTTATACTTTGATGGGTCCCACACAAATCATGGTTAAGGGGTTGGCATATTGTTTATCACACCACAGGGTGACACTATTCCTTATAAGTCATTTAGAATTGCTTTTCCATGCACCAATAATATAGTAGAATATGAGGCTCTTTTAACAGGACTATGAATGGTAATCAAATGGAAGAACAAGCATCTACAAGTTTATGGATATTCTCAGCTGGTAGTTCGACAAGTTAATGATGACTATGAAACTAAAGATGAAAAGCTTGCCCCATACAAGCAGATGGCAGATAGTTTCAAACAATATTTTGAAAACATCGTCTTTCATCAAATACCCTGCATTTAGAACATGGCAACAAACACCATGACAACCATTGGTTCACTCTTGGACATACCTAGCAACATGCCTAAATTTGAGTTTTTGGTAGAACAACTTTTGGTCCATGCCTTTGACATCCCATATTCAAAGAGTGTGTGAACTTGTTGGTCCCAATTCCTCGTGGTACAAAGAAATATATGACTACCTACATGCCCAAATCCTACCCCTTGACCTCTTGAACAACCAACACATGACATTTATCCATAAGTCTTCCAAGTATATCATCATCAGAGACACCCTTTATAGACGTTCCCTAGACAATACCCTATTGAGATGTCTCGATACTGAAGAAGCATAAGCGACCTTGCATGGGGTACATGAGGGTATATGTGGATCCCAATCTAGCGATACCACCTTAGCCAAGAAGATTATGAGACTGGGCTATTATTGGCCTATGATGGAAAAGGACTCATATGTCTTTATCAAGAAATGTTGACAGTGCCAAATTCACAAAAACTTGATACATGCACTAGCACAGGAGCTCCGTCCAATAACCTCACCATGGCCCTTTGCCCAATGGGGACTCACCTTGATCGATAAGATACATCCTACATCCTCCAACAGTCATAAATTCATCATTAAGTAACTACGACTGAATATTTTACCAAGTGGATTGAAGCCATTCCTATGACCTACATTACAGGCATAAAAATTTCTAAGTTTATTCTTAATTACATCATTTGTCAATATGGTGTTCCTTAATCCATAATCACAGATAACAGCTGCCCATTTAAAAAACAAGAAGTCTGTCACCTCTGCTAAGAATTCCATATCCAACACCACTTTTCCACTCCATATTACCCGCAGGGTAACGTCCAAGCTGAGGCATCTAACAAAACAATCCTCAGAATCCTTAAGAAGACTGTGAATGATGCTGGTCGCGATTGAAATTTATAGCTTAACCTTGCCCTATGGGCTTACCACACAAGCATCCACACTCCCACTGGTGCCACTCCATATTCCTTGGTATTCGGTTCTGAAGCCATCTTGCCTATTGAGCTCGAGATTCCTTCCCTAAGGGTATCTTTGAAAGGACATATTGACGATGAAGAGTACCGTGTGTCAAGATTACATGAGCTAGAGTTCCTAGACGAACGAAGACAAAAGGAATTCTAGATCACCTTCAAGCATATCAAAATTTTCTTCGTCGTAGCTACAACAAGAAAGTCTTGAATTGACATTTTGACATTGGTGACCTGGTCTTAATGGAAAATCCAAAGAATCAAGCAGAAAGAGAAAAACCAGGGAAGTTTGAGCCAAACTGGCTAGGGCCTTATATTGTCATAGAAGCCTTTGGATCAGGAGCATATCAACTCTCTACTCCTAAAGGAGAACCATTATTAGCACCAATCAATAGCCTTCATCTAAAGAGGTTCTACACATAGCTTTTGAGAGACTTGTCTTAATCATCAAAACTACAAAAAAATAGAAAAAATAAAAAAAATCATTACCTAAGGGAAAAATTGGCAAATAGGAATCTTGGTAACATCAAAAAAATTGATAAAATCAAGAAAATAGTAAAGAGAAATAAGTCGTTCAATAGTTAAAACCACTTCGGCGGTGCTTTGGATGAGTACCATGGTGAAAACCTAGTAAACAGGCGCCATGTGTAGTCGAATTTGCTTCTTTGTCTACCATCATTCTAATCTGACTTCTCTGTCATATCACCTATCTTTCCTATCCACACACCTTATCATTTATCCTTTTCATCTCACCCATAACACCCATAATAAATGGTTGTCCTTTCCATAACTTGGAACGATTGACATTGAGCACACTTCATATCCCCGTTCCATCCTATTCATAATAAATTGGTCTTATACTCGAATAGGGGTAGGCACTTGACTTACGTCATTTGGTTCTTACAATGGTTGTTCTGAGGGCATAAAACCATCGAAAAAATCCAAAAACATCACAAAATGTCCTGAAAAAAAATCCAAAAACAACACAAAATGTCCTAAAAAAATCCAAAAACATCAAAAAGCTTCAAAAAGACAAAAAAATCAAAACATGTCAAAAACCCAAAAACAGAGTCAGTCGCACCAATCAGTCTTTGTCATTGTCGAACTATGTTGCCTCTACGATTGAACGTAGGCAAGGCCATTTGTCGATGTGCCCCCGAGGCATTAGGTCAGTCTTTTTAGGTTTGTCTGTATAAAATCATGACTCAATCCTTTGTCTATAAGACAAAGTCATTGGTCATGTCGAACTACAAGGTCTCTGCGTGTATAACGTAGGAAAGGCCATCAATCGATGAGCCCTCGAGGCCACACTAGGTCAATCCATTAGGGTTCGTCACATTCATTACCACACATGTCAGATATCTTCAAATAAATCAAATCTTTTTCAATCAGTCTTGTCAGTCAAAGTTTGGTCGAACTACAAGGTCTTTGCATGTATAACGTAGGAAAGGCCATCAATTGATGAGCCCCCAAGGCTGCACTAGGTTAGTCAAAATAAGTCAGACATTGTCGTCAAACACAAACAATTGTTAGAACATCAAGACAAGTTACACATCAACAGAACAAATCAATCAACAAGATCATCTAGTCAAACAAACAAATTGCCAAAGCAATAACAAAAAAAATCAACCTATGTCTTATACAGGATGTGTCCTTCCTGAAAACAGACATGATCATGTAGTCAACCAATCATCATTGCCTTATACAGGTGGTCACATGATCAAAACAAGACTCAACGTCTTATACAATATGTGTCTCTCTGAAACCAGGCTTTATCATTTCCCTATTAGGTGGTCACATGATCAAAACCAGACTGGATGTCTTATACGATATGTGTCATTCCTGAAACTAGGCTTTATCAAACAATCATCTTATCAATCCTCTAGACAATTAAACAACAAACATGATCAAATTTTGGAAAATATTCTTACTGGCTGTTGACATTGTGGCCTGTTTTGTCTTGTATTTTCTTTTTGGTTTTGTCTTTGAGTCCGATTACTAGCTTTCTCGAGGATGTCCCATGAAGGATTTAGAGAAGCAAGGATGTATTGGGACTCTTTTTCTTTGACTGCTATTTGTCGATTGTCTTTTAGCTTTGTCTTTGAGTCAGGTTACTAGCTTCCTCGAGGATGTCCCATGAAGGATTTAGAGGAGCGATGATGTCTCATGACTCATCTTTTATTTAATTTCTATCTATAGTTTGTCTTGACAATAAAAACTGGGGAAACTTTTCCCTTAGTATGATTTAGGACATTCCTTGTCCGTGATTGTCTATTTTAGCAGGTGGATGACCTTGTACACCTTGGTCTATCTCATATCATGGTGTTTGTTGTCCATTCGTATCATTTAATGCCCAATGATGATTTAATGCAATGCCTATTATGTTTCAGCGAAATATTGAAGATTTCTAATACTAACATCCAAATTTTCCGCTCTAACATTTCTTCTTTTCTGCATCTTCATCATCATTATCTATTTTTCCCTATTCTCTTGTCCTTCATCTTCTAGTCCTCTTATCCATTTCGAGAGCACATTTGTGTTCTTTGAACCTGCCTGTCCTCTTGAGGGGGCATACCACTACTTCCCCGTCATTCTTCTGCATCCTACTTTCATTGGGGCATATCTTTTTCTTTGACAGAATGTGATAAACAACATTGTATCAAAGAGGAGCAAAATGTAGAGACTAAAAATTGTCCTAGGCCCGCGACTCTAATTTTCGTCATAATTCTTATTTTCATTTTCATAATTATATAATGTTAATTATTTAATTATTTTCTAAAGTCATTTGTCCTCTATTAATTAAATAACTTTAATTATTTAATTAATTCATTCTTACCTTTATTCTTCCTTGATTAATTAAATAAATATTATTTATTTAATTACGTCGCTAATTAAATTTATCTTCTTTCTAAAATTAAATAAACTATTATTTCATTTATTCCTATGACACTTTCAACTATAATTAAATAATCATTTTAAATTATTTAATTATTCTTTAGCCTTTTCTCTCTTTAATTAAATAAATATTTATTTATTTAATTTAATCCAAAATCTTGAATGCTGAATTAAATAATTATTTAATTCCTAAAAAGATTTATCCATAGCATATTCCTCTATAATTAGATAATCTCTTTGTTATAGTCATTTATCACTTTAGATATAATTAGATCATTCAGTTATCTGGCGAGATAATATCTTATTATCTTTAACAAACAGACTTTCTGTGTTAATCAGTCCGTTATCGAGATTAGATCTTATCTTCTACATGCAAACCTCTATTAATTAAATAACTTTAATTATTTAATTAATTTATTCTTATCTTCTATCCATGTCAATCTTTATCTTTTACAAGCAATCTCTATTCTTCTGTGTCTCCACCAATTTCCACTAAATATTTAATTTAATCTCCACCTTTTATACTTTATCACTCACACTAATTCAACCCTAACCCTATTGCATGTCACATCTTTTAATCTAAATCATCAATTAATTATCTTTAATCTGAGCCCGTCGTTCGAAAATCATATTTTCTATGAATTGGCTTTACCTTCATCATTATTAGTCCTCCCGAAATCTTATGAGTTTTGGAAGCAACTTACTTTAGAATCTTCAATGTTTTGCTATTATCATGATCATGAGGCCATACTTGCATGCTTAATGAAAAATTGAGGGCAAGTATCATACAACAACGAAATGGAGAAGGATAATGGAGGTTATTCATGGAATCGAATGTGTGTTTGGTAAAATCCTTTGTTTATGCATGTTTTTCATTGTTCTCAATTATTTAGCTTGGGTTTAGTTTAAATTACACTTTGAATTGCTTAACTTGTGACTTTTCCCTGTGCTACATCTCAAATTTGTACTACAAAATTATATAGAAAATAAGGAATATACCTCCTTAGCATGTTAACTTTCATATACATTTCTATCGGCGTAACCCTTGCACCCCTTTTGGTGCAAGTGCTAGTATAAGCAAATGTATATATGAGATATATGCATATATACATATATATACACATATTGATATATGTGTATGTGTCGACGTGATGGAACGCCCATACGAGTATATCAATATATGTATATATGAGTATATGTGTATATAGGTATATACATATGACATTGTTTATAAAAATGATAACATGGATATATGCATTCAAAATATCGAATGATGCATATTTATTACCATATGAGTTGATATATATATATATATATATATATATATATATATATATATATATATATATATATATATATATATATATATATATATATATATATATATATATATATATATATATATATATATATATATATTATTGATAGAGTGTAATGTTTGAATAAAACACTGATTATAAATAAAGCATTGGTGTTCTAATTTCCAAGTGCATACTATATAGTATATAGTGCACATTTCATATAGTGTTGGTGCAACAATAAAGTGCACACTCTGGCAGTGCTAAAAACATTTATTATGAATTACTATGCTTGCAAATGGAACACAATATATATTAGAAGGCGTGTGGGAAGGATATAAGACTCAGTCAAGAGTATTGAAAGATATTTGAAATGCGTTTAAAAGCTTTAACTTGGTCATAAATCTACAAACATCAAAAGCATGTAAGAAGGTTTATGTGGTGCCAAATTATGAATAATTGCATTACATTAGAAGTCTATTTTGTGAGCTCTATCCAGTGATGGAAACCAAAGTAAAATGGAGAATAAGTCAAGTAGAAGTTGGCATGAATAGAGTCAACCTATTTGATCATTCACCTTGCATATCTAAAATGCATTCTTGCTGTCTTTAAATAAAGCGACATGCTGTTGTATTTTGCTGAGTATTAAGTTTTAATGTTACCACCCACTGAGATTATTTGCTGAGACGATCTTAAGAGCTGAGAAGTGTCATTTAGCATAGCTTGTTTATAGGCAGCAAAGTCTCATATTTTTTTATAAATAAGGGATAGTATTTCCTCATTTGGACGCACAATTCACTTGCATTCTGCTGCTTTTTATCTGAGTTATTCTTGTTTTGAGCTAAGAGTTTGCTTGTGAGGAAAGTTGAGAGAATTATTGTGAGAATTTCTATGAGTGGGTTTGGAGAATTGTTGAAGAGTCTTCAAACAGTTCTTGGAGGGGATTGAGCTTGAAAGTCAATTTATTTCAATTGGGATTAGTGTTTAACATGCATGTTAATTCTATTCTCTTATGCTTTATATGCTTTGGAAAAATTGAGTGTTAATGTTTGACTTGTGTGGTAAAATGAATTGATTTGCTAGAATAAGGAAAGGTTATGTTTACTTCTATAGAATTAAAAGAATCTTATTATACTTAATTCTTGTGAACCTTATTTAAGTGTTTGTACATACTCCATATTAAGGAGTGAATGCGTTTATTAGTATTATATACTAGGGAAGATTAAAGTAGCTTGTGAAGTATTTGTTTCAAGTTATTTGGGTAATCCAAACTATAGAGAGTTCATAGGTTAGTGCCCCTGGGATTAGATTATCCAACGAAGGAAATAGCTTATGTATAGTGATTACTTGGTAGGAATGTTATAGTCATATAAAGAGAATAGGTTGTTCTTGGGGTTAAAGATTACCCAAAGGAGGGAATTGTCTATGCATAGTATATGAAAGGTCAAAAACCAAATCAAGCTAAGGGTAGTGGGTGAAGAGATGAAACTTTTATAAATGAAACTTTGGCCAAAGTAGTGTAAATAGCCACTATTTACACTGTCAGTTCATTGTGATCCAATATAGCATACTAGGCCGAGAATTTTCATACAGATAGGTAGTAGCCACTGTATTGAAGTCTAGGTATGTAGGACACAACATTAAGCTCAGGAAGGCTATTGTTATAGGGTTATCCAACCAATCTCTTTGTCGAAGGGTAGGGCCATCTTACCATATGTGGTAGATGTGCAGGGGACCGCATAAAGTCCATGGTTGGCAGAAAAGCACTTGAGTGATGCTTCTCCTCATCAGTTGGTAGCCGAGATTTGAGGGGGACTACTTGGACCATTCACATCTATTGCTTATGAAGCTAAATTGAGCTATGTACATGTATCATTGTATTTCATCTTTAGAAATTTATAAAATGTAAAATGATTATAGTGAGAATGAAATCAATATATGAAACATTGTTATGGAAATTATGCTCTTTATTCTCTTTTTAAAAGAATTTTTTTATTGCTATGGTGTCATGTCCCAATTTGGAACAATAAGGAGAATATATTAAATTAATTACTTATAAGGTTATTAAATAAATAAATATTAAAAAGTAACCTTCTATAAATAATTAATTTAATATTAAAGTGACAAAAAATAAAATAATATCAAAAAGTCACTTAAAAGAATAAAATAATAATTTATTCTAGAAGCTTCTTGAAAATACTTGTGAATTCTTTATAAGGAGCTTTTGGGGGGCATTTGAGATATCCTGGAATCAAATACATTTTTGAATATTGGAGAGCTTGAATGTTGACATAGCTGGAGAAGTAAAATTCTCTAAGTTTGCTAGTTTCGGTTGTGTGACACCAACCCTAGCTAGTTGAGAGTGGAGGATATTCATTCTTTCACATTGTGCAAAATTAATGGGCAAAGGCCAGTTTTGGTTAGATCGATTGTAGAAGTTAATTGTTGATTGTGAGGTTATTCCAATCCATTGGGAAGGATGAATTTTTTGAGAAAGGACAACTTCACAAGTTGGTTCAATTTCTATCCATTTTGTATTAGATAAATCGTGGTCCCTTCCCCAGTCTGGGCACACTACTGATAGGTGTGATTTTGTATAATGGTGGCTGGGTTAATTCATATTAAATTTCTAAAAGGTTGTATGGCATCTATGAGTACAAGCACTGCATATTGGATTGTAAATAAACAGTCCTTGAGGTGAATCAAATGAATTATTGGTTGCTGCAACAAAACATCAGCATAGTAGAAATCCACAATTTCATTCCTAAGAGCTCCAACTTACATCATTTCTAATTGGAGGTGGGATCGCTCCACCCTAGGAGCTTTGAAGATGACATTTCATGCTTATGGGAGGCATCTGGAGGCTGCAACATTTCATACTGTATGGTGACTGCAATTCAGAATAGAGGCAGCAAAGGGAGGAGGTTCAATTTTATCTAAAGAAGACTCCATTTTGTGCAAAAGGGCTGCCATCATTTCATCAAGTAGAAGAACATATATAAATCAGGTTCTTATGATATTTCATACAATGAAATAATTTATTAGATTGTCGCTCTGTTATATTAGTAGTTAAGGGGTTGCCATTAGAATTCATGTTAGTTGCATATGAGATATTATAGGCCAAGGATCTTGGCAAGTTATTGTAATCATTGTACTCATTTGCATCAATTGACAATGAGCTATAAGGTTGCACAATATATGTTTGACAAAATACCTTAGCTGCAGTTTTTATATTCTATCATTTGTATGCATGTTAATTATTTGTAGAAATGCCATTCAACTGAAGAAGTTTATTTCAGTCATTCATTTGCACAGAAAATACAAAAAAAAACACTTGCATCTCATTTCTTAGACATTATTGCATTGTTGAACACTCCCAAAAACATCATTGGCAATATTCCAAATCAAGATCAAACAACTAGAAAACTACAACAACAAACTATCAACATTTTGCACTCCAACAGTTTGACAAATTTCTTAAGAGCCAAAATCAGAAAATTCAACCCAAATTTAGCAAGGCTCTTTACATATGGGTTTTGAACATAGTTTATTTACTTGAAGTTAAAATTTAGAGAAATTACTAAATTCATAGAACAATTGGCATGTTTTTGATAAGGTAAGCAAGGTTTTGAAAGGACCTAGAACCTTTTACAAAGCTAGAAGGACACTTCTAAACAACAAAGCCTCAAGCTTGCCAATGAACCAGTACCAGCAAAGACACCGCAGTAGCACAATAGAAACACAGACAACTCCTAGTCAGGAGCAACCAGGAGAAACAAGACACTCAGAACCAACAACAATCCTAAGACAAGGATAGATTAACAATCCAGACTTGGCACCACAACCAGGAGCAAACAAACACTTAGGACATAAACTAGTCCTATAGAATCCATAAATAACCCACAAAATTGCAAACCGAAAAGACTGCCTAGAGTAACCAAGCCACAAAACACCAACTGTTGCATGATTGCAACAAATATTTTGCTCAAATTAGACAAAAATGAGCCTAACAGTTTCTTACCAAAAGAGGGGTAAGAATCATAAGTTGCAACAGAGAAAATTTCAGAGCCAAAGCACAACCCACCACAAAGCAACCCTTGAAGACTACCTGGAATACCCAGGCCACAAACCACCTGCTATAGCAGGACTGCAACATAAATTCTGCTCAAGTTTGAAAAACTAGAACCTAACAGATCCCCACCAAAAGAGGGGTAAGAATCCCAAAACGCCACATAAATACGTTCTTCAAAAATCACCAACCGACCAAACACCAACCCCAAAACCACCTCAAAAGGATGGGGCTCCCCTCTATAAGAGAGGAAGAAATGGGGACCATAACTACTAGAGAAACCTCCCTCCAGAGCAAGCACACTCCACCTTGATAGGGACTAGCAAAGGAGAGAAGCACTTCCCACCATATCTACAACCTTCAGCTCCAGCTCAATAGGAGTGGGCTCCACCTTAATAGGAGAAAAATTCACCTCTATTGAATACAACATTAGTAGAACATGGTAGCAAGCAAGATCTCCAGCAGAATAGGAAAACACCTCCTCCCAAGGCATCCAGATGGAAGAAACAAAGGGGGGATTACATAGGACAACCAAAGGAGCACAAAACCCGACCTCTTTCGAACACGCCGACAACAAGGAGCCAATAGCACAAATACATCAACACAAACCATTCTACACCATACCAGCAACAAACCCCCATCTCCTCAAAGGTAAACTCACCACTCCAAAGAGCAACTCCAACCCAGCAACAACATTGCTAGCATCATTCACAAACTTGCCCTGAGGGTAGCAAAACACCGTTCCCCAAAAGGGGCTCAAACCAAAACCCAACAAGAAGGAGAGCAATAGGAGCAAAGAAACATTCCTCAAGCATGAAACCAACCAAGTGGAGCCAACAAAGGCAGAGCAACCAATGCACTAGAGCCCAACACCAAAGCCGACCAACCAACCAGCCAAACACAGGCGCAACAAGGGAGAAGCACAAAGAACACCCTTAATGACCAACACCATAGGGCACCACACACACACACCCCCCAAAAACTGGCAGAACCACAAAAAAGGGGAGGAAACAAAAAGAAGGACCAAAACCTGCCCATCACAACCAACACAAAGAGACGCCCAAGCATCAGGAAATTTGTCAGCAAGGGAGCAGGGGAGAAGCTTCCTAGAAGCACCACCAACATACGCCTCCACACACAGAAGAACAAACTCAAAACCAATGAAAGGAAAGTCTCCAGGCGTTCGAAGGTAAAGAGCCACCAAACGCAACAAATCTGATAAAGGAAACACAACCCTACGCAATAGAGGCAGTCAATACAAGGACATCAACACACATAGGAGGCCTGCGACCATCCAACTTAGTGCCAAGGGAAAGCAACAGAGACCCCCCGCCATCCCTGTCTTCATCCTCGCCATTGCATTCGCCCTTAGCATCTGCAAAAAATTTCAAACTGCTCTTCCAACAGCTCTTCCCACACAGCGCTAACGCTCTCGCCATTTAGAAGTAAGTATCTCTAGTGTTTAGAACAATTGGCATGTTACATAATTTTTGAGGTTACATTTTTTAGATTGTTACAAAATCTCTTATCATTTTGATATCAAAATATTTTTAATTTGAAGTTTAAAATATGTTTAATTTAAATTTCCTTATCAACATGTAAAATAATATTAAAATCAACATCAAAATAATGACATTTAAATCAATCAAATAAACTAGAGTTATGAACTTAACAATCTTGCATAAGTATTTAAATGTTGATCGATACTAGAAACATCTACGAATATAACATACAAAGACAAAGTAATCAACTAGTATAACTAAATTGAATGATACCATACGATTAAAGTGGGTGTCAAAATTATAATGAGTCTATAGGTACAATGTACACAATCACAAAATAAACGGGCCTTCCAAATTTTATATTTGAAAAGATAGAAATGCTAAATTGACAACTATTTTTTCACTCACTCTAAATTTTTGATTATTTTCAATATATATTTTGTAGATCTAGGTAAGCAAAATGGCTTTGGAGGTGGTCCATCTTCAATTTTTTTGAATCTTTAGAACAACATTCCTTGTATTGTTACTTGGGTTTCTCTTACTTTACCATCTCATAATTATTACTCATATTTAGATTAAAGACATATACACAATAATAACTCTTAACAATATTTTCAAAATTGTATTGTTGGTCATCATCCTTCTTCCATATCTTTTCAATCACATGGATAAACTCTATTTTTCAAACAAAACAAATTCTCACTTGACTTTGACGATATCTTTGCAAGGCTTGAGTATTCTTCATGTTAACACCCACTTAAAAAAATAGATGCTAGAAAAACCTAACCCTTATTTTATACTATATTTTTTGAATAAATTCCCAAAAGTTAAAAGTCTTTTTCAAGATTATTAAAATTGATTATTCATACCCATTTTGTCTTGTGAGAAACTTCCCAAACGATGACTTTATTTTTTAAATATTTTCCAAGGAGGACTAATGCTCCCAAGGTTATATTTGTCAACTATAAATATCCATACAATAAAGACCCACCAATGAATTTGGGTTTTTTTCTTTCTTCAAATAGATTTCAGTATTAACAATCCCTTCACGCTCACGTTAATGAATTCATCATCATGATGTTAATGACGCCATCAAGTGATAATAGCAGGTTACAGATGTGCCCCATTACTTGCTCACCAAAGAAAATCACAACGAATATCACCCCCAGTATCTTGGGTGACAATTTTCTTGCCCACAAAAGCAACCATGCCAATTTCCCTAACAATTCCTTAAAACCAACATCCTCAAATTTAGATTTTGAAACGGCCTCAACTGAATCCATTGATTGTTTGTCTTTGTCAGTTTCCACTGTTGGGGCGGATGAATTCTCTGCTGTATCCATGTCTTTGTCATGCTCCTTACTAGCTTCCCCTGATACTATTTCTGCAATATCCTTTACAGCATCTTCTGCCTTGCCCACTTTTTCATCCATGGTCTTTATTGTCTTCTTTATCTGCAGCCACATATAAACCATTTACAATTATAATTACTGCTTTGCTAATGAATTAGTGAAGTGAATAAAAATAGAATGTTATGTGGTATACTTTTTCTACTTCCTTCTCCACAATTTGGGCATCCTTGTCCACTCTTTCTGAGATTTCATCAACAACTTCGGCTGTTTCATGAAGAAATTCCCCTTCCTTGGAGCGCTTTTTAACTTTTTCAGCTATCTCTTCGGTCACCTCTGCAACATCTTTCACAGAGTCTGCCACTTCCTCGACAATTTCCACAGCATTCTCTATTTTCTCTGCATCAAAATGCTTGAATCTTTTATATATTAAACTAGACAAAACGTTATGGTAGTGATAGCTTTTTCTCTGTTTGTTTACCTTCAATTTTTTCAAGAGTCTTTTTCTCCCTGTAAAGCACTCCTAAGATCCCCTTTGACAGTCTAAACAAATACCCAATTATGCCTGCAAATCTGAACATGTACAACATAAAAAATTAGAAGATTACAGATTTTCACAAACGATGAAATTGGTCACAATTGTATTTGGATTAGATTGTGTGATTGTCTTTTTCATCAATGTTTTGGATCAGATTTCGTGATCTATCATCAGAATGATAGAGTGCTATTAGAGACAAGAAGATAATGATGATCAATCGTGAAGTGTGATCCAAAACGATGTTGGTAAAAACTATCACACAATCTAATCCAGAAACAAATTGTAAAAGATAAAAGCGAATTTAAAAAATCCAGACCCTTTCACAAAGATACAACATTCATTAGATAAACATCAAATACCATGAGATATGAGACTGACAAAACAAATGAAATGATAAAAACAGACAAAAAGTTAAAAAACAACAATAACATAACAGAAAAAAAAAAAACTACCTATTTGTTATCAGCAATAACATGACCATTATTACTCTTTCATCCAAACATAGATATCTCCATTATGAAGAATAAGTTTGGGAATTCAGTGCAGAGTTGAATTGAGTTACTTACACAGAAAATACACTGTTAGAATGTTTGCTTTGATCAGGGGCATCGTCTCCTCCCTTACCTGAAGAGCTGTTACAAGATTCAAAAAAGCTGAGACTTCTAAAAGTTATGCCGGTGGATATGTTCAGACAATTAGATTTATTTGGCCATTAAGGAAAAAAAAAAAAAACTTTCTTCTGGGATCAACCAACATTTTCTTACCTTGTAGCTCTGATAACATGAACCCACAACAGGCCTCTTTTATTTGTTTTGCCTAGGCCTTTTGCACTAAACAAAGTGGGTTTCAAAACTGAATGCAGGGGAAGGTTAACAGGGGTCCCTTTGAAATTGTAATTAGCCCCATAACCAAAAGAAATTGGCTTGATGCTACTGCCAGCATACCAATTTTTATGATCCCAACTAATGCTTGGTATGCATGGGATTTGAGTGCGTTTCAGCATTGATTTTTCCATTGACAAATTATTGTTATGGCTTTCCTTGCAAACATAAATATTTTTTCTAGGAAAGTAAAACAGGGCACCTGATTTATTTGGGATGCCTTTGTTTGTTGAACGTTCTAGGAAAGAAGGATATCTCAAAGCTCACACACGTACCTAATCTATGGAAGACCATTCAAAGTCATGTTTTAGAAGTAACGTCTCTTCTCGCTTAGCTTTTTGCAATAGCTTTGGATACAAATTACTTAGTCTTGATATCTACGTAAGGTAGCGAGATAAGAGATAAGAGCCTATTGACTATCCACATTTTGGATGCATAGAATAAATATAAAGCTACTTCCTATAAACACAACCCCAAAATTCAATAATAATATTGGATATTACTATTATTCAATAGTTTAATAATACGTTTTTATTTTTTACAGTGGGATTGGCTAAAGTATCTTGCAAAAGGTCATGAGGTCTAGTCTCCCTTATCTTCGAAAGAGTATGTCGCACCAACGTCACCGATCATGTGAAAAAAGTTTACGAGATGGGATGCACTGCAGTCTTTAAAAAAAAGACGTTTTTATCTTTTATCTATGTATTGAGTGTTGAATAGATGTTGTCAAGATAAAGTGTTGTGTTTAATAGTAATGTAATAGTTTTATAGTCAATACCACTCATCTACATATAAAAATCATAAATAGTTATTTATTCTTTTTTTTTTTAAGATTATATATAAATAATTAAAAATAGCCTCTATCTATTTAAATATCAAATAATTTGAAAGTCAATATTATTTATCTATATATAAAAATGATAAATAATTATTTTATCTTTATTTTTTAAAATTATATATATTTAAATATTTTATTGAAGAATATTATAATTTATAAAAAAGATTACTCATAATATAATTTTATATTACTAAAATAAAAATAATAAGCAAATAAAAAAATAATTATCAATTTTTAATTTGAGTTTAATTGAATAAATATATTTAAAATTCTAGCACAACCCAATAAAATGCATTAGTACACTTAAAATTATTTGCATTTCTATTTGTCAAAGAATAAAACCTATTCAACCCTCAAAGATGGATAAATGATTTATCTAGAAGCATATAAAATTTGACTTTGAAAATATAGTTTGACATATAAAATTTGACTTTGAAAATATAGTTTGACAAGATCTCTTATTTAAGATTGGATTTGTAACATGTGAGCCATAGTTGATTGGCTCAAGCCTCACATCATGCAAAAAGAAAAGTCATAGTTAGATTTTTAATTTGTGTAAATGAATTAGATTGAAAATATGATTTAATTCATATAATCTTTAAAAAATTAAATGTTAGGTCTATTTTTTTTCCTTCTAATTAATTATTTTTTAGATAATACATTAGAATTCTATTAATGTGGATCATCACAACTATCACTAATAACATACAACATAATTACCAATACATCTACATAAATAATTTTATGGTAGATAAAGGCATAGCCATGCCTAAACATAAATAGTAGTATAAAACCATACCTAATCACACTTACAAACCATCCAACCTATATATCATGACACAGTAACATAAAGACATGACACAAATGCATTAGGATAGAGAAGAGATACCCTAACAAGCCAATCATGAATTAGGTAGCATAGTTAAGCTTCTCTCATAGGCTCTTCTATACACTTTATTCCTTGAAAGCACCATTAATTCCACCACAAGAACCACCAAACTAGTAGCTTTATCTAAACCATTAAATTTTATGCTGTTGATTAACTCAACATGCCTTGGCATCCTTACAACTTATCATTTTTTAGCAATGCCATTTTGTACCCACTAATAATCTCCATCATGCTCTTGGGTTATGAAACCATTATATGTTTCCTTACCATCTAAATATCTTGCCAAAATTCCTCCAAGGTTTGAGCATCTACTATCAAAGTTTTCACTTCCTCATCTAGAGTCCTAATGTCCACCTCCATAACCTCCAATATTGCCTTAACATTGTAAGATAGGGGTAAAATATCCTATTTTATTGCCACCTTCTTTTCCAACACATCCTCCTCTAAGGATAAAACTATTGGTGATTTTTCATTGTAAGTACTCTTAATCTATTCTAGGAAGCTTACTTGAATAATTTTTCAAATAAACTATAGGGTATGTTAGGACTTGGAGCAATAAATTATATAAGCTTCTATAATCAAATAGACTAAAATAGGGCAACAATGAGAGAATGTTCCTCTCTCCTTCTTTGAGCTCTGCAAGGCTCAAATATTTTTTTTTTCCTTTACAAGATCCTATTAATAAACCTTAGTTTAAAACTATTTAGAAGAACAAGTTCTAATAAATATTATTATATTATTGGAGTGTAATTGATGGTGATGGGAGGTGATAAGAGTGTGCTATTCTATGACATGAGCTAGGGCTTACCGACCCTAGCTTTGCTACTTTCCCTTCTTTTTTCCTATGCATTTAGCTTGTGAGTGGTGTGTGAGGGGGGTTTATTGATCTATAGATGTGTGGGGGTGGATTTTTCCATTTTTGTAGATTGGGTGGGGTTTTTGTGGTGTGGTTGGGTTCTAGGGAGGAGATGCAAGGGATATTCCCTTTTACTAAATCATGGATTTGGTTGGAGGATCAGGTGATAAGGAGAAATGCCTTTTTATGATGTGTTGACAAGGCTTTATCCATTCCCATTTGTCCATGCTAAAGTGATTAATTTCTTGAACAATACCTTGAATGGAGAGGGTTCTTCTTAGAATGGGGGTGTAGCATTGTAAATTGTCACCCTTGGAAATTTTACATTATGTTTTTCTCCCACCTAAGAGGTTGGACCTAATTATTCCTCTAGCTTCCTAAATTATGCATCCCACATGGCCTATTATAACATTTATCAAGAAATTAAATATGCATTTAATATTTTGTGCCTAGCACTTTGGATCCCAAAAATTGAGGGATCTAGACTAGGGCATCCTTGCACCCTAGTCCCCTTAATGTGGCACAAAAATTCAAAGTGTTGGTGGTAGTAATTTAATATTTAAAATTCAAATTCTAATTGTCAACTATCAGGATTTAATTTTCAAGAAATTAGAGCAATTTCATATAAATAGCTAGTCATTGCATCATTTAAGAACTAAGTGGAAATAATAAAGAACATTTTAGAAGCAAGAACACTATCAAGCAATCATTATCAATTCAAGAGGATTAAAGAGAAATATTATTGCAACATTTCATTATCAAAGTATCATACCAAGTTTTATGTGAGTTGGTTCATGTTTATGCATACATTTTGTTTGTGAGAACTAACACTTGTAGGTCTTCAAAGAAAATCAAGCCAAATTGCCACCAAGCCTTGAGGAGATATGTATGACTTTAATCCTTCAAGGAGATCAAATTTGAGTGGTGAGTTGCAACTAGTTATTGATTCATCTTTCATTTATCATTTAGCCTCTATCCCTCAAAAAAATAAGCTCTCTTTATTATCAAATTTTCCATTGTGAAGGTGGAAACACCAACAAGGGCTTGACCGAGGCAAGAACCTATATGACACAACCCTTCCTCTCTCTTTGAATGTGAAAGTACAAATCTAAAGAGGATTGAAGGAAGATTTGAAAGGAATTCACTCATTCATGCATTCAATCCCTACAACTTGACAAGATACAAAAACTATAATATTTTGTCAACAAACGAAGATCTGACAACATGATCCGAAATCGAGAAACTACAGATTGGGTACCTGAGGGTTGTAAACGAAATTTTCAGTTTAAGATACCTAGACTAGGGAATCCTTGCACCATAATCCACCTAAAATAAACTTAGATTTCAAATACAAGTGCACACACATTTGCTCTTTCTAGTTTTGGTCCTTAAATTTGAATTTGAATTTCCAATTTTTCTAGATTTGCATTAGAATGGTACATTGTCATAGTCATTTGGTTACTCATTACATTTTCATTTCAAATCTGTTATCAATCACATCCCACACACATTCACCCACATACAAACACACACACAAAAAGGGGTTGATTAACTCACCTTTTAGGTTGCAAGTCAATTTTATCCTCAAGCCCTAATGACAAATGATGTAGTAGTGAAAAGTTAAATCCTAGGCGGTCCTAAGGTTTCACTTTTCCACCTTATCATTTTTGATGAACCTGACCCATTAACATATAAACCTTATGAAATATGAAGAATATCATCTTAGATCTAAGATTAATATTGAATTGTTTTGCATTAATCATTTAGGCATTCATTTTTGCATCATAAAAAAACAAAAAATTGTATATCATATTGCATCATAGGTTGTAATAGGGTTAATTTCATTCATCATAGGTCAAATATACATCTTAATTGTATTTACAAATCTGCACTAGGTCATTCTATATATAAAATAAAATTTGAAAGTTTGAATTGCATTCATTTAGGAATTTTGCATTTAGTCAAAAAGGTGAAAAAGTGCATTATTTTGTTGCAAAAAAACTCCAAGGTTTTCATTTTCAAAAATTACAAGTTAGTACTGCACTTTAGATTTGAGAATTGCATTTGAAATCTCATTGCATTACTGAAACATTTTTCCAAACTTGCTTGTTTACTTGCATTTTACATTGCATAATCATAAAACAATCAAATCTCAGAAATTTATTTATTGTCAGACTTGCATTTTTATAGAATAGGACACTTAAACCATATTAAAAACATTGAAACTTTGAACTCAATCAATTTTTTTTCCAGAGTAGGGCATCTTTACACCCTGTCCAGGTAAATTTGGCTCAAATTTCTATTGGACATATGTTATTGTGCTTGCTGTATGTTTTTGCTCTCTGATTTTTGATCCTGTGTGTTTTATTATGACTGTTTTGAAATTTAGTGTTCATAGTGGGCACATCTAGTAATTTGAAACTCATACAAACTTTACGACCTGGTGTCCTATTATTAATACCCCTGTGAGATGTATTTGCAGACTTATGGAATCCTATGCTGTTGTTAAATCCACTGTGGATCCGGAGTCCTCCAACTCTTTCATGCAAGGTATTGTCAATACCCATCCCATTTTGGACTCCATCCCTAATCCTACTATACCAATGACAATTTTACAATCAAATATTTTTATGGATGTTGAGACCTATATTTCCCATGTTCCTCATGAAAAACTAAAATAATTGGATAAAGATTTAGAAGGAATTCAAGATTACTTAAGTACTGAATATTTGGTTGGATGAATGACGTGTATTGTGGATAATCTTAGGAAATTGATCAATGATGCCCAAGGAATAGAGGTTTTACATAATCTAGCTCATATAGTAGACGCTAACATCCCTATGACGGCTAGTGATAGGTCTAGAAAATGGCTTAGTTTCTATTTTTTTTATACCTGTTTTAAGATACTTTTAAACATATTCTCCAGACAATGTTTCTACACTATGCTATCCTTTTACATCCATTATGTATACTTAAACCTTAATTATGATGATGAAATTATGATTATAATATAATAGTATTATATGGTTTATATGAATGGATGCATGAAATTTTGATGGAATGCTATGAGTTAATTGTGATAGTTATCCTTGTGTACATGTTTTGTAGAATTAACTTGTTTGCAATTCAAAAGAAACCATAACGAAGTAGTTGCAGAGTGAACTTGTAGCAGAAGGGTGACTGGACATTGAAGCAGGGGAAGCTCTGAGTTAAGCTGAACATGGTGATCATTGATCAGAGGCACTTAATGAAGATTGGACATACGTTATTATGACCAATTTAATAAAATGTTGAAGAAGAGGTTTCCTTTATCTATGAAATTTTGACAAGTGGATTGTCTGTTCACATACAGTTCTGTTTTGATAGGATTTCTCTTTCCTTTTCAGTTATAGGTTCAATAATTTAAATCTTAATTCCACGTTCTATTATATGGGAGTGGAGTTAATGGTTTCAGTTAGTTGTTGTTTTCAATAAAAAATCCCTCAGTTTGTATATAAGTGTTGGTTGAATCCATGGGATAGTTGATTTTATCAGTTTTATGTTACTAGTTACTTTCTGTTTCAAGACATGAATAATATTTCAATGATTGAGTCCAATCTATGAAAAGATCTTCTATAATCTTTTACAATATGCAATGAATAGAGTTGATATTATGGGATGTGTAGAATCTATTAGTTAGATTGAGTTTAGTTAAAGTGAGAACAATTACCTGAGCAGGCCACTCAAGGTATTGTTCTTCACTTCACCTTTCAGTTATTTATTTCTATTAATAGCTGTTATTAGTATATCATTATTCATGAATCATATGCAAGTTAATTAGAATTTCATTTCTTGCTTATTATGAATGAATTCTTGAGAATATGCATGTAATGGTTATTAGTAACACTCTAGAGGATAGTTTAGCTGAGTCATGAGTTTTTATAAGCTTTCAGTTAATACAATATTAATTCATTAGTAGCAGTTCAATTACAATCTTTTCTGGAGGAACCCGTAGCAACTAGTTTTGGTTTATGTTCTTACTGTTTTGTAGTTATGTGAATTTCCAACAATTAGAATAACTTAAGTAGGATAGTTTAGGTAGTTTTAAGTCCTTGAAGGCATATATAATGTTGCACCATCATAAGCTTACAAGCCTTGGGTTTTTAATTTAACGTAGTCTTAAGCGATGTAGAGTGGACTGTTCAGCTAGTTCAACCTCTGAATTTAGTAGATTCTACCAAGTTTACAATACATTAGCTTAGACTCTACATTTTGGCACCGTTTTCGGGGATGGTGCTATCTTCGTAGACTAGTTTTTATAGTTTTCATAGTTAATTTCTCTTTTCAAGCATTAGGACTGTTAGATACCATCTTTTTCAACATTGGACATATACTAACATTGTGTAGGACCGTTGAATCTAAAGCTATATTTAATGTATGTGGAGGAAAAGAGATTCCTTGGGTAGGTTCCTTCCCTCCACATGTTAGGAAGCTATTGTAGAAATTGGTGATCATAGTACTCAGAGTGAAGGTACAACTTAAGAAGACACTTCCTTCTCACCAACATCTAGCACACATACAGAAGAAACATACCAGACCATGGGTGATGCAACAGATGATGATGTAGACCGACCAACATTTGAGTTCCCTATAACTAACCAGCAAAGGGCTATAGTGCTGATGAACATTCCTCCTTTAGCCTTACTAGTTTTCTATGGGTTAATGATGAGGACCCAAATACATTTCTCTTTGAATTTGATGTCTTATGAAGAAGTTATGACTATACTTCTGATGCACATAGGTTAAATATTTTCCCTGCCACTCTCAAAGGCAGGTTTGAGATGGTTCATGGGATTAGGTAAAAATGTTGTTCTTGATTGGGACACTATAAAGACACTATTTTTGGAGAAGTATTAGGACTATTGTAGAGGACTTGATAAGAGGAAATATGATATATTCAAAATGACAAAAAAGGATGATGAGCCCTTAGAAGATTATGTGGAAAGATTTCAATTTTCTCTAAAGAAAAACCCCCAGAACAAGTTGTCAAAAGAGTCTCTCAAGTTAGTCGTTTTGAGGGGAGTCAATGAAGACTGTATGGATGCCTTGAATGCTATTGGCCAAGGAGATATTCTCAGCTACCATTTTTTGGATATTTGTAAGGATTGTAGGAATTATTCTAGGACCTTTACAAAAATGCCAAGAGGAGATATAACATCAGTTATTGGTAAATCATCTACAGGGGTTTCAAAAATAAAGCTAAGCAATCTATTATCCAACATGAAGGAGGATATAATTAGTCATTTGGAAACTCGGTTGGATACTCTCCATATTAAGAAAAAGTAGGAAGAAGCTGAGGCTATGCTCACTGAATATTTTCCAAGCTTCCAACAAAGAAAAACAAATTGTAAATGCAAAAGAGTGGCCAATGTCCAACAAGATAAAGTTGAGAAACCTGATTTCCAACCCATTGAGGTAGATGATGGAAATATCTTTTATATAGCACAAAGGAGGTTGTGGCAGGAGAGACAAGGTATGCCACAAGATCCCCTTAGCTTTAATTCATCCTTTCCTATTGGGAATCAAAAATTTTCTGCTTGGAACTCTCAGCCCTGGCAAGTAAACCAAAACCAGTCGTAGAACCCTCAATAGTGGCGACAAGCCCAACCAAATTGGAACCATCATCCAAATCTTTGGCCACAATTTTTTTTAGGGTTCTAATTACAATCCACAATGGCCAACCCAGTAGAATCAATGGCATCCTTAGTGGTAGAAAGGTCAGCAATGACAACAACAAAATGTAAACTACAAACAACCCATGCTCCCTCCTCCACAACAACAACAACAAGCTCTAATGCCTCCATCAAACCCTGCATCCCAGCAAACCAAGAAACAACAAATACCTACCCAACTTGCACCTAACCCTAACAATAAGCCTGTTCGGCATGCCAATTTGAGTGCATTAATTTCTAGATAAAGTTAGGAATTCGAATGCATTGATTCAGGAAGTGACACATACCAATGAAATGCATTTGATATTCAATGTAATTCTTTTGATGATGTTGGCTTGAATATGAGAAAGTGTGATGCCTTTGATTTTTTGGTTTGCACATGATGTGAATAAAGTGATGCCTTTAAAAAGAGGATTGCATTTGATTTGTCTAAAGTGACACCTTTGAAAAAAGGCTTATATATGATTTTGCAGTTTGATGCTTTTGATTTTTGGGCTCGCAAATGACTATGCAAATTCAAAATTTTCACTATAAAGTTGCATTTGAAATAGAGGTTAGTGAAATTATTAGATTTTTTTTTGGTTTTTAACAAATTGACATTATGTGTGCTATGTTTGCAGGTTACCCTAAATCCTATTATGTCGAGGGAGTGACATCCTACCATTTTGCAAAGGATTTCCCATCTTAGTGAGCTAGATCAAACATTTTTGAGTGTCAGATTATTTCATATTATATACATGCCTGAGATTAGAACACATAGGGCTATGATGATCACCCTTGTAGAGAGGTGACATAGTGAGAGGTCTGTGTTCACATTTCTAATTGGGGAGGCCATGATCTCACTCGAGGATGTTTGGAGGATCTCAATTGTTGGTGCTCACGTGGTTTATGACATTGAAAATAGTGAAGGGGCATTGGAGTGAGTGTTTCATGATGATGATCTCAACATTAAGGATGGTGACATGGATCTTAGATAGGGGATTCAAAATATGATGATCTCCCATTGGTTTTAAGAGGGCTTATTTCTACAATGATTTTTCTTGATCATCGCTCATGAGGAATTTTTTGTTGGATGGGAACACATCCTAGAGAGGATGCTCACAAACAATGTTCTTTATGCTTGGGAACTATGTGTATTGGCCCATTTATATCACGATATACAATAGGTTGTGTATTGATATGCTACTAGCCTATCTAGTGAAATGACTTTGTTACATATATGGGCACAAGAGCATATGGCCATTACTCATCCATTGGGAAATGCTCCTTTTTTGCATGGGTTTCCATTTGTATAAACCTATGATGTTGGTTTTGTTAAGAAAAGGAAGGTGTCTCAACCTTTGATTTTTCCATAATATTAAATGTTGCTAATTTTCTCACTTTGTCTTGTGAGTTGCAACTTGTAGTTTCTATTTGAATGAGGAGTCAAGTTGAAAAGTTGATTTTTACAGGTGGAGTTGTGCATAAAAGATTTTTTCTATTTCCAGGTTGAGTTTACATGGAATGTGAGTTTCTTTGAGGTTCATTTATTTTGGCAAGTACAATTTTTTTTAGTGTGGCATGTGGTGACAATTGGAAATTTACCATTATGCATGTGCAATGTTTTTGACACTTTCCATGTTGCATCTTCAACCTTTGGTAGTTGTTTAGAAATGTCTATTTTATGCATTGTAAGCTCTTATATATTGAACACTTTTGTATTTTTGAGATGTATGAAGTTGTGTTGAGATATAGTTATGTTGCCAAATTTACTCCAAAATTGTAACACAGACAAAATCCTATAGAAGCTTTCCCTGCAAGTGTATTTTATCGATGTTTATAGATAATGCATTGTTCAGGCTTTTGGAGTGTGGGGTTTTTTTTCCTGAAAGGGTTTTCCCCACATATATTTGGTGTTACGTGTTTTTATTGTATCGTTGATGTTGTTTATCTTTACTTGTTATGTGCATATTCTTTATTGTAATTGAATAAGGGTTTGCAACTGTCAAAATTTGCACATTCTCTCCTTTGATAGATTAGTGTTGGAAGCTTTTCCTCGTACTTGGCTTCCTTTCAATTAGTATTAGAGTATGATCACCTCTCTTTCCTATTGTGGGTTAAAGGGTTTTTTGTACTAATCTTATTTGAGTGGGAGCTTGTTGCAAAATTTTTGTGTTGACCCTATTGCAGGTGTTAACTATCCAAATTTTCACCCCTTCCAAGTTGTGGAAACTCAACAAATTTGGAGCAACATGGGACTACTTTTAGGCTGTGGGTATCCTATTGTGAAAGTAGACCTCTAGATTATGGGTTGGCTCCCCTTTTGGTGTCACCTAAACTACTGCTAAACTAATGATTTCATGAGGAAAGAGTAAGAGGGTTATATAAACTAAAATTGACTGAAAACTTTAAAAAGGGTGATTCACCAAACTAACTAAGACTTGCAAAAATCTTGCACACAGTTCAAACAATGACAAATCTTGGCTTACACAACTCATTCTATATGCATTCTTGCATAAGTATTTTATAAGGAGGTTTTAAAGCTAAACTCCTAGAAGGAAATAAATTTCACAACTAAAAGCATTTTGCATTGATAACACAACTTATAACCTGCAACAACACACTTTTCTACAAAATAGGTGCTTAACATGAGACAAAATTACAAGGAAAAGCTAAATTTCATAAGTAATTTGATCAACCACTAGATGCACACAATAACACATGAAATGAGAAGGAAAAATATTCAATATCATTGATCCAAGGTACTCACTAGTATACAAATCTATTCCCTGAATTACAATACTACTCCTACTAAAAAGATAGCTCCAGAAAATAAGCTATCATACTGCTGGAAAGAAAGAACTCCCTTCAACAACATAGTTTGAAGTTACTTAAGCAAAATTCAAACAACTGCCTCACACAAGTCCATCTAGAAGATTCTAATCGGATGCAACAGAAAAGGCCAAAAAGAACCTTCTAAAATCACTCCAAATTGTCCTCCAAATGAGGCAAAGTTGAGCCAAGACCCAAGTCACACTAAAAGTGTGAAAAAACTACCTCCAAATGGCCCATTTCCTCCAAAATAAATCAAAGACAAAACTCACACACCTTTCCCATGTTGCTCAGTCATCATTATGTCTCCAGAAGCTTTGACTCATGCTCCTTGTGTGTTCTCAAAAGCATAAGGCCTTATTTTGCATTTAAGATAACAATTTGATTAAATGACTTATAATAACATCACTTAATCAAATTATTTTACATTTAAAAATAAAATGTAGAATAAGAGGCCCCACCATTCCTTGAAATACATCAAAATTTTGCATTATGAGTAACATCAAATAAAGTGATTTATAGACACATCACTTAAATAATGTTTTACAATTCAGATAAATGCAAAAATAATAACAATTTTCTCAACCACTCCTAAAGGCTTGCAGAAGCATCAAACCTATCTCAATCTCCCCTTAAGGCATTACTCACCCTTATTTTGCATTTGAAATGACATTCACAATTAAGTGATTTATACTTAATTGAAATGTCACACATTTTGAGACCCATAAAAAGCAAGGGTTGGTCTAATGCACAACATAAGTCTTGAAGAATTCTATGCAAGGTGATGAGAGTTGAAAATAAAATACTAAGTCTTAGAAAGACTTTTCAACCTTTAAGGGGACAAGAAATTACAAGACACATATGACAAAGTCATCAAAAATCACTAAGGCATAGGTCTTCAAAATGGCAACAAAGGAAAATCAACACAAGGCATAAGACTTTCTTGACCATGGCATACATTAATTTGTGTTTGAAAAATTTAAAACAGAGGTAAAAAATACCTTTGTGGTCGGCTTTCAATAGGGTTTACCCTAAACTCAAAACTGATGGAAAGAGAGCAAAACATTTCATTTTGACTTTTGAGCTTTCTGGAGAGTTTGCTTTGCCGCCATAGGGTTTCAACCAGGGCATTTTTTTCTCAGTGATTTTGGGTGATTTCACTATGATTTTTGAATATTTATCACTGGAAACAGTAGGGTAAGTATTATCTTTGACATGACCTGGATTTTCCTTCATTTTGATATCCATTTAAGCTGCCAATGTCGTGGCCATACACATTTTACTGATGCATTCTTTTCTTGCCTTGTTTTCTGTGGGATATTTGCTTACTTTTGGCCACCATTGAGGTGATTTTTGAAGCTTGACAGTGGCATTTCATGGTGAAAAATAACTAGAATATTCAATGAAAATAAAAAACTTGAGCTCAGTTAAGCTCCATCTGATGTATACCTTGATTTTTTTTCCTTTTGTTTCTGCAAATTAAAGCTCATTTTGAGCTCTCTCTTCATACAACAAAATTGTGAAAAGATTTAGTTTTTCTATGCTTATTCCATGCATTTTCTGTAAAAATGCCATGGCTTTGTATTCATTGTTAGAAATAATGCAATAATCTTCTTTCGTAGGAGCTCGAATCTCCACTTTTCCTTTTGTATGTGGACCTTTGGGACAACCCCAGATGGGTTTTTTGCATTTTATGAAGGAAATTATTTCTTCAGGCCATGACCATGAAGAAATAAACTGGGTTTCATCATAACCCTAGCCCTTGAAATTTATTTTTTCCTTTTCAGAAAAAAGGCCATGGCTCGGCCTAGGGTTTACATTCCTTTGATAATAATCTCATTTCAAGATCATTGAGCACATTGTTCTTCTGAGAATTTTTCTGGCTATGTAGATAATGAAACAATGAACAACCCTTCTTTACTGTGATATTTCTTGAAAACTTCACAGGTTTTCGTTTCAAAGTGCAAGTTTATGTGGGTTTCACATTCTGTGGTTCTGGGTTTGCAAGTTTTTTGGCATCCTACACAAAAAATGTCCAACAAGCCTTTCTGATAAACGTGCTACATGAACACCCTTAATAAAATTCATGAAAGCATTCAATTGAACACAAGAAACAAAAATATCCTTTCTTTTGATTTCCATAGCTTGAAGATAATACTGAACATCCTTCTCATGAGTTAGCCATATTTTTAATATTAGAAGCCTCGATCCAACTAACATGATGTGCTAGTTTGTTAACTTTACAATTGTATATTGCAGTCAACATCCTTGAAACTAGCTCTGGCTTGGCTGTACATTGGTCAAAATTTCCCTTATATCTGTCATGACAAACTTGTCTATCATGATTTCACTCCATTGGGGGTTGTCATAGTTGAGGATCACTGCCTCCTTCATCAACGAGCATCACTGTCATTCACAAATCACTGTTTTGGCATCACTCTAAATTGTGTGCACATATTCACCAAGGACCTTCCTTGACATTTCCATACTATGCTTAGCATTGCTATCATTATCTTGCAAGTTTGAATTTCCTTCTTGATGCATATAGTTGTCTTCAATACAATGCACTTCTTCATGCATTTTGCAAAAGAAAACCATTTAGTATGGCACACTGATTCTGAATTGTATTTTAGAATAGGAACACCATTTGATTCCAGAATGCTCTGTATTTTTGTCTCATAGAAATAGTAGTAGCATATCTTATCATTTAGAATGCAAAGATTTCTGAATGAATTTTCATTTATTTTAGGCACAAAATAGATTAAATATTTTCACACCTTCTCTTGAATTTATTACATAAGTATTGCTCACTATTTCTACATTGTACTAGATCACTTTTATATACCTTTTCATTTGAAATTTTGTTGATTCCTTTAAAGCTTGTTAGCTGGTTAGAAGACAAGTCTTGAAAAACATGGCACCATGCCTATCTCCATTCTTTTGAGAGCACTGTTGATTGAAAGATGCATGCTTTTGTTTATGATATTCTTTCATCTGTCCACAATATGATGCTTTCATGACATTACCTTTCTCACCTTGTGTTGCTCCATGTAACTCATGATAGCTCTTGATAGGACTTGATAGCTCCTTTACTATGTATTGATGAATGCATAATTGAACTTGATGCATCTCCATAATTGAACTTGATGCATCTGTGCTTCAGTGTTCATGTTATCATAGAAATCATCTATTTCTTAGGAAGAGACAAACCGCTTCATCTTTGAATGATTGCTGTCCTTGCTCTTGTTTCCTTCAAACCTTGTTCTTTGAAAATTATGGCAATGAAATCCAACACATATCATTATTAAAATGGACTTTGGATCCACTTAAGAATATTGAAAGACATATCTAGCATAGTACCACCCCTTTTTGGCATGATAGTAGCCTAATGTTTTATTCATTGTGAAAATATGAAGAGTAACCTTCTTGATAATTCACACCATTTTATTGCATCTTTTGAATTTGATAATTAAAGTTGATCAACTAGTATGATTCCATATTGATTTAATGCATCAAGAATATGTTTATCATTGATTTGATCAAGTTGCTCAATTTCCTACCCCTTCTAAAACACAAGAGGGCAACATGCTAGGCTCAACCCTCGTGGGAGCCACATTTTAATCTACATGTTGTAATCAGTTGAAAAAAAATGGTAAAAAATATTTAATCCTATATTTGCACAAGGAGAAAACATGTTAAATAAAAAAAGCATATGATAGGTGTGTTTGATAACTCTTTTGTTTTCCTAGACACCTATGGTGTGCTGTCTATTTTAATGCTTATGGAGATCAAAGTATATGTTTATGGATATTTTGCACATATTTTGATTGGTGACCTTTCATTGCTCTAACAATATGCTTCTTCCAGATGCAGGGAACCTAGGAGTAGCAAGGAGAGTGTCAACTAGAAGCATGACAAGCGGGAGAGATTGAAGATGATGCAAGACAAGGCAACCAAGATTCGTCATTAAGGCAATGAAGGGCCCCCCTTCATTTTTTGTGCATTTCTATTTTGTATCTATAAATGTATAGTATTTTCTTTATATGCATTAAAATGGTCAATCCCTCAGCTTGTGAGGGACACTATACACTTATCATTATCAATAAAGACTACATTTTGGAAAGATTGTGCACTTTTTCCTATGTTATATTATATGCATTTTCATGAGGCAATGTAGTATTGTAGTCTTTTGATATTTTCTATGCACGTGAATGTAACATAGAAAGTTAAAAAATGTACCTTCTTTTACTTGTAAAACATAAACAACATCAACTGTTTGGGCTAGTAGCAAAAATAGGTAACAACAGGAAGGAGATGGAAAGCACATCTAGTAGAATTAAGATAGAGAATTTTAATGAAGGAAAATTTGAGTCATGCAAGCTCAAGATGGAATACATGCTTATAGACCACAACTTGTGGATAGTTGTTTCTAGAACTATGCCAACGAGCATGAAAAAAAAAGATTCGGATCTGATAGATTAGAAGGCTAAGGGTTTGATAAGGATTTGTTTAGTTGATTCGGTACCCCTAAACATTCATGAAGAGAAGAATGCTACACTTATTTGGAAGAAAATTGCTCAGATTTATCAAGCTAAATCCTTGGTAAATAAGTTGTTTCTATGAAAGAAGATATATTCTCTGTAGATGGAGGAAGGAGGATCTTTCACAAATCATCTAAATGCATTCAACATGCTTGTTGCCCAGTTGAACTTTGTTGGTGTCAAAATGGAGGAGGAGGATCGTTGCATGACATTTTTGTGCTCACTACTGGATTCTTGGGACCACCTTGTCATGGCCATTGGATGTACCACTACCACCTTTAAGATGGATGAAGTGGTGGCATCATTGCTATCTGAAGAGATGTAGAGAAAATATTTTGAAACGACTAAGGAGGCTCTAGCGGTTCAAGGAAGAATGAAAGGAAAAGGAAAAAAGAAAAACATGAAGCAAGAAAAGTCAGAATCCCAATCCCGTGGGAGATCTAAGTCTCTTGGTAAGACCAAGGCGAAATGTTGGAATTGCGTAAAATTTGGTCATTTCTGCAAAGATTGTAAGGAGGAGAAAAAGAAAAAGAAGACATTTTTTGATTATGAATCTGATAAATCCTCTCAAGATTATGCAGATTCCTTTGTCACTGCCTTGGCAATGCATGCATTGCAAGATGTGTGGTTGATAGACTTTGGTGCTTCTTTCCATATGACTTCACATCGAGATTGGTTTTCTAAGTATGAAAGTTATGATAGTGGGAAGGTGTACCTGGGTGATGAATCTCAACTGAGTATTGTTGGCCATGGAAGATTCAAGATAAGATTCCCAGATGGTAGAGTGAAGGGGATCGATGGTGTCCTGCATATCCCTAGTTTGGCATGAAACCTTCTTTCTATAAGTAAGTTGAATGATGTGGGTGTGCAAGTTGTTTTCTCGAATGGAGGATGTAAGATGACAAGAGGAGCTATGGTGCTTGCTAAGGGTGTTCAAATAGGAACTATGTTTCATTTGGATGCATGTATAGTTCAATGCAATAGTTCTTCTGTGGAAAATAAGAAAAGAACTTCTAAGTCACTATCCTCACCATTGGAACCAACATCAAAGAAGAAATTTGCATCTACTTCTGATGATCATGCTTTTTGGGTACCCAAGGGTGCTCATGCTTTAGAGATGAATTTACCTGTTGAGGAGACAATGCTTTGGCACCAAATACTTGGTAACATTGGTGAAAAGGGTTTAAGAACCCTAAAAAATAAATGCCTTGTTGAGGGGCTTGATGTTTGTAATCTTGAGTTTGATTTTTGCAAACATTGTGTTTATTGAAAGAAAAACTGTGTTCAATTTTATTATAGTTCTCTCAAATCTGCTTGGGTTTTGGACTATGTGCATTTTGATGTTTTTGGTCTTATAAATGTTCCTTCATTATCAAATTATGTATATTAAATTGTTTCTTTCATAGATGATTACAATATATGGATATTTATTTATTTTCTTAGACTTAAATCTAAAGTCTTCAGTTAGTTTAAGGAGTTTAAGGCCTTGGTAGAAAATCAGACTGGTAGGAAGATTAAGTGTTTGAAGACTGACAACGGTGGTGAGTTTTGTTTCATAAATTTTGATAAGTTCTGTAAAGAACATGGGATTGAAGGGCATAAGGCAACTCCATATACTCCTCAGTAGAATGCAGTTGTGAAGAGGATGAATAGGATGTTGATGGAGAGGGCTAGGAGTATGCTAAGTGCAGCTAGCCTTAAACAAAAGTTCTGGACTAAAGTTGTTGCCACTATATACTATCTAGTAAATAGATCTCCTACATCAGCTCTTGTTGATAAGACACCCATGGAGGTGTGGTCAGGAAAGAAGCCCTCATTGAGACATGTTCATGTGTTTGGTTGCAAGGCATATGCTCATGTGCCAAGGGAGAAAATGTTGAAGTTGGAAAACAAGGCTATCAAGTGTATCTTCATCAGATATGGTATTGGTGTGAGAGGGTACAAGCTTTGGGATCCAGTGGCCGAAAAGGTCTCTATAGTTGAAGTGTTATCTTCAGAGAGATGAAACCTTCTTCCACTTTTTTCTAGCCTACAAAAGAACAAAAGAAAAAAGATGTGAATTAGCTTCCTCTTGATTCTAAGAAATTTGAACCTGAAGCCCATAATGGACCTGATGATGATGAGAGATTGAGAAGCTCTGAAAGTTCTAAAGAAGAAGAAGAACCTCAACCTCAACAAGTAAGGAGGTCTATGAGAGATAGGTGACAACCTGATAGGTTTGGATATTCACCTGAAAGGTTTGGTTATTCATTGTTAGATTCTGATTGTATTTTAAATGATTTGATTGCTAACATTGATGAGCCTAGGACTATTAGAGAGGCTATGGGTATGAGTGATGCAGATTCCTGGATGAAAGCCATGGATGAAGAAATGGATGCATTGAAGAAAAATGATACATGAGATCTGGTACCTTTTCCTGAAGGACGAAAACTCATTAGATATAAATGGGTGTTCAAGAGAAAATCTAGTTCAGATGGTAGTGTTGAGAAGTATAAGGCATGGTTGGTCGCTAAGGGGTATTCTCAAGTGAAGGGAATCAACTATGGTGAAATTTCCTCTCCTATTGCGAAGTTGACATTTATCTAATTCTTGTTATCACTTGTAACAGTGTATGATCTAGAAGTGGAACAGATGGATGTGAAGACAATGTTCCTTCATGGTGACTTGGAGGAAGAGATTTATATGTCACAACCAACACATTTTGTGGTTAAAGGTAAAGAAAATCTGGTTTGCAAGTTTAAAAAGTCTTTGTATGGTCTTAAGCAGTCTCCTAGAATGTGGTACCAGAAGTTCGATACCTATGTGTTGTCATTGAGATTTTTGAGATCTAAATCTAAACATTGTGTGTATTAAAAATTTGATAATGGTTATATTATCATAATTGCATTGTACGTAGATGATATGTTATTTTTTGAGAATGGTAAAAGTTTGATTTTAAATTTGAAGTCTCGGTTGTCAGCACAATTTGAGATGAAGGATCTAGGTGTGGCGAGGTATATTCTAGGGATGGAGATCAAAAGAGATAGAGATAAAGAAAAATATTTGGTTAAGCTAGAGCAAGTATGTGAATATAATGTTGGAGAGGTCTACTATGATAGCTTGTAGATAGTTAGTTGTTCTTGTAATGCAGGGGATGAAGCTTTCTGTGGAGGATTATCCAAAATCTCCTACTGAGATGGAGGATATGACTAGAGTACCATATGTGAGTGTTGTTGGTAGTCTGATGTATGCTATGGTCTATATGAGGCCAAACATTGCCCAAGTAGTGGGATTCTTGAGTCGTTTTATGGCTAATCCTAGACGGGTGCATTGGGATGCAGTTAAGAGAGTGTTCAGATACTTGAGGTGTAATTTTGAGCATTCCTTATGTTTTCATGGTTATCCTACTGAACCTTGACACTAAGTGAGTATTCATGGATATGTGGATTCAGATTGGGTGGGTGATATTGGTAGCAGAAGATCCACCAGTGGATATGTGTTCACGATGTATGGTGGTGCTATCAGTTGGATGAGTAAGCAACAAGATGTAGTTGCTTTGTCCACTACAAAAGCAGAGTACATGGCAGCTACTGATGCTTGTAAGGAAGCCATTTGGATTAAGCATTTGTGTTATGATATTGGTTTTGATATTGGTTTTGATATAGGGAAGATTACTATCTGTTGTGACAGTCAGAGTGCCATTTGTTTGGCAAAGAATCCTACTTTCCATGTCAGAACAAAGAACATTGATGTTCAATTTCGTTGTCATGCCCAAATTTTTTTCACCTAAACAATACACTACAATTTTTTTGAATAACCACACGTAAACACTGATAGACATCAAACAAACAAGAACCATAGAAACACACCAATGAGAAGATGAATATTAAATACCTCCTAATCACAACAATTGATAACACTTATATCGGTATCATATCTACCTTTAGTCTTATCACCCCTTCTCACATCTATATCCAGTAACATTACTAACATCAACACTACTAATTTCTTGATAAGTAATAAGCATAATAATCTTACGTTTAACACTGAATACTAATATTTATTCCTCATTACCCTCCTCATAAGTACCAAGTTAAATATTAATGGCATCCATATATCTATATTCAATATTACCCTTCATATATAACTCTAAATGTACTTAGCATCATGATTCATAGAAACATATAAATCTACTATTATTGCTACTAAGCCAACTATAGATTTCACCACTAACTAACAATACAATAGTAATGTTACCCATGAGGTTAATATTGCTAATATCCATATCACATAAATTCCTAACTAATGAAGATATTAATGTGATTGAAAATCACAACAATAACATCATCAGTTGATATGGTTCCCATTACTCTTTTTGACATCTTCTTAATAGCACTAAAAATAATGCCAATCAGGAAATAAGAATTCTATATAGGTATATTATCCATGAAATAAGGCAATAAAGAAACACCATATTCAAATGTAGTCGTTACTTAAGGAAAATTATTTAAATCTTTAGAAAGATTTCATGACAACAAGTTTTGTAATCTAATCCCAAAAGATGTACGTGATACTTAATTATTTCCCTATCCCATTAAATTAGAATATAAGATCAATTAATGCATCTAAAGTCATTAGTGATGGACAATCCAAGATTCAAATAGACTTAAGATTTGATTCAATTTCTTCCCACATTATTAAAAGTTGAGTTAAACTTTTATAATCCACTAATAAGTTCAAATACTAGAGATGCATCGAAGGTGGTGAATCAATTTCAATTTACTTACCCTTCCAAGTTACCTATTTAATTCCTAATCATTATAGATGAAATTGATACATTAAAAAGTGCTTAAACTAATCTCACTAACATGAACATGTAAGAAATAAGCTATCAAACAAAAAATAAACTATCAAATTATCACAAGTAACACTCAACACTATTGGACCAACAACCCAAGAGTTATTATGCATATATGCAATGTACAAACACACACACCAAATACATAATTATTTAATTTTTCCATCTTTTATTAATAATTATATTTAATCTAAAAAGTTTCAAAAGCTTTAAGGTGATACTCTACCAATTGTAATTTGTGTTTCTACCCAACAAATATTCTATTTAAATACTATTTTTAGGTGATTGAATCAACTACTTTTCTTAGAAACTTCTTTACTAAGCATATATATATATGTGTGTGTGTGTGTGTGTGTGTGTGTGTAAAATGTGAGTAAATGATAATCAACACAATCAATAAGACATTATATCAATAGATCTAAACAAAGATTAATCTAATTGAAGCAAGAATCTACTGAAAGTGTCATATTACTCTCTATCTCCAAAGATTTATTAAATCACAGGGCTCTCAGATTTTGTAAGCACGGTGACTATTAAAATG
This sequence comes from Sequoia sempervirens, assembly GCA_007258455.2. NCBI lineage: Eukaryota > Viridiplantae > Streptophyta > Pinopsida > Cupressales > Cupressaceae > Sequoia > Sequoia sempervirens. The sequence goes on along the minus strand of VDFB02000003.1, from coordinate 115,426,335 downwards.
CCAATCTAGAGAATGAGATGATGTAAGATGTAGGAATCTAATCCTATATGATAATTGCTAAATGATATGATGTAATGCTGTAGATGAAAATGACATAAAACTGATAAAATAAACTAAGATGCAGCTATATGAAGAGCCATGATTGCTAAAAACTATTTGTTATTTTCTCAATGCTCAAATGCTTCTAATGCTTAATTGCTCAATTGATATTTCTGCATAGTAAGTTTGCACAAAGTTTAGATTCTTTTCCTGTAGACAGATGTTGTACTTATAGATTCCCAACAACACATTTGTGAAGGGGAAGCAAAGCAAAGGTCTGGATTTGATCTGAAGAATTGAATGGTGAAGGATGAAGAAGCCTGAGATTATTATGGAGATTGTTCCTCCCCACAAAAACATTCAGCCAGAGGATAGGAAGAATCAATGGAAGAAGATGAAGAAGTTTGCTTGCAAATTTGTCTCCAATTTGTCTCCAAATTTGTTTGTGAAGGTTGAGATGAATTAAATTATATCTAATTTGGTAGGTGGATATGGTGAGCTGTAGAATATATTTCAATTGAATATTTAGATTTATTCAATTTAAGAAAAGAAGATATTTAATTTAATAAAACAAACTATAGAAGTCTATGTTTATTAAATAAATATGGAAGAAATATGATAATTAAATAAATCAAAGTATGAAACTTGTTTATTTAATTTAGATGAAATGATGTGATTAAGATGGAAGATAATTATAGAAGAATTCGATAATAATAATTAAATAAAAAAAAGTATTAAATTTGTTTATTTAATTAAGAGGAAATAATATAATAAAGATAGAATAATTAAAAGTGAACTATATAAATAAATATTTCTATTTATTTAATAGTAGAGGAATTAAAGGTTAATTAATCAAATAAATCGTATTTAATTAATTAGATTATCCATAAAATTTTTAGGTGTATACAATATATATATAATGAAATACTCTTCTTCTTGGATAAAATGGAAATATTGCCCAACTCATTAACCAATCGAATAGGTGACTCCAACTCTCTAATAAGAAACTAACCCCAAAACATATATAAATAAATGAGACCAATCAATTGAAATTACAAATTGTAAACACTACTTAATTATAACTCTTAAATGATAACTAGAAACCATTTCCAAATAGAAACACAATTCTTTAAAGGAAAAAAGAAGAAATAAAGATATAACCCTTTATTCACAATTCAACTTAAACATGAACTAATCCCATTAACAAAAGAAAAATGATTTAAAACTAACTTTGAAATTCTCTAAATGCAAGTTTTCCTTATGGACTCCATTAAAAATTCACAAATTATTTTTTGATTCAATCCACCTTATCAAATTCGTTTCCTCAATTGGGGGTTGTCATCAATTTAAATTCAAATTCACTACTCATTTAATCCTTCCCATATGATTGATTATATCAAAACATGTTTAAACAATTCTTAATCAAGTCTAATTTGTCTCTTGATAATTTAAAAAAGTGAACAAAATATTTTCTTCATACTCACTACCTTACAATTTCGAGTTTGAACATTAAGACTCATTGCTATGTATGATATATATATATAATTTATTAAGTATTCTTGAATTAATTTTTTTAAGGAGAGATGAATTATAAAAATAAAGGAAACAACAAAAATATGAAAATGTTATATCTAAACACTAATTAACTAAGTAATTAATAAATAACTAAAAACTAATTTCAAAATAACTTATGATACCTTAAATACGAGTCTCCTCAACTATTTGTCCCTTTCTCTTTGAGAATTGTTTTTCACATGTGTAATGTTATTTCTTGATTTCCTCCATTCAATTGTTGTTTGCAAAAGAAAATATTTTGTAAAATTTATGTTGCAGGTTAATAAGAGGAGAAGATGAAAGAGACATATTTCAACTCTTTTTCCTTCATGAAACCCTAACTTGGTTCTACTTAATTTGGTTTTCTAATTTGTTGTTTTAATTTTATAGTAGGGGATAGTAATGTTTTAATCATAACTTTCATTTGGTGAACTAGGTTAATCTGATTTTTGGATATGTTATATAAAAATTCTATTTGCAAAAAGCCTTTAAATTTTATCCTCTAACTCTGTGTTTTCCGTTCTGTGTGATCAGATTTTTAAGACTATTTTACGACATATTTTTATTGTGAAAAAGGCTGTCCATGTATTCTTAATAAAACCTAATTGGTAATTTAGGTTATACAATATTTGAATATGTTTTTTTTGAGATTAATTGTTGAAAAACCCATTAAATTTTATCTTTCAATATCATGTGGGTCATTTTTTATGATCAAATTTGTGAAACTACTTTAAATCAGTTTATTGTTTGGCATAGGGGCAACAATGTTGTAATTCTCAACAATTGATTAATCAAGTGAGTTAGTATGAGTATTTGACATTGTTTTTCTCTAACTTATTATTGATTATTTCTATTCAGCATAAATACCCTATAATATACATTATAAATTTATTTAAATAAAATTAAACATTGTTGGAAAGTATATGTATGAAACATTTACACAACAACATCCTATTCACAAAATGTTTTATTAAAAATTGGTTCTTTCTAAATTAATATTATCTTTGAATTCCAAAATCCTCCAAGATAACAACAACTAACCTTTATTCTTCTTATTCACTTTGATCAAGTATAACTCCTACCACAATTAAACTCTAAATTACAATGCATATCTAGGTTCTTAATAACTTTGTAAACCCCCACAAGACCAACACATGTTTCTCCCTTGAAATCCATAGGTTGAAAGTCCCAAGATGATATTTCTTATTCAATACATGTACCTGAAAGACAAAGATTAAATAAAAATAATCTTGGCCAATGGGTTCTCCTCCCAACCATAGGATTGAAAATCAATCCACCCCTGAGCTCTAAGAGCCACATAGATTTCCCTTACACACACCATCACTATTCACAAGGGTTCCTTAAACAAATTACACAACATACTACGCACAATGAACACACACATACTATAATTCATCACCCTATCCCTTAAATGTCTACTCACATAAAGAGATACTAAAACAAGATGAAACTCCACAAGACACTACCAAATACACAATTTCAACAAATACCATAAAATGACCTAGCATTGAATTGCACATAAAATTCAAAGCATAAATAATATTCCTTAACATCTAAACAAATATCTACAAAAGGGTAGACCTTACCAAACAAGAGAAAATTCAAAATTGGCAACCTCTTCTTCTCCGAGCCTTACTCTTCCATTCTTCCTCTCCCATCCTTTCCTTTTCTCCATCAAGAGAGATCCTCCCCAAATGATAAAAAACAAGAGAAACCAAAAGAAAAGAGAGAAGCAAAGGCAAGAAAGAAGCCAAGCCAAAAGAGGGATCCCCTTCTCCTTTCAAAAAGAAGGAATATATAGAAGGGAAAAGGGCAACTAACTCCCTAAAACTTCCCAACCATCTAACCAACTCCCATTTTCGCCACTTTTCATAAGTGGAAAATTAGAGTGGGTTTTAAACTTCATTTAAGTGATTTTATAGAATAAAAAGACCCCTACTCTATAGACCTACCACCTAGGGCACATTTTAAATAATTAAAACCAAATAAAGACATTATAAAACCTAAAATAAATAATGAAATTTAAAGAGGTGACTCAAGGGTCTAATAAACAACATCTCCCACATACACTTGACCCTTACAAACCAAGGTTGAATATATATCCTTGACAATACTAGAATTTTCCAAGAATGACATAAGGGAAATAACTATGTGACCCCTTCATTAATAGTGGCCAATTTTAACCTGTTTACTCAATCAGAAGGAGGTGTCAGTATTTCTCATAATTAATAGTATTTGAAATAGATAACATATGAAAATAATTCTTCTAATGATAATCAACTAAGGAATTAAATCTCCATATAATTTAACTCTACCTACTTGCATAATATCCTTTAGAGTTGGGGTTCACCCCGCAGTGCAACGGTAGTTGCAACACCGTGTTGATACGGTGATTAGGGTTCGAGTCTCACCATGATGAAGAACAAGCGCTTGACGGGAAGGAAGGCTGTGAGAAGTAAGAAGGCAGGCCATGGATCCAAGGTGGGACCGATGGGCAATAGAGTGGATCACCGAGGAAGGAAGATGTTCGTGCGGAAGGAAGATATGACAGAACCCACTGATGGCGGCAGGTGTAGATGTTAGGTGGACTACAGGAAAAAAAACAGAGTAAGGGGTGGCTGGTGACAGGATGATCGGGCCACGAAAGCAGGTGGTGCAGAAAGAGACGATGCTCGGAATGGAGCTTGGAGCTCGCCGTGGAGGAGTGGAGGAAGGAGCTTGGGAGGCTGAAGAATAGCGCGCGGGGAGGGAAGAAAGGAGAGATGACGGAGGAGAATAATGGAGTGGAGAAGGAGTAAGGCGGAGGAGTAGGGAAGGAGGAATAAGGTAAGGAGTAGGGAGGGTAAAAGGTGTGGAGAAAAGCCGGAGGGAGAAAAAAGGAGGAAGGGAGAAGAAAGAGAGGAGAAATGGAAGAGAAGACAGAGGAGCTGAAGGGCAGGAAGAGATGGACTAGTGTCAAATACCAGACAAACATGGGGATGAGGTCCCCCATAACTTGTGGCCTCATTGGTTCAAAGCTCCAGTCAAAAGCGATCACCGATCAAAAAAAATAAAAAATCCTTTAGAGTCAAGCAATAATTGATCATGTTATTTAATATCAAAATATACCACTTATCAATAATCTATTTTACCCATAACGAATACTACTACAACCAAATATTGAATATCAATCATTACCTTTATATTCACTTACTCACACTCATAATATAAATCACCTAACATGATGAAATCCATTAATATACATAATGATATTACCAATAACGAAACCTCTCAATCATTACATACTTATGTAGATAGAGAATAAACGTCATTTGGCTGTCACACAAAACAACAACAACCACTGGTTAGTTAGTTAACAATAAAAAATATAAAAAACTTGATGTATAGGAACAATAATCAATAATGTATATTTACTAACACAAAAGAACATAAAATATAGGACATAAACTATTGATGACTAATAAGATCATCAAGGCCACAAGGGGTGGGGTCTTACATTCGTTTTGTTCATGATATGGTAGAAGATGGAAAGGTGAAATTGGAGAAGGTTGAAACCCTGACGAATGTTGCAGATGTATTGACAAAGCCAGTAAGCATAGAGAAGTTTAGATGGTGTTCAGAGTCTACGGGCCTCACGACCTCTAGCAATTAAATCCTATTACTTTCATTGGCTCTTCAAAGGTGTTCGACAAGTGGGAGAATGTTAGGAAAAATGTGTCTCAACCTTTGATTTTTCCATAATATTAAATGTTTCTAATTTTCTCACCTTGTCTTGTGATTTACAACTTGCAGCTTTTATTCAAATGAGGATTCAAGTTGAAAAGTTGATTTTTATAGGTGGAGTTGTGCATAAAGAATTTTTTCTATTTTTGTGTTGAGTTTACATGGAATGTGAGTTTTTTGAGTTGCAGTTATTTTGGCAAGTGCATATTTTTTCAGTGTGGCATGTGGTGACAATTGGAAACTTACCATTATTCATGTGTAGTGTTTTTGGCTATTTCCATGTTGCATCTTTAGCCTTTGGCAGTTGTTTTAGAAATGTATATTTTATGCATTGTAAGCTCTTATATATTGAGCACTTGTGTATTTTGGAGATGTATGAAGTTGTGTTGAGATATCGTTATGCTGTTGGATTTACTCGAGAATTGTAACACAGACAAACTCCTGTAGAAGTTTGCATTGGAAGTGTATTGTAACCATTGTTTACGGATAATACATTGTCATGCATTTGGAGTGTGGGGTTTTTTTTCGAAAAGGGTTTTCCCCACGTATATTTGGTGTGATTTGTTTTTGTTGTATCTCTGATGTTGTTTATCTTTACTTGGCTATTGTAATTGAATAAGGGTTTGAAACTGTCAAAAATTACACATTCTCTCCTCTGATAGATTAGTGTTGGAAGATTTTTCATGTACCTAGCTTCCTTTCAAGTTTGACATAGTGTAGCTTAGGCAATCTAAAACTATTGGAGATGCTACATAGATGATATGAATCAATTAATTTAGAGATCATAGATTCTTTGTGAGGCATGGGATGATGATGTCATACATCTTCCTTTTTATAGACGTATATAATGGTTTATAGGTCACACCCCTCACATTATAGATATATTTTCTTGACAACGTTAGGAAGCAGCTTGGGGAGTTATAGGGTGTTTTTGTGAACCTTGCCATGTTCACTCACACTCAGCGAGAGATTGGAGATTAGGGGGTGATGGTTGTCCCTTATGTAGCAATTAAGGAGTTTGTTGGACTTGTTCTTGTTCAGTGGGAATGGCCTATGGTAGTAGAGGATCCGGGGAATACCCCTAAGTATGATCTATGGTGGGAATTGCATCGACCGGTTTGATTTACACATCTAGATGGCGAGGTCATGAGAATATGTTCTTGAGCTAGCTAGGGATTGTTGGGTTAGGAAATAGATGTAGTGAGTCACTGGAGGTGGTGCGGTAGTGGAGGTGTACATAATTAGGGAGAGGTGGGAGAGAGAGGGGATGACATCCAGAGAGGCAAGGAGGAGTAGGGAGATGATGGCTATAGAGGTGAGAAGGAGCACGAGGATTATAAAAGGTGATGATGGACAATGCATAGGAGGTGATGATATGGGTGTGCGACTTAGAGTCACACTATTAGAGCGAGACCAGGTCTACAGGGAGTGTGATGGTTATTAGGTGGAGAGGGATAACCTCTTAGTATAAATGAAATAAATGAAAATAGAGAGAGACTCTAAGGTAGCTCAATGACATTAGGTATAATCACAGGTGGCTCGGTTGATAGTTGAGAGGGACTTAGAGAGGTCACATCGCCAGAAGCTGGAGGTAGTGGGTGGGGTGGAGGAGGATGTGGAGGAGTTTATCTGAATCATTATATGGAGGATATGAGGAGATTGACCCAAGAGACTACCTAATATAGGATATTGTATGAGGTAGCAGTTCCACCAGGGAGGAGGGAACCTAGCTTCTCAATTAGGAGTAGGGTGGAGGCTCACGAGATGTAAGATAAGAGGGGCAGTTAGATGGAGGACCAATGGGGTGTCCATTGTTGGTTCCATCATAACCAATGCAACTAGTACAAACAACAACATAGGATATAAGGGATCAATAGGTAGCACAATAGGTTGTTCCTCTCATCCACCTTCTCTTGCTCGGATGGAGGGTGGAGTGAGTTCGATGTAGATTATCTTTGTATATATGATGTACATATATTTTTGATGTAGATACACATTTTTGATACACTTATAGGCATATGCATATGTATATTCATGACTCTTGATAGCCCTTGTACAAACATTATATATATGGATGATGTATCATGACACCCTTTTTGGATGTATATATGAGATGAGATTTTGATGCGCATATGATGTGATGTATGATATATTTATGTGAAAATTTTTGGTTTTGGAGAATGTTTTGAGGGATGTTATATGGGTTGTATGAGATGTTTTGGTGTTGTGGAATACTTTGTTGTTGAGGTATGTTTTGTGTTTGAGGAATGTTATATGAATTGTATGAGGGGATTTGATTTTGTGGTATATATTGTTATTGTGGAATGAATTGTTGTGAAACAAATTATTATTGATGGATATTTTGAGGGATGTTATATGAATAGTTTTGAGTTGGAGGGACATGTGTTGAGTAGGGATAGTGAATGGAATGGATTGAGATTATTGTTGTGGGATGAATTGTTGTTGGGGGTGTTTGTGTTTGTAGAAATGTTAGATGTGAAAGTTTGTGAAGAATGTGGGATGTTGTAAGTTTTGGATATGTTGGATGTGGAAGCTTGTTTTGTAATGGTAAGTGATGGAATTTTTGAAATGGGGGGTTGGTATAAATTACTGTGATTATAAATGCTCATTGTCATATTTGGTGCTTGTGTAGCATATGGAATGTTCAGAGGCACATAAGATGTGGTGGCTTGGGCCATGAAAGGATTATTTGTATAGTTTTCCATGTTTTGTGGTGATGCATGAGGAATGTTTGTTTTTGATGTATTTGGGATGTGTCTTATTATTTGATTGGTTATGCTCAGGTTTTGGTACAATAGATTTACATATTTTCTAGAAAATAGTACCAAATCCATGTCAAATGATGGTATATATGGTTGAATAGGTATATTTGGTAGTGGAGGTTGTGACATAACTTCATTAATAGCCTGAGCTATAGGTATGTTCTCATGTGATGGAACATTAGATGACATGTCATGTGTGAGGGTTTATTCCCTAAGTGTAGAAGTGTTGTAATTCAAAGGTAGATTAACACCATTTTGTGCAAGTCTAAGAAAGTATGTGTTGGGATCTAGAATAATAGGGCATCAAGTTCTCTAGCTAAGGAGGGATATTGTTGCATTTATAAGTATCTTCAATCAGTTCCTTAAATTCCATAGAGTTGTTTGTGATGTGTTCTATGATAATTGGTGGATATTGAGGTTGTTGTTATGGAGTTTGGTATTGACTAGGATCGAATAAATGATGATGCATTCCAAAATCTAGTTTAGTAACCCTCATGAGTGCTATGACATTTGAACTAAAAGGATTAGAATATTTGAGTTTCTTGTGTTGTGACTTTGTAATAGGTATACAATTTTGATAGCCTTATGGAATATTGATGTAAGTGAAGGTTGGTGCTATGATATGAATGAGTGTTATTCCAAAATGGACTATGAGAGATACGTTGGGTAGATTTTGACAAAAAATGATGTTGATATTGTTTGATTGATGGAATATATGAAAACCTCTGAAAGTCAAAGTTAACCTAGGTCTTTGTTTTGATAAGTGTTAATGATGGTTTTCACTTGTACTAGACTAATGAGTCTAAGAAAAAGGATGATGGTGTTCACAAAATTAGAAGTAGACAAGACCACTAAGTTGATTTTCTAACAAATGTTGATGTTAATCCAACTATCTACTTGAAAAGGTTGACTTTCAAGAAAATTGATAAACTAAAAGATAATATGGAAGATCTAGATGATATTATGATTGATATTGGTTGCTAGTGGGTTGATGTTTGCTATTGATGATGATGATGTTGTTTGTTGAAAACTAAGGTATGCAACTCTAAAAGTACAAGATGAAATGGATTTGAAAATTGGTTTGTTGTTTGAATAATGATTGTTGGTTGCAGGTTTGTTGTACTACAAGTCTCAAATCCTAGGTTTTTGTGCTCAAAAATTTTGGAGACTAAAAATTGGAGTATTTTGGAAAAATTTTACACAGTCAAATGCATTGATGTAGGTTTCAAAGGAATCACTATGAGTATCAAATGTGTCAAGATAGATATCAAATATGTCAAAGTAGGGTCAAATGCATCACTCCATGTTTCAAAGGAATCAATATGTTTATCAAAGGCATCACTATGTTTTCAAAGGCATCATTTATTATCAGATGCATCCTGGTGTGAAAATGCAATTTTTAGACTGACAAAACAAGTTTAAATGGTCTCAAATTAGATGTGTCAAAGTACTATAAAAAACATTAATCTTCAGATCATATGTGCCACTATGCATATCAAAGTGTGATTTAGTATAGTCAGATATGTTGAAGGATAATCAAATGTGCTAAATGATAATCATATGCATCAATCTAATAGTAGATGCATCATAGTAAAGTTAGATGCACAATTTTGTGACCGTAACTAAAATTTTGTAAGGGTTTGGCTTATTTTGATTGATCTTGACTTGTTTTGATTGGTAAGAGATAAAAAATAATAAAGAATAGTAGAAAACTGACTCTAAGGTATGGTATGATTGGTATTCATGGGTCTTCACAATAACAACATGCTAAATACAACTTGGATAATATTAAAGGTGTGTTGCACTAGTGTGGACCTAAGCAATAAAATATTGTAGGATTATGCATGTACACTCCACTCTCAAGAGAGAATAGCTAGGTATCCAATGGAATGAGGGATCATCTTCCTCCTTCCCTTATATGTTTCTACATCCCCAAATAAATTTTATCTTTCCTCAAGATGGTAAATGTTGAATAACTTCAAACATGATATTATACCTTGCACCACACATGATATTACTCCGCTCTCAAGAGAGAATAGCTAGGTCTCCAATGGAACGAGGACTCACCTTCCTCCTTCCTTTATAGGTTTTTACATCCCCAAATAAATTTTATCTCTCCTCAAGATGGTACATGCTCAATAACTTCAAACATGATATTATACCTTGCACCACACTTGATTAATAGTCATTGATCTTAGTATCTAAATAACAAGGGTTGTAGTCATTTTGAGAATAGTGAGCCTATTTGGAATGCCTGAGATGAGGGGGTCTCCCTCTTCTCCTCACTAAACAAGTTTCGACAAATTGAGGGTCTTGCAACTTGGCTTGAATGACATTGACCACACCTATAGATACAAATTTTGTTCTCCCCCCTTTATATACCTTATTGATAAATGTGGTCGAGGTTGCTCTTGGGGTGATAAAATCCCCAAGAATTCCTCCTATTCAAATTAAAAATAAGGTACTAGTATTTTTGATTCTCAGGCTCACATAAAGCACAAGAGAAGAGCATACTTTGCTAGTACTCCTTGAGTGTGCATAACATACACAAACAAAAAATTATTTTGATCTCTAGGCTCACATCAAGTGCAAGGAGAGAGCATACACAATATAAGATTAATCAAACATGATATATAATTATTTAATTAGAGCCCAAACAAAGTGTGAACTATGCTAGAAATTAAAGAAATTGAAATTTTTTCCATGCAGTAGATTCATCAGTAGTCTATTTTTATTGATCTTCTCCCAACATTTGCTAATGTTGCAAAGATATGTTAGTTCCAAAAAAAAGAGAGCAAATGTTAGAGTTATAAAATAAAAATCACTAAATCAAATGCGTCACTATAAATATCAAAAGCGTCACTGTGAATTTCAAATATGTCAATATACCTACAAATGTGACGATATACCTACAAATACATCAATTTTCCTATAAAATGCATTGCTATGGGTTTCAAATGCATCTATAACTTTTAAAAGTGTTGTTGTAACTTCAAAAGTGTTGATCCACCTTCAAATGCATTGCTATAACTTCAAATGCATCACTGTGAAAAATCTGAACCTATAAACAAAAAACACAGAGAATCAAATGCATCGTTGTAACTTCAAATGTGTCATTATGGGTTTCAAATGTGTCTATCTATGTGTCAAATGCATCAATATATTGTCAAAAGTGTCATTTTGGGTTCAATTACATAATTGTAATCCGCAACCTAAAAAATCTAAGAAACTCAAGTGAAATGTTAAATTAGGAACGCAGGTAGCACTAAGTGTGCCAAAATGTGAATAGGGAACTTGGGATCAGATGAACAAATGAACTCAACAAATAGGAAATCAAATAAAACCTAATTCAAATGATCAATAAGTCCTAATTTCAATAGAGCATGTGCACAATCCAAATGAAAGTGATCAATAAGAATGTATATCAAACTAATCTAATCTACTTTACCTCCACTAAAAAAACCTAGCCTTACTCCATTCTAAAGTCAAGAATTACATTTTTTTAGTATGATACGTGGATTGCTCACAAACCTTAGCATAACTTTGTTAAACAAAAGCGTGGTGAAAATTGAGTATAGTTTGGTTGCTGATTCAAGGATAGATTGAATGATCAAAAGATGAATGATTTATAGGTTTCATGATATTGGATCAATGATGTTTGATGTAAAATGAGATTGATGGATAAAGATTGTTGAGAGATCAAGATGATCATGCATGAGCCTACATGGAGAGATGAAGTGGAGTGAAGTTCAGTTCACTCACTAATTTTAGCCATGATCACTAAATTTAGTTTTGGTCTCTAAATTTAGCTTTGGTCTCTAAATTTAGGTTTTGGAAGAATAAAGATAGAAAATTAGAGGAATGTGCAAACTAAATCAATTAAATAATTTATTTAATTTTGGAGGAATAATTAGCTAATTAAAATTATTTAATTATGGAATATGAGAGGAATACGTGATGTTTGATTAAATAATTAAAAAATATTTAATTATGTGGATAAGAAGATAATGCAAGTTTTAATTAAATAATTAAAATTTATTTAATTAAAGGTGATGAAGGGAAAATGATGAAATAATTAAATGATTAAAAACTATTTAATTAATGGGGGAATGGGTTAGTTTAATCAAATAATTAAAAATTATTTAATTAATAGTGATGAAAGGGGATGAGTGATGATGATGGGAAATGACAAAATTAGAAGAATGTGAACTAAGACATTTTTAGGTGTCTATAGTCATAATAGTTTTTATGTTATGGTTGGAATGTTTTGAATTCTATTTATTATTTTATTTGACTCCCCAATTTAATTTGGGTGGAGATTGTCTCTTTAATGAAGTTGTGTTATTACATTGTAAAATACTTTATTTGAGTGTGTGGGATAAGTTATCTTGATTGTGATTGTATAAACCTAGTTTGAGTTAGTGTTAAATTATCTTCTTAATGAGTCAATTCTATGTGAAATATATGATATCATGGTTGATTATATTGATATGTGATATTATTTTTCATGGTTCTATTTGAAAGAATGAAATGTGATTTATCTTATAGTTTAAGATGATTGATATCCTATCTTTTCTACTTTAGTCCCAATATCTTGAGTAATTATCCTCCATAATAAATTTATCCAAGATTCAAGAATTCTCATCTCATTGCAGGCACCACATCACCATAGACTATACTGCTCTCACTGGCAAAGGATCCACAAGAAGTTTATGTTATGACTGTTGTGGATCAATAAATGAATTATGATAATAAACTAGTAACAATAAGAAACCAAATCACAATAAGAGAAAGTCACTCAATGAAGCATAAGGAAATTGCATAAACGATGAACCAAACTTGCAATAATAACATCATACAATCACCTTTCTTAGATCCATTATTATTCAATTGCACCTTGAAGAATGGTAGTGTAGTTGCTCTCAGAATTTTACACAAAGTACTTAGAATAATAATGATCACAAATCATATATATTTTTGGAGGCCCCAATGAGATCAATGAAGATTGTGTTTATAGATTGTACTTGATATCAATCAATGGTTGAGACTAAATAGATATATCAATGGATGATAATGCTTGAGAGGAATTGTTTGATAGACCCGAGGAGTTAACTAATTGAATGATTTGAGTGAATTGACTGTATGGAGCAATGAATTGAAATTCATTGATTAGAGAAGAGTGACTGTAAGTTAGACTAAATAAATTAAATAGAAGACTGATATGATTGAAGAAAGTAATAAAAGTGAGTGTGAGGTAAATAATGAGGTGGAAAGTGTATGAAGAATTAGTAAAATGATTAAATAAATAAATAATTTAGTTCATGTGCTCATGGGAAAAATAAATAATACTTTTATTTTATTTTTTCAACAAAGACGATTAGCTTAATTAAATAATTAAAAATAATGGTTTAATTATTGAGAATTAGAAGAGATTAATAGAACATGATTTAATTAAATAATTAAAAATTATTTAATTAATGTGCAAGAGAAGAATAAATGATGAATTAATTAAAATAATTTTATTAATATAAAAGAATTTAATGATAAATTTATGAATTTAATTAAATAATTATGAATTATTTAATTAAAGTAGAAATGAAGAGAAAATTGTAATTTAAATAATTAAATAATTAAGGTTATCTAATTATCACAGATGAAAGGTAAATGATGTTAATTTAATTAAATACTAAAATTATTTAATTTAAATCAGAAGAAGAATTGATGAGAAATGATGACGGGATGTGTTAGTCATTTTTAGGTGTCTACAACTACTTTGCATCACTAGAGCTAATAGATCTTTGAGTTAAGTCATGTGGCTTGTATTGGCATACATGTTATTTCTATCTTGTGGTAAGGGTGTTATGTGGTTGGTATCTATAGTTAACATTCTTGCCTTATGTGAGGTAATGATACTTGGATTTATGGTATCATTGGGAGATACTTGTAGGATGAGTTTTGGGGACCAAATATGTGCCATGTTCGAAGAATTTTTGTGTTCTTTTACTTATATGAGTCATCATTTTTATGGTTTTATACTATATGATGTGATTTTATTATAAGTTTCTTTCATGTACTTGCTTTATGTGTATGACATGTATTTAAATTTGAATTTTTGGATTATGTATTATTTGTATTTATTGTTTTTGTGTGTATGCTTGTATATTTAAATTATTCTTATTGGTATGTCTAGATACTTGTGTTGTGCAAAAGTTAGGTTGCATATAATCCTACCTTGGACATGTGCTCTTAGTAATACATAACATCATATGTAGAGATATATTATAGTACAAGATATGCATAGTGATTCATGTGGATGTTGTATGTGGTCTTGGACATGTTTTATTAGGTCAAACCTTATATTTTAGGACTTACAATTTTTACTGATGCTTATATTTATCTTGTTCATGTCCTTGTATTCATATATGTATTAGATATTAGAAAGGATATGTGGTGAAATAATGGTTATCTAGGAATGAATTTTTGGCATGTGCATATTATGGAGGATGTGAGTTGTGAAATATATTTCATGTATTTGAAATGCTTTTGATCTATAATTTCATGTGTGTGCTTATGGGTTAATAAATAACATGAATTAAATAGATAATCATTAATGTTTTATAAAATCCACACATTTAGATTAAATGGATGGTGCTTCCTCACCTTGACTGATGGATGGCGAGGAAACAAATATCCTCATGGTGGGTTTTTTTATCAATATCGAGTGCACCCTAGAGAGAGTGAGGTATCAACTTGCTCCTTAGTTGATAGCATGGAAATATCCTAAGGCATGTGGGTTGCTTGTAGATAAGGATGAATCTCCAAAGAGGGTTGGTTCCCTTGATGTCTCACCTCAACTAACTTATCCTATTACTTTTTTATAGGGAAAGGGGGAGATACACCAAATGATTATGATGTAATTACTTGTTGAAACACATAATTTGTTTAATGATCAAGCTAAAAAATGCACACATCAAGTTTTGTTACACTTATGAATCAATATTTCATAGTAAAGTTTGAGTTTTCAACAAGTTTTATAAGGAAACTAGATGTTTTTATATATCTAAGAATTATATAAAATGGTAACATAAACTATGACCTGCATAACATATGCATCTCTACATAAAGATATTTTGGAAAATGAGATGAAATCTAGGATTGCTAATGCTATCACAAAACCATATCAATCATTCATAATTCCACACAAAATACAAATATGAGAAGGAAAATTGCTTGTTTTATCGATAAAAAAGTATCAAAATTGGTACAAGTCTAAAAATATACTCTTTTCAAAAATGAAACTTTTTCAATGTTGTTTTTGCTAATGAGATACAATGCTTAGTTTCCAAAAATAGAAAGAACTACCTACTATTGACCCTAGGAATCCCATTTCTCAACCCAACATTGGAGATAAAATAGGGCATACTTAAGACCATTAATGACTTATGTCTACCTTGAAATAGTGGTTTGACCTTCTTTTCGGTGCTAGAGATCTGCTCCTCCTCCTTTGAATCCTTTAAAGACTCCAAGGTGGCATTGGAAAAAAGATAATCTTGTTGGTCCTAGAAATTTTCCTCTAAAAACACTCCTAAATATTCTCCCCAACCTCCTAGATACCTGCAACTGTTGTTTCCATGTCATCGAAATTGCCTTTAGATGATTGGAACTACTCATAACTAACCATTAAACTCCCCAAAATGTTATACAATTATCATGCATGTTTATAGGACATGTGTGCAAGGAGGGAGGGTGTAGGAGAAAAAATATTCTTTCAATGCATGTTCAAACCTATTTATGAACTTTAACAAATCACCTAGAATCTACTTCTTCCATGTTGGATGTTTGATGTCTCTTGATGATTGTTTTGTGGATATAAATGTCCACCTAGGTTAGTCACTTGTAAATTATTCTCTGAAGAGACAATCACTTTCTCGAGTTCACTGGATATTGCTCTGTATGGTATTGTTGAAGAGTTTCTTATGCACTTCTAGCTATGGTTTTAGTTCTATAGGTTCTCAGACCTTCATAAATAGTTGTAGTTATCTCCTTTGGACCTATATCATGATTTTCCTTGCTTAGAAATCACTCTTGGTATAGTCAACAACATTATCTTTACATGTCTATTGTAAGAAAATTTATAATGCAGAAAATAGAGAAAAAAAAGCACTATTTTAACATAGTATTTACATGGAAAACTTGGTAAAATTATACTAGGAAAAAACCATGGGCAAAGATCTTTCATATTTTATTTCTCAGGAAATTCCCAATTACAATAATCTTCTGAAAAGTTAAGAAAATGTGACTTCAATAGAGTAAAATTAATTTGAGTTGTAGAGCCCTTGTTGAATAGAACTTTCCAAAAATAGAAAGTGTGACTCATACAACTACATGTCGAACATTTGGAAAAACGACCAAAAATAGAGAGTCCAAAATGGCCAATTTTTTTTTGGTGTTGCCGGAAACACCTTCAACATATAGGGGGGCTACGACAGCCCCCTTGGGATCCCCCATCACTTCAACCTTTGGTTGTGCCAGGCGCGTACCATGAATGCTAGATATCTATGTCGACTATCCATCACTGCTGAAATAAAAATAAAATTGACTTCGTATTCCAACATCTATGAGCTGTCTCTTTGGGTCGTCATACTTTTCTTGATCACCATTTTCTTGATTATTTCATAGTATTGTGATCTTATAAAAAAGATAGGTAAGTTGTAAACTATAATATTATTCAAACTCATTAACCATGCATCAATTTTCAATGTATATATTTTATAGATTGTGCTTGAATACATATGATAATGATTTGAAAACAAGTAATTTCTCTTTCCTTGACAAAATAACCACAACCTATATGTTTGTATCAACTTTATCAACATTCTTCAATATTTCACACACATTTCAAGACCTTTTTTTTGTTACATAAGACTTGGAAAGACTCCCCTATTTGGTTGCATTGACCAAGATAACAAATACAACAAAATTTTATATAGCAAAACTTCATGTAACAAATAGACTCATAGGTGCAGGGCGCATACCATTCAGGCCCTACATATTAAGGGATTTGAACAAGTGGGAAAGGTGTAAATATGCCTTTGAAATCTCTCTCCATCAATGCCACATGCCATACTCTTGAAAACTTGATCTATAATGTGCACAATCTTCTTCCCGAGCATCAAAAATGTGGGTCATAGTTGGACCAACCATCTGTTGGTCTCATGCCAAAAAGGAAGGACTCTTCAATACCAATGTGATAGAAAAACCCAACTCCTCATGCTATGTGCCTCTTTCTTTTCATTCGATGACATAAGAC
>VDFB02000003.1:115375607-115408805 GCA_007258455.2 Sequoia sempervirens | reverse complement strand
GTCAAAGTTAACCCAGGTCTTTGTTTTGATAAGTGTTAATGATGGTTTTCACTTGTACTAGACTAATGAGTCTAAGAAAAATGATGATGGTGAGTTCACAAAATTAGAAGTAGACAAGACCACTAAGTTAATTTTCTCACAAATGTTGATGTTAATCCAACTATCTACTTGAAAAGGTTGAATTTCAAGATAATAGATAAACTAAAAGATAATATGGAAGATCTAGATGATATTATGATTGATATTGGTTGCTAGTGGGTTGATGTTTGCTATTGATGATGATGATGTTGTTTGTTGAAAACTAAGGTACGCAACTCTAAAAGTACAAGATGAAATGGATTTGAAAATTGGTTTGTTGTTTGAATAATGATTGTTGGCTGTAGGTTTGTTGTACTGCAAGTCTCAAATCCTAGGTTTTTTTGCTAAAAAAATTTGGAGACTAAAAATTGGAGTATTTTGGAAAATGTTTACACAGTCAAATGCATTGATGTAGGTTTCAAAGGAATCACCGTGAGTAACAAATGTGTCAAGATAGATATCAAATATGTCAAAGTAGGGTCAAATGCATCACTCTATGTTTCAAAGGCATCAATATGTTTATCAAAGGCATCACTATGTTTTCAAAGGCATCATTTATTGTCATATGCATCCTTGTGTGAAAATGCAATTTTTAGACTGACAAAACAAGTTTAAATGGTCTCAAATCAGATGCGTCAAAGTACTATAACAAAAAAATCTTCAGATCATATGTGCCACTATGCATATCAAAGTGTGATTTAGTACAGTCAGATATGTTGAAGGATAATGAAATGTGCTAAATGATAATCATATGCATCAATCTAATAGTAGATGCATCATAGTAAAGTCAGATGCACAATTTTGTGACTGTAACTAACTTTTTTTAAGGGTTTGGCTTATTTTGATTGATCTTGACTTGTTTTGATTGGTAAGGGATAAAAAATAATAAAGAATAGTAGAAAACTGACTCTAAGGTATGGTATGATTGGTATTCATGGGTCTTCACAATAACAACATGCTAAATACAACTTGGATAATATTAAAGGTGTGTTGCACTAGTGTGGACCTAAGCAATAAAATATTGTAGGATTATGCATGTACACTCCACTCTCAAGAGAGAATAGCTAGGTATCCAATGGAATGAGGGATCATCTTCCTCCTTCCCTTATATGTTTCTACATCCCCAAATAAATTTTATCTTTCCTCAAGATGGTAAATGTTGAATAACTTCAAACATGATATTATACCTTGCACCACACATGATATTACTCCGCTCTCAAGAGAGAATAGCTAGGTCTCCAATGGAACGAGGACTCACCTTCCTCCTTCCTTTATAGGTTTTTACATCCCCAAATAAATTTTATCTCTCCTCAAGATGGTACATGCTCAATAACTTCAAACATGATATTATACCTTGCACCACACTTGATTAATAGTCATTGATCTTAGTATCTAAATAACAAGGGTTGTAGTCATTTTGAGAATAGTGAGCCTATTTGGAATGCCTGAGATGAGGGGGTCTCCCTCTTCTCCTCACTAAACAAGTTTCGACAAATTGAGGGTCTTGCAACTTGGCTTGAATGACATTGACCACACCTATAGATACAAATTTTGTTCTCCCCCCTTTATATACCTTATTGATAAATGTGGTCGAGGTTGCTCTTGGGGTGATAAAATCCCCAAGAATTCCTCCTATTCAAATTAAAAATAAGGTACTAGTATTTTTGATTCTCAGGCTCACATAAAGCACAAGAGAAGAGCATACTTTGCTAGTACTCCTTGAGTGTGCATAACATACACAAACAAAAAATTATTTTGATCTCTAGGCTCACATCAAGTGCAAGGAGAGAGCATACACAATATAAGATTAATCAAACATGATATATAATTATTTAATTAGAGCCCAAACAAAGTGTGAACTATGCTAGAAATTAAAGAAATTGAAATTTTTTCCATGCAGTAGATTCATCAGTAGTCTATTTTTATTGATCTTCTCCCAACATTTGCTAATGTTGCAAAGATATGTTAGTTCCAAAAAAAAGAGAGCAAATGTTAGAGTTATAAAATAAAAATCACTAAATCAAATGCGTCACTATAAATATCAAAAGCGTCACTGTGAATTTCAAATATGTCAATATACCTACAAATGTGACGATATACCTACAAATACATCAATTTTCCTATAAAATGCATTGCTATGGGTTTCAAATGCATCTATAACTTTTAAAAGTGTTGTTGTAACTTCAAAAGTGTTGATCCACCTTCAAATGCATTGCTATAACTTCAAATGCATCACTGTGAAAAATCTGAACCTATAAACAAAAAACACAGAGAATCAAATGCATCGTTGTAACTTCAAATGTGTCATTATGGGTTTCAAATGTGTCTATCTATGTGTCAAATGCATCAATATATTGTCAAAAGTGTCATTTTGGGTTCAATTACATAATTGTAATCCGCAACCTAAAAAATCTAAGAAACTCAAGTGAAATGTTAAATTAGGAACGCAGGTAGCACTAAGTGTGCCAAAATGTGAATAGGGAACTTGGGATCAGATGAACAAATGAACTCAACAAATAGGAAATCAAATAAAACCTAATTCAAATGATCAATAAGTCCTAATTTCAATAGAGCATGTGCACAATCCAAATGAAAGTGATCAATAAGAATGTATATCAAACTAATCTAATCTACTTTACCTCCACTAAAAAAACCTAGCCTTACTCCATTCTAAAGTCAAGAATTACATTTTTTTAGTATGATACGTGGATTGCTCACAAACCTTAGCATAACTTTGTTAAACAAAAGCGTGGTGAAAATTGAGTATAGTTTGGTTGCTGATTCAAGGATAGATTGAATGATCAAAAGATGAATGATTTATAGGTTTCATGATATTGGATCAATGATGTTTGATGTAAAATGAGATTGATGGATAAAGATTGTTGAGAGATCAAGATGATCATGCATGAGCCTACATGGAGAGATGAAGTGGAGTGAAGTTCAGTTCACTCACTAATTTTAGCCATGATCACTAAATTTAGTTTTGGTCTCTAAATTTAGCTTTGGTCTCTAAATTTAGGTTTTGGAAGAATAAAGATAGAAAATTAGAGGAATGTGCAAACTAAATCAATTAAATAATTTATTTAATTTTGGAGGAATAATTAGCTAATTAAAATTATTTAATTATGGAATATGAGAGGAATACGTGATGTTTGATTAAATAATTAAAAAATATTTAATTATGTGGATAAGAAGATAATGCAAGTTTTAATTAAATAATTAAAATTTATTTAATTAAAGGTGATGAAGGGAAAATGATGAAATAATTAAATGATTAAAAACTATTTAATTAATGGGGGAATGGGTTAGTTTAATCAAATAATTAAAAATTATTTAATTAATAGTGATGAAAGGGGATGAGTGATGATGATGGGAAATGACAAAATTAGAAGAATGTGAACTAAGACATTTTTAGGTGTCTATAGTCATAATAGTTTTTATGTTATGGTTGGAATGTTTTGAATTCTATTTATTATTTTATTTGACTCCCCACTTTAATTTGGGTGGAGATTGTCTCTTTAATGAAATTGTGTTATTACATTGTAAAATACTTTATTTGAGTGTGTGGGATAAGATATCTTGATTGTGATTGTATAAACCTAGTTTGAGTTAGTGTTATATTATCTTTTTAGTGAGTCAATTCTATGTGAAATATATGATATCATGGTTGATTATATTGATATGCGATATTATTTTTCATGGTTCTATTTGAAATAATGAAATGTGATTTATCTTATGGTTTAGGATGATTGATATCCTATCTTTTCTACTTTAGCCCCAATATCTTGAGTAATTATCCTCCATAATAAATATATCCAAGATTCAAGAATTCTCATCTCATTGCAGGCACCACATCACCATAGACTATACTGCTCTCACTGTCAAAGGATCCACAAGAAGTTTATGTTATGACTATTGTGGATCAATAAATGAATTATGATAATAAACTAGTAACAATAAGAAACCAAATCACAATAAGAGAAAATCACTTAATGAAGCATAAGGAAATTGCATAAACGATGAACCAAACTTGCAATAATAACATCATACAATCACCTTTCTTAGATCCATTATTATTCAATTGGACCTTGAAGAATGGTAGTGTAGTTGCTCTCAGAATTTTACACAAAGCACTTAGAATAATAATGATCACAAATCATATATATTTTTGGAGGCTCCAATGAGATAGATGAAGGTTGTGTTTATAGATTGTACTTGATATCAATAAATGGTTGAGACTAAATAGATAGATCAATGGATGATAATGCTTGAGAGGAATTGTTTGATAGACTTGAGGAGTTAACTAATTGAATGATTTGAGTGAATTGACTGTATGGAGCAATGAATTGAAATTGATTGATTAGAGAAGAGTGATTGTAAGTTAGACTAAATAAATTAAATAAAAGACTGATATGATTGAAGAAAGGAATAAAAGTGAGTGTGAGGTAAATAATGAGGTGGAAAGTGTATCATGAAGAATTAGTAAAATGATTAAATAAATAAATTATTTAGTTCATGTGCTCATGGGAAAAATAAATAATACTTTTATTTTATTTTTTCAACGAAGATGATTAGCTTAATTAAATAATTAAAAATAATTGTTTAATTATTGAGAATTAGAAGAGATTAATAGAACATGATTTAATTGAATAATTAAAAATTATTTATTTAATGTGCAAGAGAAGAATAGATGATGAATTAATTAAAATCATTTAATTAATATGAAAGAATTTAATGATAAATTTATGAATTATTTAATTAAAGTAGAAATGAAGAGAAAATTGTAATTTAAATAATTAAATAATTAAGGTTATCTAATTATCACAGATGAAAGGTAAATGAAGTTAATTTAATTAAATAATAAAATTATTTAATTTAAATTAGAAGAAGAATTGATGAAAAATGATGATGGGATGTGTTAGTCATTTTTAGGTGTCTACAACTACTTTGCATCACTAGAGCTAATAAATCTCTGAGTTAAATCATGTGGCTCATTGTATTGGCATGCATGTTATTTCTATCTTGTGATAGGGGTGTTATGTGGTTGGTATCTATAGTTAACATTCTTGCCTTATGTGAGGTAATGATACTTGGATTTATGGTATCATTGGGAGATACTTCTAGGATGAGTTTTGGGGACCAAATATGTGTCATGTTTGAAGAATTTTTGTGTTCTTTTACTTACACGAGTCATCATTTTTACAGTTTTATACTATATGATGTGATTTTATTATAAGTTTCTTTCATGTACTTGCTTTATGTGTATGACTTATGTATTTAAATTTGAATTTTTGGATTATGTATTATTTGTATTTATTGTTTTTGTGCGTATTCTTGTATATTTAAATTTTTCTTATTGGTATGTCTAGATGCTTGTGTTGTGAAAAAGTTAGGTTGCATATAATCCTACCTTGGACATGTGCTCTTAGTAATACATAACATCATATGTAGAGAGATATTATAGTATGAGATATGCGTAGTGATTCATGTGGATGTTGTATGTGGTGTTGGACAAGTTTTACTAGGTCAAACCTTATATTTTAGGACTTATAGTTTTTATTGATGCTTATATTTATCTTGTTCATGTCCTTGTATTCATATATGTATTAGATATTAGAAAGGATATGTGGTGAAATAATGGTTATCTAGGAATGAATTTTTGGCATGTGCATATTATGGAGGATGTGAGTTGTGAAATATATTTCATGTATTTGAAATGCTTTTGATCTATAATTTCATGTGTGTGCTTATGGGTTAATAAAGAATATGAATTAAATAGATAATCATTAATGTTTTATAAAATCCACACCTTTAGATTAAATGGATGGTGCTTCCTCACCTTGACTAATGGATGGCGAGGAAACACATATCCTCATGGTGGGTTTTTTTATCAATATCGAGTGCACCCTAGAGAGAGTGAGGTATCAACTTGCTCCTTAGTTGATAGCAAGGAAATATCCTAAGGCATGTGGGTTGCTTGTAGATAAGGATGAATCTCCAAAGAGGGTTGGTTCCCTTGATGTCTCACCTCAACTAACTTATCCTATTACTTTTTTTATAGGGAAAGGGGGAGATACACCAAATGATTATGATGTAATTACTTGTTGAAACACATAATTTTTTCAATGATCAAGCTAAAAAATGCACAAATCAAATTTAGTTACACTTATGAATCAATATTTCATAGTAAAGTTTGAGTTTTCAACAAGTTTTATAAGGAAATTAGATGTTTTTTATATAACTAAGAATTATATAAAATGGTAACATAAACTATGACCTGCATAACATATGCATCTCTACATAAAGATATTTTGGAAAATGAGATGATATATAGGATTGCTAATGCTATCACAAAACCATATCAATCATTCATAATTCCACAAAAAATACAAATATGAGAAGGAAAATTGCTTGTTTTATTGATAAAAAATTATCAAAATTGGTACAAGTCTAAAAATATACTCTTTTAAAAAATGAAACTTTTTCAATGTTGTTTTTGCTAATGAGTTACAATGCTTAGTTTCCAAAACTAGAAAGAACTGCCTACTATTGACCCTAGGAATCCCATTTCTCAACCCAACATTGGAGATAAAATAGGGCATACTTAATCATTAATGACTTATGTCTACCTTGAAATAGTGGTTTGACCTTCTTTTTGGTGCTAGAGAACTGCTCCTCCTCCTTTGAATCCTTTAAAGACTCTAAGGTGGCATTGGAAAAAAGATAATCTTGTTGGTCCTAGAAATTTTCCTCTGTAAACACTCCTAAATATTCTCCCCAACCTCCTAGATACCTGCAACTGTTGTCTCCATGTCATCAAAACTACCTTTAGATGCTTGGAACTACTCATAACTAACCATTAAACTCCCCAAAATGTTATAAAATTATGATGCATGTTTATAGGACATGTGTGCAAGGAGGGAGGGTGTAGGAGAATTTTTTTTCTTTCAATGCATCTTCAAACCTATTTATGAACTTTAACAAATCACCTAGAATCTACTTCTTCCATGTTGGATGTTTGATGTCTCTTGATGATTGTTTTGTGCATATAAATGTCCACCTAGCTTAGTCACTTGTAAATTATCCTCTAAAGAGACAATCACTTTCTTGAGTTCACTAGATATTGCTTTGTATGGTATTGTTGAAGAGTTTCTTATGCACTTCTAGCTATGGTTTTGGTTCTATAGGTTCCCAAACCTTCATAAATAGTTGTAGTTATCTCCTTTGGACCTATATCATGATTGTCCTTGCTTGGAAATAACTCTTGGTATAGTCAACAACATTTTTTTTACATGTCTATTGTAAGAAAATTTATAATGCAAAAAATAGAGAAAAACAATAAGCACTATTTTAACATAGTATTTACGTGGAAAACCTGGTAAAATTATACCAGGAAAAAACCACAGGAAAAGATCTTTCATGTTTTATTTCTCAGCAAATTCGTAATTACAATAATCTTCTGAAAAGTTAAGAAAACGTGACTTTAATAGAGTATAACAAATTCAAGTTGTAGAGCCCTTGTTGAACAAAACTTTCCAAAAATAGAAAGTGTGACTCATACAACTACATGTCGAAAATTTGGAAAAATGGCCAAAAATAGAGTCCAAAATGGCCAATTTTTTTTGGTGTTTCCAGAAATGCCTTCGGTATACAGGGGGCTACAACAGCCCCCTTGGGATCCCCCATCACTTCAACCTTCAATTGAATAGTAGACCTTTGGTTGTGCCGAGCGCGTACCATGAATGCTAGATATCTATGTCGACTATCCATCACTGTTGAAATAAAAATAAAATTGACTTCATATTCCAACATCTATGAGTTGTCACTTTGGGTCGTCATACTTTTCTTGATTGCCATTTTCTTGATTATTTCATAGTATTGTGATCTTATCAAAAAGATAGGTAAGTTGTAAACTATAATATTATTCAAACTCATTAACCATGTATCACTTTTCAATGTATATATTTTATAGATTGTGCTTGAATACATATGATAATGGTTTGAAAACAAGTAATTGCTCTTTCCTTGACAAAATAATCACAACCTATATGTTTGCATCAACTTTATCAACATTCTTCAATATTTCACAGTCGTTTCAAGACCTTTTTTTTGTTACATAAGACTTGAAAAGACTCCCCTATTTGGTTGCTTTGACCAAGATAACAGTACAACAAAATTTTATATAGCAAAACTTCATGTAACAAATAGACTCACAGGTGCAGGGTGCATACCATTCAAGCCCTACATCCTAAGGGATTTGAACATGTGGGAAAGGTGTAAATATGCCTTTGAAATCTCTCTCCATCAATGCCACGTGCCATACTCTTGAAAACTTGATCTATAATGTGCATAATCTTCTTCCCGAGCATCAAAAATGTGGGTCATAGTTGGACCAACCATTTGTTGGTCTCATGCCAAAAAGGAAGGACTCTTCAATATGAATGTGATAGAAAAACCCAACTCCTCATGCTACGTGCCTCTTTCTTTTCATTCGATGACATAAGACTAATTAAAAGTGAAAGCTTTATTTTTTCCTTTTGGGGCCTAAGACTCCTCTAAACATTTAGAACAAAGACAATGACTTTGGAAAATCTTTCAGGACTTCCTAAACAACTAGACCAAGGTGTAAAAATATCAATAGGTTCAAACCCTTCCCTAGTCAACAACAAGAGCATGGGAGCTTAGAGAATTAACTTGCAAAGTTGAACTTGGAGTTCTTTTGATACTATTATAGTGAGCATTATTTTTAGACCACTTGTATATGTGGGGTTTTCTTCATGACATATTATATTCTTATCGTGGACGTGGGTTGTTGTTTTGATCCGTTGTTAATCTTAATTATGTAATGGTGCTATCTTTATTATTGAGTACTAGATATGTACTTGTGAGACTTTTATATTATTACAATGTACTTATCATTGTACTACTTGAGTGGGAGTTATATATATCGTGTGGATTTTTTTGGATATCCTTTGGATGTCTTGCACATTGTTGTAATATTGTATCATGGAAGTTAATGGAAATTTTGTTGCATCCCTGCGAGCAACCTCCATGTTGGATGGTGCAGTGGGAAAATAAATTTTAAAAAATAAAAATAAGGAAGATTTGAAAGGAGAGTGTCACTGGGTGGGTAAGAAAGTTCACCATTGCATTTAAGAAGAGATGGTGTCAATATGGGCAGGGAAAGGGCATCCGTCATCCCTTAAATGAATTTGAAACTTTCCAAGTAAACTTCTTTAGCTGGAAAATAAATAAAAATACACACCCGTAATTATGAGCAGAGGGCATAGGAAGAAAAGGGAGACCTGCCATTAATGAACGTATGGTATTCCATTATCCTGTCCACCAAAAATTTAGAGGGCATGTGGAAAAAGAGGAGAATAGCTATTAAAAGCTCCCCCAACTCCCTTACTTGCTCAGTCAAGTTCAGAAGTCAGAGACTGATAATGCGTGGGGAAAGAGGAATGCAAAGAATGACACAAAAGAAAAGTAGAGAGCACGCGAGAGACGAAAATTACAAGAAAAAGGAGAAGTCAAGCAGAGAATGGAAGGGAATGTGAGGAGTGAGAGGAAAGGAAGATAAGGGCGTGAGGAGGAGAAGAAAACATGGTCTCATGAAATGCGGAGACTGCAGGATATGAACGAAATAAATTTGTTAAAAAGTCTTTAGAAACTATCAAGCAAATGCAATTTGCAAGTTTAAAGCCACATTCCATTACTATCACCAACATTCTCCCTGTCTGTGCCAAAGAAGAGCTTCTCTTTTTCTCTTAGCGGTGGTACTCAAATTAGAGAAAAATAAATAGCAATGATAGCTGCCAAAGGATTTGATATGCCTCAAGCATCTACCCAGATGAAGTTTGAACAATTTGGGTGAAATTGATGCCTCGCACAAAGGGATTGTTGGATGTTGGATTCTTTTCTCCCATCACAAAGACGAGGGTGAGTGATGGAAGGAATTTTTACTCCTGCTTTATCAGTGCACCCTCACGTGGCCATGAGAGCACCGACAAATCATTCTTGGAGAAGCCAACAAGGAGCTATTTGAGTATATTTCTGTAGTTACATCAGATATCCCCACCCAGAGATGAGTACTCTCCTTCATCGTTACATTCATAAGATAGTATTTAACTCTAAAATTATTCAATCTTGCAACTACAATAAATGGATCTATTTGATTTAGGCTGTCTAAATGAAGCATTAGATAGTTTATTCATTCTTTGTGTATGATCTACCTTTACAAAATTTTGTCAATAGTCTAGGTGCCTTGTCTAAGCACAAATGTTGTTATAAGAAGTCTTCTAGAATTTTATGTTAACTGAAATATATAGTGTATTTATCTTAATTAATAAGTCGTACATTTACATATAATGATTCATTTCATGTTTATATAAGGTGGTAATAAGAATACCATTATCATGTCTCAAACATAAGGATTATCCTAATATAGAATTTATAATATGTTGAAATATCTTAGTGTATAATTCATCCTAAATAACTAGATTGGGGATAGGGAGGCTTGTCTCAGGGGAAGTATATTAACCTCTATTTTTGGAGAATTTGTATGGTCCTATGACTATTAGAAGTACCAAGTTTGATGGGTGTAACTTCATATGATGATCTAACAAAGACATTGCTGCACTACCTTGAGCATGACATAGGTATCAATTAGGCTTAAACAAGTTTATAAGTACCATTACATGCCTTCTCATAGTTGATAATGCACTATAGTTTACATGATATATTTGTCTTGGAGACAACATTTTTAAAGACTATGGAAAAGAGTCCTAGATCAAATACTTAACTGTAGGATAACCTTATAATATGAACCACAAAGCATATATAATTAATATGAGCCTTGGTGCTTGGTTGCTTAATATTGTAAGTAATGGTGACTCCATTTAATGGTCCTACAACTATGATTTACTGAACATATCCTTAATGTTGTAACTTAGTAAACGCTTTGTACGACTACATGAGGTCTATCAATCTCTTAAATATGTGAACATTGATATTGAAATTATTATTCTACCTATAATGAAGTGTAATACAAATTATATACCAAATGGGAGGCAACTATTGTTAATTTGACAATGTTGACAAGATTGAGTTATGAGATAAATCTTAGGTAACATCTTTTGATACCCTACTAATGATCATTAAGGTTAGGTTTAGTTTAAATGGAAAGTATGAATAGTTATCTAGTTTGAGAACCAAGCAATTATAGGAATAACGAGTTACACCATAAGGTAATGAAACCAAAAGGCTAAAAATAATATTATTACTATCAATATGCAATGTATATCTATATATGAAGATATGTTGACCATAGTGTCGCTAGTTGTCTCAGGTATGACTCAAACATGGGTTATGCTTAACACAAGATTGCAATTAATAACATATGTCTTTCGAAGTTCAATTTAGGATTTAATGGGGCCTTTTTGATGTATGTTGTGCCTCATCTAAGGTGATGTCATGAATGATATTGGATTTATATATCTATGTAAGGTGGGACCTCACTTGGATCCCTAACAAGGATTCTTGCATTATGGATGCATGATAAAAATATTTGACTACTACTTTATAAGGATATGTATACTTTATTAATGTCCTATCCTTAGATAGAATTAATATTTCCTAACAACCTCATACCTAGTTGTGGATCTAGATCTACATGCTTTGGGAGATATATCCGAGATAACAACATTCTTAACAAAACCTAGTCCACTTGCATATTTTGGGTAAGATAATCAAAACCTCGATGTGTTTGGAAATATTAGTGAACTCCCTTGGGTGGAAAATCATATTACCCTTGTTTATTAATTGTATGAGGGATTTCTACATTGGAATTCCAAGTGTAGGCTCCTTGAGAGAAACCTTGTGAGGAGAACTACGCGTGACTTTGACCCGTTTGGAAGCGAGAACATAGGCGGTTCTTGGGCGAAGGATGCCCCTGTGACTTCAAGTCTATAGGGGGAGGGCTTAGGGGGATAACTCCAAGGGTTGGGGTTGTCCCTAATTGGTTTGACCTTCTCCCTTTAGTAGGCTTTAGTTTGAGGCTGAATGGGTGCTAGATGGGTATGGACAAGTTAAGGGAATCTAATATTTTGTATTTATTACATAATATGCTTTTATATAATAAGCGAAGATTGACTACTTTATAATGGGTATTTGATTATATGTATAAGTTAGGTAAATTCCATCACGTGTTGGTTCCATGTATCTCGTATGTGTCTGGGTATTTTAACTCTATATCTAGCGGTCTTTATGTATAGGCCCTTGTATCTGTGGATTGAGATTGTGATTCATGTTACATATGACCCACCCAAGAGTGAACCTCCAGGATATTTGAGTAGTGACAGATGGTCATTGGACCGTGCCAAAAACCTAAGTCTGGGCTACTGCTAGGGATTAGTCAACATTCACTTGGTTCACAGAGGTGAAGGTAGTAGGCTACCTTGGTTATGATACAACTGTAGCGGTTACATGGGTAGGGAACCATCCGTGCGGGTAACAGTAATATGGGGCTAACCGTATATTGAGAGGGTTCATTGACAGTTACTGGTATGCACAGAAGTGACCGATGCCAAGTGTTACCTAGGATTGTGAAGAAGATAGCTGACAATATCACTAAGGTCATAAGGTGGTATATGTCAGGAGGTATGTTTTCCTGGGTGGATAGACTTGTTGCCAGTGGCCTATAGGCGATTGAAGTCAAAATCCACCGAGTTTGGTAGGTTCACTACTTTGGGAAACCCTTGGGATGGTGGACGAACCCGCAATGTAGTATGGGATGCACTGAATCCCCTCCCGGTTGTCAGACTATATACTTAGCCTTGTGGGGTTGAGGATGAACCCACAGTGTAGTATGGGATGCATCAAATCCTCTTCCTATTTGTCCAATGGTGCAAAAGATTGGTGAAAAGGATGGACCCACGGTGTAGTGCGCAATGCACCGATACTCTTTCATCTGGGATGCATTATGGACATGTGTTAGCTATTGTGCTATGTTAGCCAGTGTGTTGTTTTAGCCATCTAGTGTGGATGTGATGTATGTTGGGGCTCATCACTATGTATTTGTAATGTATGTTGGAGCTCATTATTGTGTATTTGTGATGTATGGTTAGAGCTTATCACTGTGTATTTGTGATATATGTTGGAGCCAATCACTAATATAAATGTGATATGGTTATGAGACAATCATTGTTGTACTTGTGATGTACGCATGAGCTAATCATCATTATACTTATGATTTGTGTATGATCCAGTCACTGTTATACTAGTGACATGTACGAGCTAGTCAACTTGTGTATATGGAGGTATGCTCGTGACTTACATTATGTATGATATTTGGGATTATGGTATGATATGCCCCTTGTGAATATTGTGAATGTTGTACACTAAGGTTGGTAATGTTTGGTATGGACCCAACACTTGATGGAAAATTATTATCATTACATTATAATTGACTATGTTGATAGCTTACATGTGCTAAATTAATAGTTATGGGTTAAGGTGAGATAATAGATATCATACAAGAGGTGAGATTGAACTCCCTCTATCATTGTGGGGAAAACTACGATGCCTCTGATTCCCACGAGGGGATACGTAGGTAGGGTCATCATGAACCTTCGAGGCTTAGGTCGTAGGTCTAGGAATGACCCTAGTTGTATGAGCTTAACACCTTTGAGGGTAAGAATATAAGTGCAACATGGATTGCCATTACTATGGTGAATGTTGAGTTATCGAAATTAACACTCCTAATCTATATGGAAAATGCTTGGTTGGTTAAGCTGGTAGTTGTGCATTGTTTTAAAAAAAAAAATTGTTGTGCCCAAGATGGGGATTTTACAAGTTTATCTTGTATCTTTTTGTAAGCATTAGGATATTTATTTTGGTTAATGCTTAAGAATTTTTGAGGTTGTTACAAATCCCTTATCATTCCAACATTAAATACAAAATATGCTTAATTTTAATACTATTAAAATCAACATCAAAATAATAACATTTAAATTAATCAAATAAACTACATAAGTCGGGAACTTTAAAATTTGCGTAAGTATTTAAATCTTGATTAATACTAGAATCATCTACAAATATCACATAAAAGACAAAGTAATCAATGAGTATAACCAAATTGAACAACACCCTATAATTAAAGTGGGTGTCAAATCTATAATGAGTCTATAGGCACAATGTATGCAATCACAAAATAAATGAGCCTTACAAATTCTATATTTGAAAAGATAGAAATGCTAAATTGACAAGTCTTTTTTCACTCACTCTAATTTTTTGATTATTTTCAGTATATTTTTGTGGATCTAGGTGCAAGCAAAGTGGCTTTGGAGGTGGTCCATCTCCAATTTTTTTGAATTAATAGAACAATATTCCTTGTATTGTTGCTTGGGTTTCTTCTACTTTACCATCTTATAATTATTACTCATATTAGAAAACATATTGAGAATAATAACCCCCAACAATATTCTCAAAATTGTATTGTTGATCTATCATCCTTCTTCCATATCCTTTGATTCATATGGATGAACTCTACTTTCCAAACAAAACAAATTCTTTCACTTGGCTTTGAAGATTTCTTTCCAAGGCTTGAGTAATCTACATGTTAACACTCACTTAAAAAACTATGTGCTAGAAAAGCCTAAACCTTATTTTATAATATATTTTTTGAATACAATTCACAAAGGTTAAAAATCATTTGTAACATTATTAAAATTGTTTATTCTTACCCATTTTATCTTGTGAAAAACTACCCTAACGATGACTATGTATTTAGATTATGTTTTAAATATTTTTCGAGGAGGTCTAATGCTCCCAAGGTTATATTTGTCAACCATAAGACATCCCATACAACTGGTATTTGCACCTAAAGGAGGTTCAAAGATTATGCCGTAAGAAAATTATATGTATGTTAATATGTTAGAGAGTAAATGTTTGTGCATAAATAGACTGCAAATTCTAGTTGCATGTGATCTGATTAAATAAGTACTCAATAATCAAATGAAATAAATTAAAGAAGTTAACTGATTCAAGCAAATGCCAATTAAAAGAAGGGGGCAGATCAGCATACGAAAATTGTTGCTTTAATGTGTTCTCCCATGATTTGTATTTCATTTTCATTTTGTGCCATCTCGAGAAGTACATCTACCAGGGCCTTAGTATTGTCTTCATTTTCCTTATTTTCCCAGTGCCTGCCCTCTTACATGTGTTTATCTATAATCTTCTTAACAACTGCATCAAAGAAATTGTGGGCCTTCTTCATCTTCCCATTTACACCACTCAACTCATCAAACCAAGCAATGGAAGGAATTAAGTTTCCAATTTTGAAAGCTTTGATCACACTAGAGACTTGGTGTACCATTCCGTTAAGCTCATTGCTTACCAAATCATCATCTTCAGAAAATTTAGTGCCAGCCAGTGTCCTCCAAATTATAGATGGAATGAGAGATGCTCGCTCTTCTCCCAGATGGCTTTCACCGCCAAAGAGACCTCCTCTCGTACAGGCCTAAAACTCTCAATTCTCTCGGCACTCAGCAACTCCATGTGACACAGACTTTCCTCATGTGTCTCCGGTAACCTCCATAAGGAACCAAACCCACATTCCTTTCATTATAAGCTACATATTTTGAAGCAGCAAATTCAGGCCTGATGGCAAAAACCAAATCACGGGCCTTTAAAAACTCTTTGGCCATCACAGAGGAAGAGACCACCACAGTAGGAGCAGAACCCAATCTCCAAAAATATAATGGAACCGTATTGCTTAGTAAGGTCCCGAAGAGAACGGTGAGGGTGCTCCCCCAGTTGATGCATGTTTCCTATGATGGGCCAAGCTAACGATTCGGGTAGGAATATAGATGGCTTTCCATTCCCCTCTGCAAACCTAACAATTTGTACAAAATTCAGAAACCCAAGATTGTAAATGCTATGGGCATGAACAGAGACTCTGTTGGTGGAGCTCCTACAATTGCAGGTGGAACAACCACAGATGAAATTACTGAACCAGTGCCTTCATTTTACAGATACAAACATAATTATTTTTAGAATGAAATAAAACACAACAAAAAATGATCCTGCATGTACATATTCCCCAAAACAAATTCACTGAAACCATGGCAAGTGATTTACCTCATGATTTTGCACAAATTGTGTTGTGTTGTCAAGGATGCCGATGAAAACAAATGGGCAGAATTTGCAGGCAAAATTTTACGGAACCCCATCAAAGCAGAAATTTCTTAAAAATGGTCTTTGTGCATTTGCTACTTCAATCTATTTATGACAAGTGAAATAATATCTAAAAAATATTGGGGGTTTAAAGCTGCTGGATCCTTGAGCTCGAGATAATGTTTTTGCATGCCTCTAAATGAAAAATATTGGTTGCAAATTAAAAGCTGTTTACACGCATGACACAAAGAAATCGGATATGATTCGGGGAGATCTGATTTCATTTGAAGTTTAACAGCAATTCTAAGAGTTGTTTAGTGGTGTTGACAGGGCTAAAAGTTCACACTATATAGCCTATCGGCTATCTAATAAAGACCCAACAATGAATTTTGGAATTTTTTTTGTTTTTTCAAATAGATTTGAGTAGGTATTAACAATCCCTTCCCACTGAGTTTTACCAATCCAACGCGGCTGCAATTCATCATCATGACGTTAATGACGCCATCAAGTGATAGTAAGGTTATAGATGTGCCAATTACTTGCTCACCAAAGAAAATCACAACGAAAATCACCCCCAATATCTTGGGTGACAATTTTCTTGCCCACAAAAGCAACCATGTGAATTTCCTCAACTATTCCTTAAAACCAACATCCTCAAAATTAGATTTTGAAACGACCTCAACTGAATCCATTGGTTGTTTGTCTTTGTCAGTTTCCACTAATGGGACGGATGAATTCTCTGCTGTATCTATGTCTTTGTCATGCTCCTTACTAACTTCCCCTGATATTATTTCTGCAATATCCTTTACAGCATCTTCTGCCTTGCCCACTTTTTCATCCATCGTCTTTATTGTCTTCTTTATCTGCAGCCACATATAAACCATATACAATCATACATGCCATTGAATTACTGCTTTGCTAATGAATTAGTGAACTGAAAGAAAATATAAAGTTATGTGGTATACTTTTTCTACTTTCTTCTCCACAATTTGGGCATCTGTGTCCACTCTTTCTGAGATTTCATCAACAACTTCGGCTGTTTCATGAAGAAATCCCCCTTCTCTGGACCGCCTTTTTAACTTCTTCAGCTATCTCTTCGGTCACCTCTGCAACATCTTTCACAGAGTCTGCCACTTCCTCGACAATTTCCACAACATTCTCTATTTTCTCTGTATCAAAATGCTTGAATCTTTTATATATTAAACCAGACAAAACGTTAATAGTAGTGATGACTTTTTCTCTGTTTGTTTACCTTCAATTTTTTCAGAAGTATTTTTCTCTCTGTAAAGCACTCTTAATATCCACTTTGACAGTCTCATCAGATACCCAATTATACCTGCAAATCTGAACATGTAAAACATAAAAAATTAAAAGATTACAGATTTGCACAATCAATGAAATTAGTCATAATTGTTTTTGGATTGGATTGTGTGATAGTTTTTTCCATCAATGTTTCAGATCATATTTCATGATCTATCATCAGAATGATAGAATGCTATTAGAGACAAGAAGATGATGATGATAGATGGTGAGTGTGATCCAAAACTTTGTTGAAAAAAACTATCACACAATCTAATCCAAAAAACAGTTTTGACCAATGTACAGCATATTTTTATATTGTAAAAAATAAAAACGAAATTTGAAAGGTCCAGACCCTTTTACGAAGATACAACAGTTATTAGATAAACAAACTGAGTACCATGAGATATGACCTGACAAAACAAATCAAATCAAGTGATAATAGCAGGTTCTAGATGTGCCAATTACTTGCTCGGCAAAGGAAGAATCACAACGAATATCACCCCCGATATCTTGGGTAACAACTTTCTTGCCCAGAAAAGCAACCATGTGAATCTCCTCAACAATCCCTTAAAACCAACATCCTCAAAATTAGATTTTGAAACGACCTCAACTGAATCCATTGATTGATTGTCTTCGTCAGTTTCCACTATTGGGATGGATGAATTCTCTGCTGTATCCATGTCTTTGTCATGCTCCTTACTAGCTTCCCCTGATATTATTTCTGCAATATCCTTTACAGCATCTTCTGCCTTGCCCACTTTTTCATCCATCGTCTTTATTGTCTTCTTTATCTGCAGCCACATATAAACCATATACAATTATATATGCCATTGAATTACTGCTTTGCTAATGAATTATTGAACTGAATGAAAATAGAATGTTATGTGTTATACTTTTTCTGCTTCCTTCTCCACAATTTGGGCATCCGTGTCCACTTTTACTGAGATTTCATCAACAATTTCGGCTGTTTCATGAAGAAATCCCCCTTCTCTGGACCGCCTTTTAACTTCTTCAGCTATCTGTTCGGTCACCTCTGCAACATCTTTCACAGAGTCCGCCACTTCCTCGACAATTTCCACAACATTCTCTATTTTCTCTGTATCAAAATGCTTGAATCTTTTATATATTAAACCAGACAAAACGTTATAGTAGTGATGACTTTTTCTCTGTTTGTTTACCTTCAATTTTTTCAGAAGTCTGTTTCTCCCTGTAAAGCACTCCTACAATCCCCTTTGACGGTCTATTCAAATACCCAATTATACCTGCATTTCTGAACATGTACAACATAAAATTGAAAGATTTGCAGATTTTACAATTTACGAAATTGGTTATAATTGTTTTTGGATTAGATTGTGTGATAGATTTTTATGATTGAAAAAAAACTATCACACAATCTAATCCAAAAACAATTATGATCAATGTACAACATATTTATATATTGTAAAAAAAAGGTTTTGAAAGGTTCAGACCCTTTTACAAAGATACAACAGTTATTAGATAAACAATCTGAGTACCATGAGATATGAACTGACAAAACAAATCCAATCAAGCGATAATAGCAGGTTACAGATGTGCCAATTACTTGCTCGCAAAAGGAAAAATCACAAAGAATATCATTCCCAATATCTTGGGTGACAATTTTCTTGCCCAGAAAAGCAACCATGCGAATCTCCTCAACAATTCCTTAAAACCAACATCCTCAAAATTAGATTTTGAAACGACCTCAACTGAATCCATTGATTGATTGTCTTTGTCAGTTTCTACTATTAAGATGGATGAATTCTCTATTGTATCCATGTCTTTGTCATGCTCCTTACTAGCTTCCCCTGATATTATTTCTGCAATATCCTTTACAGCATCTTCTGCCTTGCCCACTTTTTCGTCCATGGTCTTTATTGTCTTCTTTATCTGCAGCCACGTATAAACCATATACAATTATATATGCCATTGAATTACTGCTTTGCTAATGAATTAGTGAACTGAATGAAAATATAATATTATATGATATACTTTTTCTACTTCCTTCTCCACAATTTGGGTATCCGTGCCCACTTTTTCTGAGATTTCATCAACAATTTCGGCTGTTTCATAAAGAAATCCCCCTTCTCTGGACCGCCTTTTAACTTTTTCAGCTATCTCTTCGGTCACCTCTGCAACATCTTTCACAGAGTGTGCCACTTCCTTGACAATTTCCACGACATTCTCTATTTTCTCTGTATCAAAATGCTTGAATCTTTTATATATTAAGCCAGACAAAACGTTATAGTAGTGATGACTTTTTCTCTGTTTGTTTACCTTCAATTTTTTCAGAAGTCTTTTTCTCCCTGTAAAGCATTCCTAAGATCCCCAGTCTAATCAGATATCCAATTATACCTGCAAATCTGAACATGTACAAGATTACAGATTTCTAAAATTCATGAAATTTGTCATAATTGTTTTGGATTAGATTGTGTGATAATTTTTTCCATAAATTATCATCAAAATAATAAAATGCTATTAGAGGCAAAAAGATGATGAAGATGGATCATGGAATGTGATCCTAAATTTTGTTGAAAAAAACCATCACACAATCTAATCCAGAAGCAGTTATGACCAGTGTACAACATATTTATATATTGTAAAAGATAAAAATGGGTTTTAAAAGGTCCAGACCCCTTCACAAAGATACAACATTCATTAGATAGACGATTGAATACCATGAGATATGCAAATGATAAAAACAGACAAAAGTTAGAGAAACAGCAATAACACAACAGGAGAAAAAAACACCTATTTGTTATCAGCAATAACATGACTATTATTACTCTTAGTGATAGCAGATTTTCACAATCCATGAAGATTATTGCTAAATATTTTTGGATTAGATTGTGTCAGTATTTTTGCATCAACATTTCAGATCATACTCTGTCATCCATCATCAAGATAGTAGAGAGCATAGTAAAATGAAAAGTTGCAGACCAAGAATTGCATAAAAAAAAGGAAGGTGAGAGATCGGCACAAGAAACAAAGCAAAAAAGTGGAATAATATATTTGAATATATTATTTTACATTATATTTCATATTATTTGATATGTAATTCAATCCCATATTTATTTAATTTGTATTTCAATCCCATATTTATTTAATTGTCATAAATATATTATTTTACATTATATTTCATATCATTTGATTTGTAATTCAATCCCATATTTATTTAATTGTCATTCTTTTTATGCATATATTTTTATGATACACATTATATTAACATTTTTTTACTTCGTTTCTATCATAAATTAGTAAGTTATTTTTTTTTCTAGTTAATAGTATTTTGCAATATTCATATTAGCCTTCTATTTCCTTTTACTATAATTTTGACATAATTCAAATAACATGCATATAGATTTACTTCTTTTTGTTTCTCTCTTTTTAGTTTCTTGGTCTTTCTTTTCAATTTTCTCTTTTTTATTAGATCTTTTTTACCTTTCTTTCATATAATTCCCTTGTTTTTGCTTTCTAATCCTGTGGTCAATTAGTCCACCTTTTTGCTTTGTTTCTTGTTCCAACCTCTCTCACCTCCCTCCTGCTTCCTTTTTATGCAATTCTTGATCGCAACTTTTCATTTTACTCCTTACGCTCTCTACTATATGAATCTCAGAATGTGATCTGAAACATTGATGCAAAAATACTGACACAATCTAATCCAGAAACATTTAACAATATTATTACTCTTTCATCCAAACATAGATATCTGGTTGTGAAGAACAAATTTGAGAATTCAGCAGAGTTGATTCATTGAGTTACTTACACAGAAAATACACTATTAGAATGCTTGCTTTGACCAGGGGCATCGTCTCCTCCCTTATCTGAAGAGCTGTGATAAGATTCAAAAATGCTGAGACTTCTAAAATTTTTGCCAGTAGATGTGTTCAGACAATTAGATTTATTTGGCCATTGAAAAAAAAGAAACGTTCTTCTGGGATCAACACCACTTTCTTACCTTGTAGCTCTGATAACATGCACCCACAACAGACCTCTTTTATTAGATTTGACTGGGCCTTTTGCAGTAAACAAAATGGGTTTCAAAAGGGGAAGGTTAACAGAGGTCCCTTTGAAATTGTAATTAGCGCCATAACCACAAGAAATTGGCTTGATGCTCCTGCCAGCATACCAATTTTTATGATCCCAATTAATGCTTGGTATGCATGGAATTTGAGTGCGTTTCAGCATTGATTTTTCCATTCACAAATTATTATGGCTTTCCTTGCAAACATAAATAGTTTTTCTGGGCAAGTAAACAGGGCATCTGATTTGTTTGGGATGCCTTCCTTTGTTGAACGTTCTAGGAAAGGAGGACATCTCAATTCTCCCACATCTCACACACTCTATCTATTGAAGACCATTCAAAGTCATGTTTCAGAAGCAACGTCTCTTCTCGCTTAGCTTAAAGATAAGAGCCTATTGATTAACCAACAATTTTTTTTAAATTTTTTATTTTATTTTATTTTATGTTGAACAGACTATCCAACATTTTGGATGCATGGAATAAATATTGGATATTTTTATTATCAATAAAGACAACCCCAAAATTCAATAACAAAGACAATCCTAAAATTCAATAATAATATTGGATATTATTATTATTCAATAATGTAATAATTTGCTTTATCTCTTATCTATGTATTGAGTGGTGAATA
Source organism: Sequoia sempervirens (assembly GCA_007258455.2). Taxonomy (NCBI): domain Eukaryota; kingdom Viridiplantae; phylum Streptophyta; class Pinopsida; order Cupressales; family Cupressaceae; genus Sequoia; species Sequoia sempervirens. The sequence continues at coordinate 115,386,576 of VDFB02000003.1, read as the reverse complement.
GATGTTGTCATGATAGAGTGTTGTGTTTAATAGTAATGGTAAAGTTAGCATCTATTTATTTGACAAATAAATAATTCAGAGTCAATACTGCTACCTATTTAAATATGGAGGGGCGTCCTCCTCCTCAGGGTGTGTTGAAAATCAACACAAATGGGTCTTATCGTGGAAATCCTAGTCATACTAGTATTGGTGGTGTTGGGCAGATTAGTTTTGGGACCGTTGAGTTTATCTTTTCTGTTTATTAGGGTTGGTATACTGACAATGTGATGGAGGCTCTTGCCATTTTATGCGTTGTGGAGCGTGGTTGTGCTTTTGGGTGGAGACAGATCATTTGTGAATTTGATTCTCAAGTGGTAGTGACTTTGCTCAAGAGGCAACAGTTAGAGGATGTCAGTTGGCAATTCGCTGTTATTATAAAACATATTCTTAATTTGTGTGCTTCCTTGGATTCTGTTTCTTTCTATCATATTCCTCGAGAATGAAATGGGGTTGTGGATTGTTTGGCTAAATGAGCTTCTAATCACTTGCAAGATTGGAATATTATGGAAAGGGGTCAATTACCCCCAGATTTGTCACAAAAGTTGGACCAATTAGTTGAGATTGATAGGGTTGTGTAATGCCCTTGCTTTGTATTGCTCTTTTTTGATTTGAATAAATTTTTACCCCTCTTTTAGTTTAAATTTTTTGAAAATCAACGTTTCTTTTTTTTAGACTATCACGTAGCGACTCCTATAAAATTATAAACTGCAACGACAATCAAGTTAGACCCTCTGCCCAAAAATCAAAGTTACTTATCTACACATAAAAAATATAAATAATTATTTTATCTTTATTTTTAAATTTATATATTTAAAAATTTTATTGAAAAAAATATAATTTATAAAAAATATTACTCATAATATAATTGTATATTACTAAAATAAAAATAATAAATAAATTAAAAAATTAATTATCAATTTTTTAATTTGAATTTAATTAAATAAATATCTTTGAAATTCATTATAGTACAACCCAATAAAACACATTAATACACTTAATATTTATTTTGTATTGAAATATTTTTAAAAAAATTATTTGTATTTCTATTTGTCAAAGAATAAAACCTATTCATCGGTCAAAAGAAAGATAAATGATTTATCTAGAGCCATAAAATTTGGCTTTGAAAATAGCAAAATATACATAATTTAGTTAGACAAGATCTCTTATTTAATATTGGATTTTTAATATGTGAGTCATAGTTGATTGGCTCACATCATGCAAAAAGAAAAGTTATATAATAATATATAGTCATAGTCTTACAATTTCTAATGAGAGGTCTTTTATTTTGTACATTCAATGATTTTTTTTTGATTCGTGAATATATTTTTATTGATTTCAAAAAGATGATACATTGCATTCCAAATACTGTCAAAATCCCCAACCATCCCCAACATCATCCCACAGACTACCCCAAATGAACACACCTAGCTTTCAAAACACCACAAAAAATCAGCCCACCGAACACCCGACCACCCCATATAGGATTTCACATTCGAGCTACCAGGGAGACAATTGCAAACAACCCAAAAAAATAAGTGATAAAACATAACACTATACCCTTGTAGACCAGTTAATCTTCCATAAGCATGCCTTCTACAAGTAGTAGATCCCTGAAGATGCGACACCATTCCACCCCTCCAGACGATTCTAGGAACAAGTGATGTTTCAGGAAGATCAACCCACACTGATCCCGATCAAAGTGCCTCCTTAAAGCCTCGCCTCTAATAGCTAGGATAAAGGGATAATGCTTAACCCACATACCTAGAAGGAGAGCACGATGCAAGTCACAGGGCTGAGGGATTCCCATGCCCAGTTCTGCAATTATCACCATGTCCATGGTGCCCTCTAGCAGATTTTCCCAAACCAACTTCCGCACCATGAACAGAACCATTGCCTTCAACACCTCCAAGTCTAAGAGCATAGCCATAAGCTAGACCGCGATACCTGCATTTGTCCACCAGTGCTCTGCCGAATTCATGAACTCCTGACCCAACATCAACTCCATCGCCCCCAAAACCAACTCATCCTAATCTTTGAACACTGATTTTAGCCTCCCATGTCGAATGCGCCCATAGAAAGCCCACAAATTTCTCGCAAACAGAAGACACACAGGCGTCTTGATCCTTGAGGTGAAGAAATGATGAATGCCAAAGTTAATATAGCCATGATGTCTCCACCGGTTTTGGTGTCCCATCAACCCCGAACTCCAACACATCTTCGTCTTTTGACATGACCTTGCATTTATGAAGCCGAACAGACTACACTTCATCTCCCACCACCTTTCCTTCATTAAACACCCTCCCTCGCCACCCTGCTTCATCGCGCCAACCAAGACCATGTCACCGAACACATCCCACGGCGACACCAAACCCAAAACAACCCACTTGGCAGCCGCAGGGGAAGGATACCGTTAGCCACCATCCTTCCCTAGGTCCCAAATTCGAGACATCATATCCCCATCTACACCCAGGTTTTCCAACTTGTCCGCCATCCCATTAGCTTCTCTAAATATATGCCTAATATTGTATTTTGAGATACCCTTAGGCAATTCACAAGCCCTATCCAATAAGGCCTGTAGCTTCCAATTCTCCATTCTCCCCTCCTTGAAAGCTTGGATAACCGCCATCGTATCTCCTTCTAATTCAACCTTGTTTAGCTTTAGGCTCTTACATAGTTTTAAGCCACCAATGAGAGCACATAGTTCAAGTTTTGTGTTTGTCATTACTGGTAGGTGCTTTTCTTTTTCTGCAACTGACCTTCCCTTATCATTACATATATAACATCCCAGACTTGAAATCCCTGGATTGCCCTGAGAGGCACCATCAAAATTCATTTAAAACCATCCTTTCCTCAGAGGTTCCCATTTTATATTACTCCTGGCTTGCTTTCTACCATCTAAGCTGCTTACTCTAGGTTTAGGAGTATCCAAACCAAACTAGGCTTTCCTCATATTAGCATCCCATTTAGAAAATATCCACTCGCCCTCTTGCTTCAACTTCACTCTCCCATTTATCACTTCCACAATCGTTGCTTCTAGCCTATTGATAAAATCAGGAAATAACCTAGCCTTCTCCAAGAACAACCTATGGTTGCATTCTTTCCAAATCTCCTAGATAACCAATGAGGGGCTAACCAACCATAAATTATGATAAAGAGAATCCCATTTTAGAATTGGCCAAACCGCAAAGAGGGACTGGATGTCATTGGGAAGAGCACCACTCCACCCCAACCGAGCACATAACCACCTCTAGCAAGCTTGAGAAAACAGGAAACCAACTAGTAGATGATCCGTTTTCTTCCTCCGCCCTTTTGCACATGATGCACCTCGAGGGGCCTACATACCCCAAAGATTTAACTCTGTCAGATGTGAGGATACGCCTTTTCACTGCAGCCCAAGAAAATGTCCCAACCTTTGGGAGGAAAACACTATTCCAGCATAAATGCAAAGGAAGCAAAGATGGAACCTCTTCAACTAATTAACATCTATAGCCCTCTTTAGCTGTGTATTGCCCAGAGGAGGAGTCTGCCCACACTAACCTATCAACCCTTGCTCGAATCACCACTATTATTTTCTCCAACTCCTTATGGAGCAACCTTGCGTCCTCCCCAGGAATAATCCCTGAGTTCAACCTACACCATATGAATTCTGACACACCTCCAACCAAAACCTCTTCTAAATAATCGCACTTAAACTCACCCCAGGAATGAATAAGAATAGCGTTTGACTGATCCAAACCCAAACAATTATCCAAGCTTAGAAAACACACTACTGAATTTGACTCCATTTTCTGATGAATGTTCGTCGGTCGTTCGACAAACATTTGTTGGAAAATCGACGAATTCATGAAAAAAAATTTGTTGCTATTTTCTCATTGAAATTCTGACGACGAATTAAACATCGAAATAACGACGCAAATTCGTCGGTCATCAACATCATAAAATGACTCGGATGTTCGTTAGAATATCAATGAAAATTTCATGTATCCACCGATGAATTACAACCAAAATGCAATTGCAATGGCTCTTCCGAAACATCAAAACAACACCCAGAAGTTCATCGCCATTTCGACGAAATGGGCAAGGAGTTACGACGAAGCCTTCGTTGCAGCTAAGCAACTTCGTCGGACCTTTTTTGTGATTTGTCGGTGGCCTTCGTCGAAATGGCGACGAAATGGGCAAGGAGTTACGACGAAGCCTTCGTCGGAGCTAAGCAACTTCGTTGGACCTTTTCTGAGATTCGTCAATGGCCTTCGTCAAAATTGCAACAAAATGGGCAAGGAGTTATGACGAAGCCTTCGTTGCAGCTATAGCAACTTCGCTGGACCTTTTCAGTGATTCGTCAATGGTTTTCGTTGAAATCGCGATGAAACAATGCAATTTTTTTTAAAAAATATTCGTTGAAATGTACCATCGTGGAGACTCTTGGTGATGACCACCAAAGCCAACCCATTGGTGAGCGATCAATCATCGACACAGGATAAAAAACTCACTCTGATAGTCCATGTCTTGTCGATGACTTCCGTCGGAAAGACAGATCCAATATCACACTGATCTGACCTCTTCATGAGTTTTGAACACTGCTGGTTATCAACAAGACATTCTGAGGGTCTCGCCGATTAAACAAGTGTCTAAGAGCAAGTAAACAAATGGAACCTATTAATTTTCTTATTTTGGGGTTCTTTAAATCATAGAATAGATACCATCTTCTTGTGTATAATGTACTTATATTCAGATTTGAATTCGAGACCAATTGTCATTGCACATTCCATTTTACTTGCACAGTATTCTATAAGCAATATATTGATAATGCCAAATGATTTATGGTGTTGTACAACTCTACCTATCATCCGCAGTTCTGCGTTCCCTCTGGCGAATCTTGCAAAGACAAGTTTACAATACCAAGTCAAATAATATGAAAAAGACTTACTTCCATACAAATTAAATGATTATTCTCACAATGGCAATTGTCTAATTACAACAACAATTCCCGAAGGTTATCCATGCTTCATAAGAGATGACTGATCATACATATGATCAAAGATGCATAGAAAAAACATTACACTTGAGAAAAACCAAGGGCTAACAGGAAGGAGTTAAGAAACGTGGATTGAAGAGAAAATGTGTAGGAAAATGCGGCGATTAATCAAGAGAAACTGAGCTTGTAGAGACATATTCTTGACCTAATCCAAGCTCTTGAACAACTTAAACAAAATTAAAATACTAACACATACATGAGACATGTAATGAACTTCCAATATATGTTATCTTTTTCATTAATGCAGAGGCAAGTGAAGGAGAAATAATTATAATTGTAACACTATTCATAGTCCAGTAAATTATGTTCGTAATTTGTGTTCAATGGACCTCAGTTTTATCATTATACTGCCCATCTAATACCATATTTTAATCTAGGGTTCAACTATCTCAGATCTAAATAAGCACCTTCAATTAACCATTTAAAGTACTATAAAATAAGGTAAGACTTTTACTTGAGAAAGATTGTATACACTTGTAGGATTAAAGTTCTCGCAATCATCAGGATTTATTGGCACATAGACACAACCTACAACATATCAAGTAATGGATGACTACAAGTTAGTGAAATGGTCCTTAATATGTGACTGGTTTGCAAATTGATTGGTAGAAAATAAGGTTACAAACAAATCTACATGAAAAATTATAGGACAATATACTGTAATCATCAAAGTAGATGAAAAGTGCAAAGGAAAGAGCCAAGCTACATCTCTAGAGCCTAAAAAAAACACATGCAAGAAACATAAAAAAAAGAACAAACCAGTTTTTGGATGAATACAAAATGGTGCCTTCAACAAGTGATTCATTTGCTTTCACACCTGACATAGGACATTAAGAAGATTTTAGTCTTCCTCTATGAAATTAACTACTTATAGAATAAACCAAGAAACCAATATTATATACCTCCATGTCTAGCCGAGGGTAGGTATAAGAGAAAAAAATTTCCTCAATGCAATGCCGAAAAATATCAATGTGTGTGTAGGTTTGTATTACTCAAAATATCATTTCATTGCCTAAGGAAAAATACCAAAGTGATGTTTTAAATTTCAATCTTCACATAGGCTCCCTTATTTCTACACATGCATATACAAAAATTATTCGAGCTCTAAACTATTCAAATATTAAGGATTTAATTAGCTATAAGATGGAAAGTTGTTGTTTAGACATAATCCATCATCTTTTACATATTTTTATTCACTCCTAGCGCTTTAGAAAAAATTTGTGTAAATGAGACAGAAATGTGAATCTTTTATGACAAAGAAAATTCTTAAAAGGAGGGGGGAGAGAGCAAAGGGTAGGGGCAAGAGAATTCTTGAATGTATAGAAAAGTATAATATTTTGATCATTATAACAATGAAACAAATATTAAGTTTGAAGCATTAATATCATTTACAAAATTTATGATCAAGAATGAATGTAAGTACATAAACTTTTGCATACCTATAGATGGTACAAAATTTCATGGTTAAGTGGAAGCCTCCCATCAACAACAAGATCCAAATATTGATGTATCTATCTCAATCGAGCCTCTAAACCCTTCAGAGCTGTCAATTTTTCCACTAACCTGTTATGCACAAAAGTCAAATTTTAGAGTTATGTCACCACTAAAAACAGAAGAAACAGAGCTTTAAAACTAAATCCACACACAACACAATGTGGTATTCATACAAAGCCATACAAACAAACTAAACTTAGAACATTGGAATGGAAAAAACTTCAAATTATGATGAGAGCATGGATTCAGGGTATAAAGAATCATTTTTTACGCCGCATAGTGAAAAGTTAGCACTTTCTTTTCATCTTTGCATGTATTGGTTTGATACTTGGAAATTTCTTATATTGAAAGTGCATTACCTTATTGAGCTTCTCTTTGTTTCAAGAATAGTTTAATATTGTTCCTCTCTACTTACTTGAGGAGACCCAGCCAGTGTGATTGGAAGCTCATTTGGTCCCTCGCGCCCCACCTGCTCCCCCCTCACCCCTCCCCCTCACATCACTCTCAATTCCCCATATCCAATCATATAACATTAATCATTCATTCATCCATTAATAACATATAACATTCATTCATTTATCCATAATAACATATAACATTCATTCATTCATCCATTAATAACATATAACATTCATTCATTCATCCATTAATAACATATAACATTCATTCATTAATATTAATAACATATAACATTCGTTCATTAACATATAACATTCACTAATTAACATATTCACATTCATTCATTAACATATAATATTCATTCTTTCAGTTTTTACATATTATCAAAAATATGGTTGTCATGATATGATTACAATCACTTTTTTTTTGTTTCTTTTTTAAAGCTAAAATGGCAGAAGTTGAGTATCATTTTTCTAAATCATCTGTCCCCCCTTTAGTTGTTCTGGCTCTGCTTGTGATCTTAATGTACGCCTAGTCGTCTGCTCATGACGTGGACACCGCTGCAAGAGGGGTCTGCTACAATAACAAAGAAATGTTAAACTAATATGTTTTATTATTACTGTTACAAGTATTTCATTAATTAAAATAACATTAGAGTGGTTCTCTTTACTTGATGGGTCCACATCATGTTCTTGAACTTCTGTTATAGACTTATGCTCAACATGCTGAACACCCTCTAAATCCTGATCTGCAGTTGAAACATAAAAGGTTACATTAATTAATACACCAATTCAAATTAAATATGTTTAAGAGAACATGAGAGTGGTCCTCTTTACCTGATGGGGCCACATCATGTTCCTGATTTTCTCTAGCCTGATCATGCTCAACACATTGATCACGCTCTACATGCTCTAAAGTTGAAACACAAAAGGTTACATTAATTAATACACCAATTGCAATTAAATATGTTTAAAATAACTTTAAAGTGGTTCTCTTTACCTGATGGGGCCACATCATGTTCTTGATCTCTATCCTGATCATACTCAACATGTTGATCACGCTCTACATGCTCTAAAGTACCAGGATGCACACCATGACCTTCATCTACAGGTTATGCTCCACCCTCACCAGGCTGCATTCCAATGTCATGTGTAGTATTATTATTGCTTGAATGTTTAAAACAAATAGGCATGTAATTACTTTATGGTGGAAATTAATATTGAATAGATTGCACAAGTATTCAATTTTAAATAAACTTTATTGAGTTTATTTACCTGCGTGTCAGATGCAGTGGAAGATTGTGTTTGCCCAGTCAAGACTCTTAGGCATTCAGCTACAGCTCCATAGCCTTGCTGGAAGGAAATCTTCAAGTCATCTTCTATGGGAACTCTGTTGAATTAAGAGCCCTACATTTTTGCATAAGATCATGAATTTTGCTTCTATGGTGTGATAAAACCAAAATTGTTTTCAATTTATTATTTGGATACAATATTTCATTTATTGATACTTACAATTCATCCAACTAATTTCATATAACCACCAGAGCTAAGTTTGTGTTGCCTGTGTTTTTCTAGTCTTGCCTTTATTTCCTTCGATGTGTCAGATAGCCTATGAAAAGTTTGAAATACATTAGATTATGTAAAAAGAAAGAGTAATCAGTATATAATTACATTGTTGATAGTATCACATACTTTCCTTGGCCCGGTGGTGTCTTTCCTTTTTTCTTTTCAGCCTTCTCTTTTCCATCCAACACTAGGTCCTACCATTCCCTCTCTGGAATCATGGGGGGACACTCGTAATTTTTGTTCTTCTCTAAATGTGACCTATATTGGTCCCTCACATACTTTAGATAAGTACCAACTTTCTTAAGGACCTTGGTTCAGTTGAATGTTTTATCACTGAAGAGCACAACTAAACAGTTAATAAGCTCATCTTTTAAATCTTGATTTTGGGCATTCCACCGTGTACGTATGGTGGGTCCAAAGAGCTCCAATGTAATATCACTTAGATGTTTATAAAAAAACATCATTTTCTACAAAATGATCATGGGATCAATAGTCTAAAAAGAGCGATCAATAAGTAAATTTCAATTGGATTATATATAATAATAATTAAAACATTTTAAAGTACTTGGGACCTTCTCTATTTTTATGGGAACGAAATCCTCGGTCACCACAAATGTTATCGACAATGTTCCCATACTAGTAATATGAGAAGATCCAGGAAATGCTGCTAAAATATCACCAGTACTAGTGGCCTCTACATCCCCAGGTACATGTCCTGATGCATGTTCTGGCATGTGTTCGTTTCCAGAGGGTGCACTAACGGATGCCTACATGGTATGTGTTGCCGACATTTTTGACGACAATATAGGCACTGATGATGGGGTCAGACGATGTGATATATGCACAGGAAGATCATGATGGACACTTGTACCAACCCCTACTCCTCGGGCAACACTTGCAGTACCCTGATCATGGCCAGGAGCATCATGAGGACACAAAAAATACTATAAAAATAACACATATTTTAGTTCATGACATAAAAGAGTACAAAATATAAAACCATGAATGAACTTATGTTATAATTAAAGACCTCATGACAACTTGCAAGTTTTGTGATCTCTCAGTCAATATTTTAACCCTCTCTCTTATCTCATCTGTTTGAGGCACTATGAATAACAACTTAAGGATTTGTTCATTGCATTTTTTTTGGGTCTTCCTTATCATAGCGAGAGGGTTTGTTGAATAAGCGATTTCATCATCACATAATATTGACTGCACCTCCCTATGGATGCTCTCATCTACTGCTGGTGCCTTTCCCCGATCAATCGACTGCAACAAGAATATTAAAAATATTATCGAAATTAACCCAATAAACTTATCAAAACAACAACATAATAAAACATTTTTCTCGTATCTAATTTGTACAATTACAATGAGGTAAACCTATTGGGTAGAAGCACATGAAGATAAATCGTGATCTGTACTCTGGGCCAGAGCCTTCTCCGTATGATCAATGTCTCACTGTGACAAAAATTAAATATAAAAAAACATTACCGAAATGAAACCAATAGACTTATGAGAAAAAACATAAGAATAAAATGGTATATTGGAGTCATTAATTGGAGCTTGGGTAAAATGGTACATAGTACATACTACCTACATAGTAACTGTGTTTGTAACTAAGTGATTCAAATTGTAATCGATTATCAACTCTTGCCCTGCAGTTATTGATTTTATCGCACATATGAATACACGGTTTCCCTCACGCGCCTCAAATATGCAAATGGGTTGCTTATTTGTTGACCTAGGTCATGTATTGTTTATAAACCTTGCAATATTCCCTGATGCTTTTGGTCTTTCGTCAATGTACATAGCCACTCCTTTATTTTGATCCTTATCTTTTAGCTGTATAAAATTTGCTAACAGTGCATACCTACGCATACTTCGTGTATATCAAACTAGTTGCATCCAATCTTTGTAACTGTAACAGGGTCCGACATACTCCATCAATTCAGTAACTTTTTCGTAACAGACCTTTATGCCATCCATGCAAAATAGGCCCAAACCATGTAATGACGATGGTGCTATGCGATATATCCTCTAGTTGACACAAAAATTAGTGTTTATTGGAGGAAGTTCCTTGGGTACCCATTTTTTCTATAGATGTTTGTACCTCAAGGGCACCTCGACGTCGCCTATTCTCTCATCATCATAAGAACATGACCCCCCTTCAGCAAGAAACAATTCCATGCGTTTACAAAATTTTCTTCTAATCTTTTGACCTCTAGTTGATCTCCCTCTTTTAGACATACTACATGTCTCGCTTTCCTATTCTCTTCTTGAATTTGAATTTTCCTCGCTCGAGGAAGATAGATCTGACAAATACCTATTTGGTGGTACCTGCACTCATAAGGATGTTGGATGAAGTTCTTTCATGGTGATGTGATCCTAAGGTGACATTATGATTAATCTATCATTTCATTGCTAGAATTTCACA
>VDFB02000003.1:115094517-115375507 GCA_007258455.2 Sequoia sempervirens | reverse complement strand
ACCTCCTCCAACCCCTCCTCCACCTCCACTCCTACTACAATCCTCTTAGAGGAATCTCTCAGCCTCTCCCATCACTAGATCAACTGCATGCTCCTCCTCTACCTCCATCATCTCCACCTCCTGATGTCCCACCTCCAGATCTAGCATCTCCACCACCACCCTTGCCTCTGGCTCCTCCTCCTCACCCTCCTCCCAGATCAATGATAGGTGTCTCACCACCCGCCATCTCCTATCCCTCCTCCTCCTACCTCAGTCTCCTCCATGGCCTCCCCTCCCATCCCCTCCATCATCTCCTCCTCCATATCCCCGTATGCCATCCCCCTGTCTTTCATCTCCTCACCCTCCACCCCTCCATCCCTTGTCTCCCCTCCGGCCTCATGGGCCCCTACCTCTGCGCTCTACACCCTCCACCCCTCCATCCCTTGTCTCCCCTCCGGCCTCATGGGCCCCTACCTCTGCGCTCTACAAGTGCTACCTACTCTGGATCAATATATGGAGATGGCCTATTGGTTTTCCACCATGCATCATACTCGAGAGTCATACCTGCATCTGCTACACCCACTCTCCATCCCCATTGTACCGACTGTAGAGTGTCAATCTCTTGCTCAACAGTAGTCACAGGTATATGTTGTCCCCATGGATGCACCTCCTGTGATGAATATGAAAACTCTGCTGTAACTATAGGAACACCCTTCCTCTCTCTGAACTATCGTCTGGCATGCTCTAGTGAATAAATCTCTATAATATGCTAAGATTGTATAGTCTGACCTATGAAATATCTGGGTTGTCAACACCATGGAAAATGCTCATCCTCATCTACCCACACATCACAATCTCTGAAGGGTGTCCATACAAAGCTCGCTAATGTATCAATTATGTGTCTCCAGTATCTAGTATCTCCTATATGTGTTTGTGTGATGGAACCCTGATACAAATATACATACGAAGCACCAACTCCCAATTGTCATGCCACTAGCGGTTAGAACACTACCATATGCTCCCACACCCATACCATAAGCAATGTTGCACCACAACTCATGCTCTGACCACCTTGATATGCAATTTCATGAAGCTAGAAATAAAGCATGCCCAATAGACATGGTCCCAAAGCACACATTGTATCATCTTGTACCATCCTGGCCAATACCTCTCCCTAGCCCACTGGAAACTCATGGCCCTTGCAGTCTAGAATCAAGATGCCAATAATCAATGTGCATAGAATGCAGTTGAACTTGTCATATCACTCTGCGAGGGTCTCCCATTTGATCTTGTACCCCTTAATACCAAGCTTTACCTCGTCCTCATAATCATATAAGTTGTAGATCACCTACAGTCCTCAGACGAGATCATATCTTACATGCTCTCCATGAATAGGAAACCACAATATCCTATAAATGTCCTCCAAAGTAATAGTGGCCTCCCCAGTCAGTAGATGAAATGTACATGTCTCAGAGTGCCACTGCTCTGCAAGTTCTGTCAGCATGCCCTTATTTTCCCTGATCACATGCATATATGCCACATAGAATAATCCAAGATCTAGAAGTTCCTATCTCTCAACATCATTTAGCTGACCCCAAAGCCGAAATGTCTCCAGTCGTGACTCCCGTGTATAGATAGGGGGGAGTACAACCTGAAGTCACCACAAAAGTCATTATGTCAATTTACAATTTTCATTTGACCTATTGGACCTAAGTTGAGCAAGTTATTTTATCCTAAACTAGGGAAAATATTTTATCAGTCAATTGTGTTGTTCTACTTGTCAAATGCGTCACAAAAATTCTTGGCATCACTATTCTTGCACATGCATCGCACAACTGCAATTACATTACCATGGTCAATTGCAATCAACCCCTTATTAGTTGTGTTGCTTCTTAACACATGCATCATTTTTCCTCATGCTTGCATCAGTAAATATCGATTGCATCGCCATGTATGTGACTCATAAATCAAATGCGGCGCACCCTATTGAATGTGTCACACTACAACCGACCCCCTATGGACCTATGTAATTGCATCATGATGAGGCAATTGTGGCGAACCACAACACCTGCATCGTTTGTGCATGCAATTGCGTCGCACACCGTGCAGCACAATTTCTTGCTAAATTTTTTCCTAGCTAAAGTGCACAAAAATAAAAAAAATCACAAAGTGGGTTTTGAGTACATACCGGGGCTTGTGCTCCCTCAAGTTGATGAAATGTGTGGATGTAGTAGCCTTTGTGTGCAGAGTCTGGAATCGACAACATCTCCTCAACTTCTCTCTCTCAGAGCTCTCAAGATTTGTAAACTTGGAATGCACAAATGACTAATTTTCTTAATCAAGATCTATTTATAGGAAAAAAAATTAGGGTTTGCACTTGGCAAGTGTACTGGGCACACTCTTGGATTACTTTGAACCTAAATTTGACCCCCTTAATGACCTCAAAAATCATTTTCGTCAACACCATCGAACTCCTGGCTATCAAATTGACCTATCGGAGCAATTTTCCAAATTTTATTTTATTTTTTGAAAATTTACAAAATTCTCTTGAGGGGGCATACGTCCACCCTGCTTTCACTGAGGCATGTTTTGACTGAATTTCTTTGACACAACACGATAAACTACATTATGTCAAAGAGGGGAAAAATGTAGACACTGAAAAATGTCTTGGCCTGCGAGCGCCATTTTTCTTGGTCTTCTTCCATGCATAATTAAATAATTTTAATTATCTTTGATCACGTTCCTCTATTAATTAATAATTTTAATTATTTAATTAATTCATCTCTTGATCTTTATTTTACTATGATCAATTAAATAAATTTAATTGTGTTGCTAACACCATTTTCTTCAATAATGAAATAAATTAGTGTTTATTTAATTAATTGCCTTTTCATCATTCATCTATAGTTAAATAATTATTATTAATTATTTATCTATTCATTAATCTTTCAATTCTTTTATAGTTAAATAATTATCAAAATTATTTAATCATCTTTTGTCATTAATTCCTCTTTTCTATTTCCTCTTATTTAATTAAATTGGTTGCATAAATCATTTTAATTAAATGTCCACTTTCTTTTCCATAAATAAATAATTTAAATGAATTATTTATCCTCCACTTGGTCAAAGATTCATTCTCATGAATTAATTGATTTTAATTTTGAATTTCTCCATTATCTCCCTCCACTATCTCATTTTCGAATCTTAGCCATTGATTGCCTCTGGGCTCTTTTCAATCTTAGCCACCCATGAGATAGCCATCATTGGCTCACTACTCTGTGGTGCATATCTCCTCAACCATCGATCTTGGAATCTTTCTAGAAGCTTAATCTTATCCATCTCTTCGAATAAATATCTATAAAAGAAGCTCTTCTCCTCCATTTTTGATTTAACAACCTTTTATCTTTGACTTTCATGCTTATTGTTTGTAGGTATTTGCACACACATACAACAATCTGAGGGAAAACTTGTAAAGACTGTTTGAGGAGAGACAAGGGAGGTGATTCAACTTCAATATGGGGAGTGCTTTTGTTTGAATGATTTCATTTTATATCTCCTATATGTTTGTTCTCTCTTGTTTTAGATTGGATTTTAGCTTAGATAGTGTTGTGGTTGTCACTTAATCTATGCTGCTTGATGTTCCTATCTTACACATCTAATGTGTTAATTTCCATGAAAAAGAAAATTAAAATCATGATACCAAATGGGCTATAATTTTTTTTCCAAAAGGCAAAACTAATTACTTTATGAATCAATTTCCTCCTTAAAACTTCAAGGTAGACATAATTAACTTCCAAGAATATTACACTTCACAGCTGAAAATGGTGAAAAAATATGGTGGCTAAATCTATAAGTGAAAATCCATTCCAAATATCTTGAGATATTAAAATCAGGATTCAAAACTAGGATGTCCAAGAATCATGAAATATTCAAGCAGTAAATTTTTTAATTCAATTGTAAGTTTACCTAGCAGTGGAAGCTTATATTTTATTTTTTTAGAGCAACATGCCAAAATATTCTTATCGTCTTCATCGCTACAAATCCAAGCTCCGTAGCATAGTTTTGATTGAAACCAAAAAATAGTTAAGCTAAATAGAAAGATATTTTGAAAACCAAACTGAAGAAGTCAAATGGAATGAGCTCAAGTAATAAATCATTAGGGCTTTCATAATAGAGACCCATGTTCAAATCTATGAGAGGGATGTTACATGCTTAAGACATATAAAATGTTAGAATGTTGAATTGGGTAAAACACTCAAGCCCAATTTCGGTTATAGCATATACCCCAAAGGACAAGACCAATTGCAAGTCCCGGGTGAATTTCAGGCAATAGTTCCCATTGGTAATGGAATCTAAGCCAGAGGAAACCCCCACAAAAGGATATTAACCAATCAAAAAATAAAGAAAATTGAACTGAACAAAAAATTTATTGGATCGTAAGTCTTTAAACTGATATTAAAGTTTTGGTTACAAGAAGTTGAGACCCAATGATCTCCACTTTTCAAGCCATTTTGGCTTTGGCTTCCTTATCATGCCTGCACATTTATGTGCAACCGACACTTTTGTTTTGACCAAGACCTAAATATTAACATACCAACTGTTTAAGCTCACTTCTAAATATTGACACTTCTCTGGCCATTTTTCTTGCTAGATCCTTTATGAAGTATGGTAATTCAAGCAGTAAGAATAAATCTAAAATCTAAATTATAAGACCAATTTTCCTCTAATTATAAATTATTACCCTAACATTTTGTATTTAAAAAGTAATGAGAGCAGTCCAAAAAACCAAATCATTAATCTTGTAATATCTTAGCGAGGGGTCATGAAGGAGACTTGAAACATTGGAATAAGAAACAATACATGGTGGTATCCAAATACATGGTAATCTTTTACCCGTGAGTAAATCATTAGCTAAAAAGAAATCCAAAAAATGTTCATATTCATGGGAAATTTAGTTGAGAACTTAATATTGTGACTAGAGAGAGAATATTCTTACAATTTGAATAACAGTTTCCCACTGAAACTAGCATCAACATTTTCAATTTGACGAGGGATAATTTCAAGGCAACCCAAAGCACTGGAACATAGTCCTTTCAAAATTGTCAAGGCCAGATATTTGTCTTCTTGCACCTAGAAATGAGCAACATACGAAAACACTTCCTTTCTTTGCTACTAAAAGGGTTGTAATTATCTTTTAATATCGTTTGCAATATCTCATATGGCAGCAGTTTGTGGAGGTTGTTCAATTGCCGTTTCCAGTAGATCTGATCAACCTTGTCCATCTAAGACTTTCAATGCTTAAGGGAAGGCCCCATAAATGTTTCTTAACTCTTCCACTCAATCTTCAAAACATCTGAGTGGTTTGAAATCAAGGCAAGCATGTAAATATAAAAGCTTTAGAAATCTTCTTCATCCAACAACTTGATGTCATATAAGAATTTCACATGAGAGCACACAAGTAATTCCTATTACAAGATGTGACAAAAATAAAACTATCATAAGATGGAACATAATTCACCAATAAGTGAATCTATTTTCTCCATATTATCAAGGTCATCAACAACAACTAGAACTCATCAAAGCCCATGGAAATTATTTCTAAGTGAGATCTTTTCTTCACTAGTACTTTCAATACGCAAACCATATAACCAAGAAAATCATAAAATAATCTTCACTGCAAATATACTAAATCATTTTCACATGACCGAAGATAAAAAACAAGACCTATTGAATTGGAAATGATTCAGGTTGTAGAAATGTTTACATTGATTCCCTAGTCCCAAAATGTCCAGAGTCACAATAACAATTAATTGTGCCAATTTTAATATTTCATGCTGGAAATCCCCTGCCACTAGCTGGAGTGCTACAGAATCAGGGCTACATCTAATGGTCCAACACAACTCCAACAATTGATCCACAAACTCACCAAGGTCGCTAAAAGAAAAAAAATAGTGGTGTTATAAATATTGCTAGATATCCACCTAATAGAATAATTCAAATTAACATTTATGGCATAAGTTAGTCAATTTATAGTTTGAAAAAAGAAAAGCTTTATCCAGTATCCTTGTTGAACTCTAGATCATAAATTTTGGAGGCTTTAAAGGGAAATTTTCCATGTCCCCACCATTTTTACTGTCAACTAAACTATGTTGATGTTTGTGAAAGGCTTGGGCACAAGCTGTCTTCTCAATGTAGTGAAGGTCTGAAGACTGAACACCATACAAGACATAGAATATCTGCAATCATGAGATTGCAACATTCAGAAGAGTTCATTTGAGGACCAAGGAGATTCACCATGTGTAAAAAAATGGAAATATGAATAGAGGCATTAGGGGAGAGGGGCCCATTGTGGAGTACCCTAACTTCGCGTTTCTCAAAATTCTACATGGAAATTTCGAATCACTCTCAATTTTGTACAACAGTTTATTTGGCATCTCATGTGCTTCTATATTTCATTTTAGGGCCACATCATCAAAAATTATGCCACATCAACATGCTTTTTGTTAAGGTATCCAAAAATGCCCAAAAAAATGTGAGACTGATAGTGGTGCACTAAGTCATGCTTTATTGGTGCATTGATGTGTCATCACATGATTTGTCAGTCTGTGTACATTATGGATAAAAAGTGTTTTGCAATTAGATATTAAGGTGTTCCACTATGGGGCCCACTGAGAACTACTTCAATCCCCACTATTGAACCCCGCTCCACTATGGGCCCCTCTCTCCTATTAAGGGCTTTATAATTGCAGGGGATATTAAATATTCCACTTGTAGTTCTTTTCTATTTTGTGTGTTGATACTTCTGGCATGGTGGATCAAACTCTTCCTAGAGATGGGGAACAAATTGAGGATGACAGATTCAAAATGCAAGGAATACAAAATAACATACAGTGCATAATTTAAAAGTGATGGAGTCAACAAAGTTATTTGTAATTAATGTCCATTGGTAAACTAACCTGGTTTTCTTCTAGCCACCCTAATTGGGTCTACTAACTCCCTTTTATAAAACAAAATTCAGACTTCATACTACTCGTACTGAAGTGTTACACTGTCTAGGTTGCATAATGTCTATTACCACCAAACCTTTATCTTCTTTTTTTCTTCTTCTTCTTTCAAATTTTGTTGCTGTTGCTGGTAGTAGCGGCATCAAAAGAGGTAGCAGAAGTAGTGGAGGTACTGGCATCAAAAGAGGTAGCAGAAGTAGTGGAGGTACTGGTGTTTTTTGCTTTCATCAGTGACTCAAGAAATACACATCAGTGTTTCACTAATTATGATTATAACCAATCTACCACAAAAAATAAACATCTCTGTCGCTAATTTTTCTACACAAATTCATAATATTAATAGGATCAAACCTATACTGGTGTAGTTCTAATGATGTACAATTACACAATTCCTTGAAAAATGTGAGAAAATAAAGCTCACCTCAAGTTTTGTCACTTTGCTGAAACTAAATGTTGCTTGATAGTATGATACCAAACAGAGGTTATGATAGCAAATGCCAATAAATAAATTGCAATATATTTCCTCCTTGATAAGAGTTACGTTATTTCAATTGCACATAAAATTCAACCTCATTCATTAATTTTTATCCAACTTGTCCAAGACAATGATAGTTTCTTGCACTTTTCCTATTTTGAGAAAGCCATTCGCCATTGTCTTTTTATGGCACTAATACTGCATAGTAAGCTTTACCATATCCTTTCCCTTTCCTAATAGATACATATATTTAATAAGTGTCATAGAAGTCATGATCTCTGAATGGAAACCCTTCTCCATCAAACTTCACTAAATTCTACTGCTTCTCCAATTGCAACTTTCTCCAACATTTCTCTATAAATTATCATTGCCTTTTGTATCCCTTGTTGTATCATGAATCTATCCTTTTTATGGTCAAGGCCCTGATGGCAAGCTCACATCTCGAATACACAAGAATCACTAACGGTAACCAAATAGTGGACTAGTATATTATTTAAATGTGATTTCCTGATTTGAACAGTTACTTATAGCAGGCCAGAAATGGCATAAGAATCACTAACTTTTTGAGAAACCGATTTCAAAATGTGATGGACTTTGACTATAAAAGCCCTTCGCTTCTAGTTCTTTCATAAGTTGTGTTGCTTGATGTGATATCCCCAACCTTAAAGCATCTTCACCAGCACATGTAAGTCTTACCATGCGGAATACAATCCCTGGAAGCATACGATATATGAACTTCAGAACAGCATTGAGGTTGCCATCCTTGCAGAGGAAAAATATGATACTATACGTATAATCATTAGGTATGTATCCCTTGCTAGTGAGCAAATTAAAAAGCTCAGTAGCTTCTTTTGCTCTTTCCTCCGTGTGCATTGCACGAAGCACATTATTATATGCAAATATATCTAGAGCACAGCCTTTCATAGCCATTTCATCTAGAAGCTTTTTTACCTCTTGGGACCTCCCGATAATGCACAAACCTAAATATAGTATTATATGTAATAACATCAGACTTAATGGCGTCTCCTACCATCTTTTCAAGCAGGTTTTTTGGCCTTGTGTAGGTCTCTTGCTTTGCACAACCCATTGATTACTGCATTGAAAATCACAGTATTGGGATAAAGCCCATTTCCACACATCTCCTCCAAAAGTTTAAAAGCCTCCTTAATTTTTCCCTGCTTGTAGAACCCATCAATTACTGCAGTGAACATCACCTCTAGAAGTTTAACAACCTCCTCCATTCTTCCCTGCTTGCAGAGCCCATTGATTACTTCAGTGAAAGTCACAGTATCTCGATAGAGCCCACTTCCATGTCTCTCCTCCAGAAACTTAACAGCCTCTTTAATTCTTCCTTGCTTGCAAAATCCATTAGTGTAGTGAAAGTCACAGTATTTGGGGGGTGCTCACTGCCATGCATCTGCTCCAGAAGTTTAACAGCCTCCTCCATTCTTCCCTGCTTGGAGAGCCCATTGATTAGTGTATTGAATGTCATAGTATCTGGATAGAGCCCACTTCCATACATCTCCTCCAAAAACTTAATAGCCTCTTCAATTCTTCCTTGCTTGCAAAACCCATTTATTAGTGTAGTGAACATCACAGTTTTTGGATAGAGCCCACTTCCACACATCTCCTCCACAAACTTAACAACCTCTTCAATTCTTCCTTGCTTGCGAAACCCATTTATTAGTGTATCGAGAGTCACAGTATTTGGGGGGTACCCACTGCCATGCATATCCTCCAGAAGTTTAACAGCCTCCTCCATTCTTGCTTGCAGAGCCCATTGACTAGTATAGTGAACGTCACATTATTTGGATAGAGCCCACTTCCACGCATCTCCTCTAGAAACTTGATAGCCTCTTCAATTCTTCTTTGCTTGCAAAACCTAAACCTATTTATTAGTGCATTGAAAGTTATTATGTTCATCTTATCCATTAAAAATCTAACAACCTTCATCTCCACCCTTCATCCTCTCCTTGATTCTAGGGAATCCCTCTCAACCATTTTCCACCATTGATCTCATAATCAAATATTGACCATCTATTCCCCCTTCCAAAATTCTATAAATTTAGGCATGATATCCTTCATTACATATCAATCATCACTTATGCTAGGTACATGTCAAATTTATATCTTCATGTAAAGGATCATCCACATATCAGTATTCAAGGAGCAAATCATTCAACATTAGAGGGTATGATAACATTTGAATTTGGTTTTTGATATTATTTCTTTGTTTGTACTCTCTTGTTGAGCTCTATCTAGAGGTTTCTAGTGGTTTGAAATAGGAATCCTATGTCTTGCATTAGTCTCCATTTCAATTTTCAAATTATTGTTTACATTTTGGCGACTGTTGGGGAATGTTGTCCCTTATCTCATTCCATTTGCATGTTTTTATGTCTTCTAGTTGGTTTTTACTAATTGGTTTTGTAAGTTTTTGAGTGGTTCTAGCAATCAAGTTTTTACAAGTGTGTCAAAGAGAAAAATAGAGTGCACAGTTACGTTCAAGTTGACCAAGAGACAAAATTTGACATAAAACACTTGATATTTTGTTAACGATTTTTTTTGTGGTGTTTATAGGTGTGGTCAAATATATCTTTGTATGAAATTCCATACATAAACCATACAATAGTAAAATTAATTAATGTATGAACTGTTGTACACCTACGAGAAAAATTATGTGGAACATATACATAGTCCACAAGGTGAATACTCACAATGCTCTAGATAATATTCATCATGCACAAACAATATATATATGAGTTATATATGTTTTATGGTGAAGGTAGTTTGTCAAAAAAATCTCTAGAATTCAAGTATAATCATTTCAAATTAGACTTTTTATTTTGAAACTTTACTTGAGCATAACTTTTGCATTTTTTATTGTTTATCAAGGCTTTTTTTAACTTATCCAAAAAATCCAAAAAATCTATTTTTTATTTTATTTTTATTTTTTGTAGGATTAACTAGTTTCATATTTTTTACTAACTTTCATGTGAGGTCTTCTTCATGTACCCAAAGATTCACTCTTGCAAACTACTAACATAAGTGGTTTTGTAGGACATTTTACTAAAGATATTGATTATAGAATTTTTATCTTTATGTGTGCTTTGTCTTCCTTTTTGTGCTCATATTAAAATTGGCTTCAAATTTGCATTCACACTTTGATTTGGGTTAATAATTTACAAGTGTCTTTTAAACCCAAAGCACACTTATTTATGCTCTCCTCACTCACCTTAAGGCAATATTAAGGATAAAAAATAAATGTTGTCTTACTTTTATTTTTAGATGGCTTGCTTGGGGATTTAATCATCCCAAGAGACAACCTCAACTCTAGTGATGTGATGGAGCATAAATAGTGAGGGGTCAATTAAAAGACACGCTTCTTGGAAGCTGTATTTTTTCATTTGGGGTAAGCCTCCAAGAACTTTATGCCTTGGGGAAGTGAAGGAGAAGGGTGGGTTACCCTCTTTTCTAAGCTATTTGACTTTCTTGCACTTTCAAATTCACAGTTAAGCCTTGCATACTCTTGTGGCATTTAGAGGAATCCATAGATAAGTATTGTATAGCCTAGTTTAATATCTTTTGTTTTGTAAGGTGTGTACCCTTGGTATCCTTGTGTTGTCCAATGCATCGCTTAGGTTCATGACATGGCTTAACCACCTCCCATGGATTCATTAACTCTGGTAGTTGTATCTATTGGGATTTGTGCCTCAAATTATTGGCTTGATATACTCCTTGAAGTCTTGCTTCTATATCTTATCAACCTGAATTCCTCATATCAGCGGGACCTTGTTCTTAGTTCCCCCAATGCTTCGATGACCTCCATGGTTTGGCGCTAACAATTTCCTCTGGTGTTATGTTTCTATCGGTGGGATTTAGTCATGTCGACAGGAGTCTCCAAGAAGTCTCTGTGATAGCACAATGTCTTTCCTTGGTCACTGTTGGTAGGACTTCGTGTCATTGGTGGGAATCTATCTTGAGTTCCCCCAATGGTTCAATGGAGTAGAAACTTGTATGGTGGTAAAGACTTGTCAGTAGGAGTCTATGAGTTGTCACATCGACAACTCGATACATAACATTGGATCCTCATCGGTGAGAAGTTGTGTCTTCAGTGGGAGACTAAAGCTTGTCCCACCAATGGAACGATGGATTAGTTCATTGGTAGGAGATGCTGGTATCGGTGGAACCTTTTGTGAGTGTCTCTCTGATAGAATGACAACTGTGGCAATATCGCAAGATTACAGAAGTTTGGAAGTTTGGAACCTTCGGTTGTGGGTTTTGGAGTTTTGGAAACCTTTGACTTAGTGATCTTATGGGACAAGCTAATAAGGCTTCATCAAAGGGACATTGCTTTGTTTCTGGGACATTGGAACATGTCTCCTTGACACGACAATGGTTGAATTAGTGACCTATGTAGATTGTCTTAGTGGGACCCGATGGATGCTGAGGTGGAAAATAATGATTGGCTAGACCCTGTCGACAGTTGGATCGACAATTGGGAATTGGTTGGTTTTCCTAGTCGGCCTGGAACCGTTGGATAAAATGAGTGTTGCATTAACATTGAACATTAAGAGAGTGCCATGAGGGGAGAAGGAAAAATGTAGAGAGGAGGGAGGAGAAGTATCTGCATTGTATGTTGTGTGAGAGTATTGTAACAGTGCGAGGATTCTAAACGGTTATGTTGTCTATATTCTCCGAATGGAACAAGATGAAAACTCCTATAAAGGCTATGAGCCTGAAATTGTATTGTAACTCTGTTTGTTGCTGAATAATACAATGGCTTTATCATTTTGGATTGTGGGGTTTTTTACTTGAAAGGGTTTTCCCCACGTAAATCTATGTGTCCATATATATTTTATTTCATATTGGTTGATTCTACAAATTCAATTTTTCTGGTGCATGTTGTTGAAAATGGCAGTATTTGCATGCACTTTTATCAGAAGGGTTAATGTGAAATCAACTATGCCTATTTCCACTTTGTGGCATAGTAGTATGTGTCCTTGAAGTAAATTAATGGTTTTGAAAGTAACTAAAGGTACTACTAATCTTAGATGTTCGTTTTGAGATAACCATGATTTCCCTACAAGTGGTATTAGAGCCTTCTTTTGAGATTTTATTTTGCTTGCATGTACAGGTTCATGAGTTGCATGTACTTGCATGTGTGTTGAATGTACTTGCATGGACTCGCATGTGGCTTGTTTGCATGTGCTTGCATGTAAGAATTCTGGTGTTTCTTGGTTTTGTGGATTCCTTTTGTGAAGATTTCTTAGCTTGGCAAGCTTGAGGAGATATGAAGGAGTCAGCTAATGATTGATCCTTTGGTGAGTAGAAGTCCTTGCTCTTTTTTTTTAAGAGACAACATGTAGTGTGAAGGATGTTGAATATGGAGAAGCTGGAGTTGATCATATTGTAATGATGTGGTTTGAGGCTCCTAGTTGATAGAAAATATTCCTGATGCAAGGGGTGTGATTTTATGCTTGTGGTTGTGTTGTAGCAAAGTTATTCACTGGGTGTCTATGTGAGAGGCTCCCTGATGATATGGAGAAGCTTGGGTTATTATTCAGCCATGGAGTATTGTGCTTGTGTTGGGTGCTTTGTCCTAGTATTGAAGATGTTCTCTATTACCCTGATTGCATGTAGGCTATGAAGTTGATCTTTGGGTGTTCTGAAAACTTCTAAATAGCTTGGCTCTCTCATATGCATGTGCACATTGGTGGTTATGGAATGGGTCTAGAGTTCCTGTACTACTTGTTCCTTTTAAGGATTCCTTGTACTTGCATGGCTTAGATTCATGTTCTTTGGATTTGAAGGGGTTTTATATATTTTCATTTAAAGAATCTATGGTTATGCATATTCATGTTATTCCATTATTTTGGTTAACTGTGATGGTTGTATGCATACTTTTGAGTCATCCAGATGTGTAGTGGATATGGGTGTGCATGGGTGTTTTATAAACATAGTGATTTTGCAGGTTTTACACGGTCAAGAAAAACTTGTGGTTTTGTGGAGTTGTTGGTAAACTAATTTCTAGACCCTATCTTGTGGGGTGTTACTGAATGGGATAGTTGTAGTTCTACATGCATGCTTCATGCATGGTGAGAGGAGGTTAGGTTTCTTCTTTGCATTGGAGTGTTGGTAAGTGTATAGCCCCTCAACTTTTATGTGGTGGTGCTTAATGGATTCCCTTGACTATGGTACTCATTGTGGACATGATTGGAAAATTGGATTTGAACTTGATTTGGTGTTTGAGTCAAGTTGTCTACATTGTTATTCTCCTTGAGATCTCAGTTTTGTGGTTTCTAGTGCGATGATGGGTTTGCATATTACAATGTTTTTAGATCTACAAGTTATGCAGTTGTATGGATTGATCACCCATTTAGTTGCAATAGGCTAACTTGGAAGTGGATTGTCTATATCCATGAGGTTGATTTAGTGTTGATGCAGATTTGTTAGTCGGCCTTGTCTCTGGTCACTTGTGCATTGGTGTGGTTGCTTTGAGATGAGAGGCTAGATGGATAGTCGATGTTGGGGACCTATAGCATGTGTATCATGATGTTATGGGTAGCTTGGGTACACTAGTTTGTGTTTCCTTTTAACAATGATGGTTTTGTCTACTTGGTTTGGAGATCTTGGTGTTGCTTGGTATTGTTCTGAGATGGACATGTTGTTGAGTGGACCTAGAGGTCTTTTAGATTAGCAAATGTTTGGTCATGATGCTTGGAGAGCTCAGGTGTCATGGTTCAATGGGAGCTTTAGTAGTGACTGTGTATTCATCACTTGGTGATGGATGGTATTCTTTAGTGTTGTAGATGTTACTAGGAGGAGATCTTAGATCCTATTGCTGCAGAAGGGTTCTTTCACATTTGCATGGACACTATTTGAAGATGTGCAACATATAAAACCATGGAGGATTCTTGGAGTCTTTGGTTGAGGTGTTGGTGGTGCTTGATAGGTGATGTTGGTTTAGAGTTTGTTTTGCTTTATGTCATGTTACACTCTTGACTACACATTAGAGTTTTGGTATTTTTCATTACTCTTGAGACCATGGTATGTTCACCTGGAGCATGGGATCTCCTAAGGGGGATGGTAAGATCATGATGTCATGATAAGTTCCTGGTTTAGATGATTGGAGCTTTTGATAGTGGTCTGGTAACTCTTTGTGTATTGGGTGCATTGGTCATATGCTTGAGAACTTTATGATAGTGTAGTGATGCATTTGGAGTTTAGCATGAGATGATCGCTTACAGGTGCTCATGGATACATGGAGAATAAGGTGAGGCTGTAATTCTCTTGAGATGAGAGAAGTGTTGTGATGGTTACTCTTGATGAAGTTTTCAACAGAAAGTACGAGGAACCTTCACCTTGGTTGGATGTGAGTTCAATAGAGACCAATGAGGATATTGCTCTTGGAGAAGTCATGATGACTTGGCTATCCTGGAGGAGTATTTTCATTCCCCACTCTTGGTCTACTCGACAGTTAATTACTTGAGAGGTATTTCCCATTGTTTCTCTCAGGTTTTTATGCTTTCTTTCATGTATATGGATCTTGAACTACTATTAGATGATTTTGAAGGATTCATTGTGAAAGATGGATAGCATAGTTATCTCCTTATGCATTGTGATTACATTCATTGATGTTGAGTTTAGGAGATGCATTGGGCATATTTCCTAAAATGGGAAATGGAATAGTTTGATTTTCTTTGAGAGGCTTACATCCATGTTGATTACATGATATGTGTGTTGTGTTTGATCTTGGAGATTGAAGGAGATCATAATTAACACACTTGGTATTTAGAGGTGTATATAGGAGGATTTTCTATAGGTTCATGATGTGCAAAGGTGCTCTCTTTGGTCTTGGTTGTCTTCTTGAATGTTTGGTTTCACATTACATTGGTTCGAGGTTTGGTCAGAGTTGTAGTGATCACTAGCTTGTGGTCATGTATTTTCACTCATGTTCTTGGGTGATGAAATGGAGGTTCTTAATATTTTTCCTTTGTTGGGTGTGGAGAACTTGGGAGAGCTGTGAAGACTTGTTGTGAGAGATGTATTTACATGTTTTGTATATCACTATGGACGGTTCCTTGAAACTACGTGTTTATACTCTCTATGTTATGCTATTGGTAGACTCGCCATGCATTGTTCTTTTAGATTTGGCATTACCCATGTAGTGGGAGTTTCTGGATGTGTTTTGTCTTCTTTGACTAGTTTGTACATGGATCTTGTATTTGCAGTTCATGGGTTGGCTATGTTACTGGCATGAGTTTACTAATAAAGATACCTTAGAGGTATGTGTGATTGGATGGAGTAGTACTTGCTATGTGTGCTATTTTTAGTTGTGTGGGTTGATCAGTTGGATGGGAGCAGTTAGTTTTCTGGTTGTTGTTCTAGATGGTGTTCTATCTTGTTTCTAGAGGATAGCTTCACGATTGTGTGTTTTTTGGGGCTTTGAAGTTGGTGCTTCTGTACAAGTTGTGAGCATAGTGGAGTGGTTGAAGTGATCTATAATTGTTGTTGTAAGTTGGACCTAGAGATGGTTTTCTTTTTAGACTGGTGCACATACACCATGGTGAGTTCCTTTCCTTTAGAGGATGGCTGGAACAATTGTCGGAGATGGTGAAAATTTTGAATGTTGTTGCATATGCCTTGGAGATAGGGACTTCAATCTTTGATTGGGAGAAGCTAATAAGTTCTTCATCAAGTGGGAGAATGTTGGAATTTGTGCCTCAAATTATTGGCTTGATATACTCCTTGAAGTCTTACTTCTATCTCTTATAAGCCTGACTTCCTCATATCGGCGAGACCTTGTTCTTAGTTCCCACGATGCTCCAATGACCTCCATGGTTTGGTGCTAATAGTTTCCTCTGGAATTATGTTTCTATCATCAAGAGTTAGTCATGTTGGTAGGAGTCTCCAAGAAGTCTCCACGGTAGCCTGATGTCTTGCCTTGGTCACCCATCGGTAGGACTTTGTGTCATCGGTGGGACTCTGTCTTAAGTCCCCTTAATGGTATGATGGAGTAGTGACTTGTATGGTAGTAAAGACTTTTGGTGGGAGATGACATCATCAGTGGAAGTCTATGAGCTATCACATTGATAGCCCGATATGTAGCATTGGATCCTCATCAATGGGAAGTTGTCTTCAGAAGGACACTGAAGCTTGTCCCACCGATGGAACGATGGAGTGGTTCATCAGTAGGAGATGCTGGTATCAGTGGAACCTTTGTGAGTGTCTCTTTGATAGATTGATAGCTATGGAAATATCACAATATCATGGAAGTTTGGAATTTTAGAACCTTTGGTCATGAGTTTTGGAGTTTTGGAAACCTCTGACTTAGCAATCTTATGGGAAAAGATGATAAGGCTTCACCAAAGGGACATTGCTTTGTCATTAGGACATTGGAACATGTTTCCTCGACATTACGATGGCTAACTTGGTGACTTGTGTAGAATGTCTCAGTGGGACCTGATGGATGTTGAGGTTGAAAAAAATGATTGGTTGGAACCTGTGGATAGTTGGATCAACAATTGGGAATTGGTTGGTTTTCCTGGTCGGCCTAGAACCGTTGGATAAAATGAGTTTGCATTAACATTGAACGTTGAGAGATTGCCATGAGGGGAGAAGGAAAAATGTAGAGAGGAAGGAGGAGAAGTATCTACAATGTATGTTGTGTGAGAGTATTGTAATAGTGTGAGGATTCTGAATGGTTATGTTGTCTGTATTCTCTAGATGGAACAAGATGAAAACTCCTGTAAAGGCTATGAGCCTGAAATTGTATTGTAACTCTGTTTGTTGCTGAATAATACAATGGCTTGATCATTTTGGAGTGTGGGATTTTTTACCTAAAAGGGTTTTCCCCATGTAAATTTGTGTGTCCATATCTTTTGTCTTTCATATTGGTTGATTCTACAAATTGAATCTATCTGGTGCATGTTGTTGAAAATGGCAGTATTTGCATGTGCTTTTCTTAGGAGGGTTAATGTGGGAAATCAGCTATGCCTATTTTTGCTTTGTGGCATAGTAGTACATGTCTTTGAAGTAAATTAATGGTATTGAAAGTAACTGAAGGAACTACTAATCTTAGATGTTTGTTCTGAGATGACCATGGTTTCCCTACAATATCAAGCATTAACAAGTCAATCTTTTTGTGCAACAACAGTCATCTGTGCAGTAATTGGTATCAAAGCTTGGGTCATGAGTTCAAACCCCTCGCTTGCACTAGGGGGATTGTTGCAAGGTGTACACCCTTGTTCTCTATGTGTTGTGCAATGCAATTCTCAGCTTTGTGACGTGGATTAACTACCTCTTGTGGATTCATTAACTCTAGCGGTTGTATCAAACATTAATAGGTTGATCTTTTGGTACAGTGACAATCGTCTGTGCAACACTTTTGACCATTAATTAGTGTGGTACAAGGTATATTATCATGCTTGAAGTTACTCACCATGTACCTTATGAGTAGAGAGAAATTTATTGGGAAAGGTGTAAAAAACCTTGAAAGAAAAGGAAAAGGTGAGCCCTTGTACCATTGGATCCCTATTTATTGAGTCTTGAAAGATAAGTGCTTCACACTAATCTTGTGGTATTTTATTGTGTGGGACTTCACTAGGTTAACACACCTTTTTATTGAATAAATTTAGGCTTGTTATTGCATCTTTTTGTTTGAGTGTTGTATATACCAAAGTGCTTGTTTAGAAACCTTTAATACCAATTTTGAGTCAAGTCTAGTTTTAAATCTTTTTGTTTTTTTGAAACATTTTCCAATTGGTATCATTTAAAAATACAAAATATTGAAGCCAAACCTAGGATAACCATTTAAAGTCAAAATCAGCCCAACATCCCCCACATCACATCAATACTTTTTCCATTTCCCATTTATCCATTTTTACCATGCCCTTAGTCCTTCATGCATTATCAACATTTTGACTTGTCCCAATATCCAATCATCCACAAAACACCTTTGAGTACAAGTTACACATCCCATTTTCACTCATTGTCCACTTTATCATAACCTTAGTCTTCCTTGAAGTCACATCCAACATATTTGAAAACATTAGGATATCCTTAATAACATCATCATTACCATCTTTTATCCACCTTCCTTATAGTCCACATTTGATCATCAATCCAAATCAGTCATTGGTCATAGTTGAAATTTATCACTTTTGGATCCTTTAATCAAAATCATCACCTTAATCCAACCTTTGGGACCTTTAATCATGCTAAAGCTCATTGTTTAATCCTTGGAAACTCTACATCAATCTATAGGTTCTAAAAATATAAATAAAAGTCATAATTAAACCATCCTAAGATCCAAATGTGTAACTCACACTTTAAATCCAATATTAGTCAATCCAATCCATATATTCCACTTGAGAACCTTTTTTGACATAAATTCCATCTAAATAATCTTCAAATAATCCATTCCATCACCTAAGAATACCCTCCATTATTATTATTTGATTCTCTTTCAATTAGTTACCACAAACCCAACAAGATCACCAAGTCCATCCACATCCATCTTTTCTAGCATCAAATTTGAAAAAAATACCAATGCCTCCCAACACAATATGAAGAATTAGATGTGAGAACATGGAAGAAAATCCTTTTCACAGTCAACCACTAATATAAAGGTTTTCTTTCTTAGGAGGGACTTCCCAAGTTTTGCATGATGATAGTGAAATTGATGATGATATTTAGGACTTTCCAACCTGAATATGCTATCAATCTGAATACCATTCTAGACTCCAAAAAAGGATGAAATATTATGGAGAAATACATTGACATAAACAAAGATGTCATCCTTAGACAAGCCATAGAATCGCGAGTACAACTACCTCCTAGTTATGACCTCTCCAAGCTTAATCACATTATTCATCTTGATCCTACCCATGAAGTCATTCATCCCATGGTTTGGTGCTAATAGTTTCCTCTGGAATTATGTTTCTATCGGCAAGAGTTAGTCATGTTGGTAGGAGTCTCCAAGAAGTCTCCACGGTAGCCTGATGTCTTGCCTTGGTCACCCATCGGTAGGACTTTGTGTCATCGGTGGGACTCTGTCTTAAGTCCCCTTAATGGTATGATGGAGTAGTGACTTGTATGGTAGTAAAGACTTTTGGTGGGAGATGACATCATCAGTGGGAGTCTATGAGCTGTCACATATATAGCTCGATATGTAGCATTGGATCCTCATCAATGGGAAGTTGTCTTCGGAAGGACACTGAAGCTTGTCCCACCGATGGAACGATGGAGTGGTTCATCAGTAGGAGATGCTGGTATCAGTGGAACCTTTGTGAGTGTCTCTTTGATAGATTGATAGCTATGGAAATATCGCAATATCATGGAAGTTTGGAATTTTAGAACCTTTGGTCATGAGTTTTGGAGTTTTGGAAACCTTTGACTTAGCAATCTTATGGGAAAAGATGATAAGGCTTCACCGAAGGGACATTGCTTTGTCATTAGGACATTGGAACATGTTTCCTCGACATTACGATGGCTAACTTGGTGACTTGTGTAGAATGTCTCAGTGGGACCTGATGGATGTTGAGGTTGAAAAAAATGATTGGTTGGAACCTGTGGATAGTTGGATCAACAATTGGGAATTGGTTGGTTTTCCTGGTCGGCCTAGAACCGTTGGATAAAATGAGTTTGCATTAACATTGAACGTTGAGAGATTGCCATGAGGGGAGAAGGAAAAATGTAGAGAGGAAGGAGGAGAAGTATCTACACTGTATGTTGTGTGAGAGTATTGTAATAGTGCGAGGATTCTGAATGGTTATGTTGTCCGTATTCTCTAGATGGAACAAGATGAAAACTCCTGTAAAGGCTATGAGCCTGAAATTGTATTGTAACTCTGTTTGTTGCTGAATAATACAATGGCTTGATCATTTTGGAGTGTGGGATTTTTTACCTAAAAGGGTTTTCCCCATGTAAATTTGTGTGTCCATATCTTTTGTCTTTCATATTGGTTGATTCTACAAATTGAATCTATCTGGTGCATGTTGTTGAAAATGGCAGTATTTGCATGTGCTTTTCTTAGGAGGGTTAATGTGGGAAATTAGCTATGCCTATTTTTTCTTTGTGGCATAGTAGTACATGTCTTTGAAGTAAATTAATGGTATTGAAAGTAACTGAAGGAACTACTGATCTTATATGTTTGTTCTGAGATGACCATGGTTTCCCTACAATATCAAGCATTAACAAGTCAATCTTTTTGTGCAACAACAGTCATCTGTGCAATAATTGGTATCAAAGCTTGGGTCACGAGTTCAAACCCCTCGCTTGCACTAGGGGGATTGTTGCAAGGTGTACACCCTTGTTCTCTATGTGTTGTGCAATGCAATTCTCAGCTTTGTGACATGGATTAACTACTTCTTGTGGATTCATTAACTCTAGCGGTTGTATCAAACATTAATAGGTTGATCTTTTGGTACAGTGACAATCGTCTGTGCAACACTTTTGACCATTAATTAGTGTGGTACAAGGTATATTATCATGCTTGAAGTTACTCACCATGTACCTTATGAGTAGAGAGAAATTTATTGGGAAAGGTGTAAAAAACCTTGAAAGAAAAGGAAAAGGTGAGCCCTTGTACCATTGGATCCCTATTTATTGAGTCTTGAAAGATAAGTGCTTCACACTAATCTTGTGGTATTTTATTGAGTGGGACTTCACTAGGTTAACACACCTTTTTATTGAATAAATTTAGGCTTGTTATTGCATCTTTTTGTTTGAGTGTTGTATATACCAAAGTGCTTGTTTAGAAACCTTTAATACCAATTTTGAGTCAAGTCTAGTTTTAAATCTTTTTGTTTTTTTGAAACATTTTCCAATTGGTATCATTTAAAAATACAAAATATTGAAGCAAAACCTAGGATAACCATTTAAAGTCAAAATCAGCCCAACATCCCCCACATCACATCAATACTTTTTCCATTTCCCATTTATCCATTTTTACCATGCCCTTAGTCCTTCATGCATTATCAACATTTTGACTTGTCCCAATATCCAATCATCCACAAAACACCTTTGAGTACAAGTTACACATCCCATTTTCACTCATTGTCCACTTTATCATAACCTTAGTCTTCCTTGAAGTCACATCCAACATATTTGAAAACATTAGGATATCCTTAATAACATCATCATTACCATCTTTTATCCACCTTCCTTATAGTCCACATTTGATCATCAATCCAAATCAGTCATTGGTCATAGTTGAAATTTATCACTTTTGGATCCTTTAATCAAAATCATCACCTTAATCCAACCTTTGGGACCTTTAATCATGCTAAAGCTCATTGTTTAATCCTTGGAAACTCTGCATCAATCTATAGGTTCTAAAAATATAAATAAAAGTCATAATTAAACCATCCTAAGATCCAAATGTGTAACTTACACTTTAAATCCAATATTAGTCAATCCAATCCATATATTCCACTTGAGAACCTTTTTTGACATCAATTCCATCTAAATAATCTTCAAATAATCCATTCCATCACCTAAGAATACCCTCCATTATTATTATTTGATTCTCTTTCGATTAGTTACCACAAACCCAACAAGATCACCAAGTCCATCCACATCCATCTTTTCTATCATCAAATTTGAAAAAAATACCAATGCCTCCCAACACAATATGAAGAATTAGATGTGAGAACATGGAAGAAAATCCTTTTCACAGTCAACCACTAATATAAAGGTTTTCTTTCTTAGGAGGGACTTCCCAAGTTTTGCATGATGATAGTGAAATTGATGATGATATTTAAGACTTTCCAACCTGAATATGCTATCAATCCGAATACCATTCTAGACTCCAAAAAAGGATGAAATATTATGGAGAAATACATTGATATAAACAAAGATGTCATCCTTAGACAAGCCATAGAATCGCGAGTACAACTACCTCCTAGTTATGACCTCTCCAAGCTTAATCACATTATTCATCTTGATCCTACCCATGAAGTCATTCATCCCACATGACCACATTGATCCTCATGTAGACCCTATCACTCCTACTAAAGGGAAACAACCCCTAGCCTTTAGAGTTAATCCCTTATATCAAGGGTATGCATCACCTAAAGTATCTACTTCCATCCCTAATGAGGTTCAAAATCCCATGTCCATTAGTTATAACACATCCACAATAAATATCCTACTTGGAACAAAAACCATAACTACCTATATAGACCCCATATCCATCTCCATTCCTAATCCAAAAATCTCCAATATCACTACTTCCATCATGAGAATACCAAATTCACCCAA
Organism: Sequoia sempervirens; assembly: GCA_007258455.2. Classification (NCBI taxonomy): domain Eukaryota; kingdom Viridiplantae; phylum Streptophyta; class Pinopsida; order Cupressales; family Cupressaceae; genus Sequoia; species Sequoia sempervirens. The sequence goes on along the minus strand of VDFB02000003.1, from coordinate 115,352,785 downwards.
TTTCAACATCAATTCCAAGAGTCATCTCAAACAACATCAAAATGCCATCTCACCTAAGGTCTATAACAAACAACATCATCCATACATCTCTCCTCCACCACCTAGTTCATCCTTTGACCAAGAATGGAAAACCATGAAGGATGCCCTTAAAATTTTTAAAGGATGACCTTATAGGAACTCCTATACCTTTGAGAAATTGTGTTCCTACCCTTTCAATCAATCAATATCACAAATACCTTTGCCTAGATATCTTTTGAAATTCCTGAGCATGACAAGTACAAGGGGAAGGGAGATCCTAGGGAACATGTCAAATAATTATTCATGGTTATTCAAGAAGTGGCACATGAAGGCACATACGTACTATGCTTATCCACTTACAATTTAGGTGGTCAATCACTTGAATGGTTCTTGCACCAACCTAAAGGGTTATCACATCCTTTGGAGATAGTTGAAATATTCGTGAAACATTTCTCCTATAGCATGAAACATGGGCTTACCATGATGGACTTGTGTAACACTAAAAGTAAATTGGGGGAAAGATTCTCATTGTTCCTTCTATTAAGTGGGAAAGAGATCTAAGATACAACAAGTGAATTAATCTAGATCTAGATTTCCTCTTTGGATTAACATTAGAACACAAACCAACTAGGGTTTAATGATTGGCTTACTACCTCAAAGGAGATACAATCTACTAGGGTTTGGCTCCTTCGTTGTAAAGAGGGAAGATCAAATGTGTGCTTTTATTAGCCTACTTGACATGAACCCTAAATCTAAAAATATAATTTATTGCACAAATGAAGATGGAAAAATATAAAAACAAACACAAATTTGGAAGAGATGGATAAAGGGGAACTATACATGAAATTTGAGCCTTAGTTGCATGGATAGGGACATTGAGGTGCACTAGTCTAGGTGTTTTGATGTATTCAAATGCTATATCATTTTGGTATAGTTTTCTCTCTGCTCTCTTGTAACATGTTCTTGATGGCAATTTTAAATATGACCTATATACATGAAAAGAGGGAAAAGGTTGTGTTGTATAGGAGTTTGACTCAATCAAACCCTAATTTTTGGTGTCTACACCTTCATAATAGAAAATGATGATGGTATAAATCATGTAGGTCAGGTAGCAGGAAAGTAAACAATAATAGCCTTGTCCTTATGGTCCCCTTATTCTCTCAACACAATCCAAACTTATAGCCTTCTTAGGTACACATGCCCTTTTATTTCCCTCATGATCACAACTACTTATTAAAGTTAGTATGTTCATCTTAGCCATTCACAATCTAACAACCTTCATCTCCACCCCTCATCCTCTCCTTGATCATAAAGAATCCATCTCAACCATTCTCCACCATTGATCTCATAATCAAATCTTGACCATCTATTCTCCCTTCCAAAAGTCTATAAATTTAGGCACTCTATCATTTATTCCATATCAATCATCACTTATGCTAGGTGCATGTTGTCAAATTTGTATCTTCAAAAAAAGGAGCATCCACATATATTATTCAAGGAGAAAATCATTCAACAATGGAGGTTGTGATAACATTTGAATTTGGTTTTTGATGTTATTTCTTTGTTTTTACTCTCTTGTTGAGCTTTATCTAGAGGTTTGTAGTGGTTTAAAATAGGAATCTTGTGTCTTGCATTAGTCTTCACTTTAGTTTTTAATCTAATTAGGGATTATATTTCAAATAAAAAACTAGAAATATAGAGAGGGATTTTTCCCTCTAAAGATCATAGAAGAATTCTTAGGTTCAATCCAAAAACATAATAGTATCAATTCAACAACCCCCAAAATGAGCCTCTACACCTCCATAAATAGCTTGGAAGATGAAACAGATTTGACCTTGGCTATTATAACTACTAGATTGTGCAATACTTTTTGATGTACAATAGTAGATTGAGAGTCCACAAAGTGTAGTTGCAAAGGGAAAACCCACAAATACAATTGCAAGGAAAAAATCCATAATTGTAGTTGCTAGGGAAAAACCCACAAATCTAGATTAACAAGAAATTTGGCCTCAAGTCTAGTAGGCTGAAAAAACTCTATAATTGTACATGGCAATGTCATCATCTTGCTAGAGTTAACTTACATAAAGTTGACATCATAAAAAAAACTATTCATCTGAATTGGTTGAATAAACTTGCCAATTTTCATTTCACTTGATTTAACCTGCAAGTTCAAATGACTGCTAAGGACTTGCAAACTTCCAATGTTTAGTTTGTTTGGCCACAAGTTTCCTACAAACCAATAAGATGTAAATTTTCCATAAGGTAAGATGGCCACAAGTTTTTCGCAAGGCCAAATCCCCACAAGCTTACAAGGTTAGATGGCCACAATTTTTTTGCAAGCCAAGTAAGGTGTGAATTATTTGCACAAGGTTCTAAGATGGCCACAAATGTCTCACAAGGCCAATAAGGTGTGAATTATTTGAAAGGTTAGATGGTCACAATTTTTCCACATGGTGAGATGGCCACTAGTTTCCCCCAAATATGGATAATCCCAATAGAATAGGTCATGTAAACTAAACTATTGCAACTGAATAAAGTGGTTCAGTTCAATAGCAATTCCCTGCAAAGGTCCGATAGTAAATTGAAAATTGGAAAAGCTATAACTTGGCTAATTTTCATTATAAATTCACCAAATTTGAACTACAAGTACCTATTTGGCACTTCTATAAGGTGACATCATTATATTACTCCTATTTTTCTTCCAAATTAGCCTACCAAAACTCCTGAAATGTGTTAATTACCACCCAACTGACTAGCCTGAGAAAGGGACATTACAGTCCTCCCTCCTTATATTGCTTTCCCTCAAGCAATTGCCGAAATCAAAGAACTAATCAATCTTGAATCTTCAATGTGATTCTAGGATCCCAAACCAACCTAGTTGGTTTGTAATTCCTTTTGCTTGATTTTCTTTATTGTAACACACCAACAATGAAAACCTCCTTCACTCTTCTTGCCAAGAGAGTAGCAATTCTTTGCGAAAATTCAATGAGCTCCTCAAATTTTTGCTTTGCATTGTCATGATTCCAATTCACCATTCAAATAATTTCTAGGAAGTTAATGCTAGCCTTCTTGGTTTCAAATTCTCCAACTCTAGCATGAGTCACATATGTACAATGATTTGTTGCCCAAATCACAAATGCAAGATAAAAGTAAGAAGGACAATCATTTAGGCTGTGAATTCTCATCTATCATAGAACTTGATTAGTTGAAATATTCATCTCATTTTTTCAAAACCACAAAATAACCTTTTCAAGTGACTGAATGGCTTGAAAAGACATGAACTTGCAACTGTTCAAGTCTAAAATCAGCAACCTACAATCTATTTTTTTCAAAATTGACACTTTGAAAGAGAAAAAACTACAACAATACCAAAAAAAAATAGCTAAAATGAGAGATTTGATCATTTTATCTACTAAAAATATGTCTCCAAACTCCACCAATTGAGCAATGCTCCAATTCTTGCTTAAAATTTCAGTCTAATCCACTTGTAAGTATACAATTGAAATCATATGACAATTGTTTGAAAATAAAACAACATTAATTTTAAAATTTTTATTCATAACTTCCCATAGTATATTCCTCCCATCATCATTATTCTCCAATACCCCTTGATGATGATCTTTTGCATAAATACTCACCCAAGAGGTAGCCCCATTGAGCTTTTATTGCGCTACACTGATATTCAGATGAACTTCATCTAGAGAACATTTAGTGGAGCTTGAAATTTCAACACTGTCATGCCCATAATTTCTCACTACTTAACACAACACACAAATCATTTTTTTTCCTTTATAATACAACACAAGTTAAATATGATGAGAAAATGCCTTTGTACCTTTGAATGCATTAAGTATACGATGGCTCCTATGCACTCTGCACATAATGTGAGAGGATGATGGATATAATTAAGACTAATGATAACTCTAATTTTGTCTTCATCTATGAAGATAGTTATTTAAGCTAGAGGAATAAATGAGACATATAAATAATTATGCTTATATGGAACAATATTTAATTAAAGACAATTAAATTCTAGGGAACAAACAACAAATCTAGAGTTATAATTCATAATCACAATATTACACATTAATTTAGATTTTTGAATTGAATAGCTTATATGTTTTGTAATTATATCTTTCTCTATGCTTATTTTGGCTTTAAACAACAATGGTTAATTTTGTTGGAATATGTGCCTCAATCCATACTAACATGGAACTCCTGAAGGGAAAAGTCGCTGTGACATTAATCATGTCTAGCCGACTAGCTGTTCTGAATTCTCTTGAAATGTTCATGTCACCGAGACAAAGTTGATGTCTTGCTGACAAGTCTATCGCTATGACCTTTTGTGTTTGGTGTGACATTTTGTCGAGTAGAGACCTCTGGCTGATAGAATTCTCTTATCGAGCGTCGAGGAAACACAAGAGTCTCGGGGAGAAGTCCCAATGACTGGAGAGTGTCTCACCGATAGCATATGGCTATCGGGGTAACACAAGGGTCTCAGGGAGAAGTCCCAACAACAATGGAAGGTCTCGCTGACAGGGATACACTTGGGGTCTTCACGGTGACTCAAAGACTTCAGTATGAAGTCTTGGCAACCGATGGAGAGTCTCACCGATAGTCTTCGGTAAGACATGAGCGCTCGGTGAAAGGTCTTGGTGAAGGTCAAATGTCTTGCTGACTCGGTAAGACAAAGTGCTCGGTATGAGGTCTCGGTGAAAGAAAAAAGTCTTGTCGACTCGGTAAGACTTGGTTGTGCTTGGAGTGAAGTCTTGGTGAAAGACAAATGTCTTGTCGACTGTCAGGTGCTTCAGAGTAACATAAGAGATCTCGGTGAAACCTCTTGGTGATAGTTGAATGTCTTAGCAATAGATGGGTGCCGATGGAAATGCTAATGTGTTCGGTGTGAGGTCTTGGCAAAAGATGTTTGTCTCACCGAATGGAAAACTCATGACGGCATGACTTGAAGACTTCGGTATGAGGTCTTGGCAATCTACAGTAGTCTTGCTGATGGCTTTTATTTTTGAGATCGATATGACTTGTGGCATTTGGTATAAGTCTTGCCGATGAGAAATCTCTTGCCGATAGGAATGCAATGGATGTCGATGGATTCAATATGACTCATGGTGTTCGCTATATCGTCTTGCCGACTGTTGGAACCTATGACGATATTGATAGTGAAGACTTTGTGGCATCGGGGAGACACTGTTAGTGTCTCACCAATATGCCAACAAAGTTTGAATGCCTTTGACCATTTGACTATCCTATGTGGAGCCTCGTGGACCAATCAGAGAAAGCGATTTTGAAATGGATGGTAGTTAGATTTTACAATAGTTGTGACGCTGGAGATGAACTGCATGTAGGGAAAAATCAACTCTCAAGAGGAAACTTTCTACGATGGGGCAATGGCGGATAAGGATGAACAAAAGACAAAAATTAGAATGTGATAAAATAAAAGCATATCAATTCTGAAGATATATATGAGTCGGATTCTTGAGAGCATTTATGAAATAGGAAGAACAGTGAATGAAACTACTGTGAACTAATACTAGAGAGTTGTATCTCTGATTTGTATGTAATTTGTTTGTTATTGTAATACAAAGAGATTTAGTTTGGTGTGGTGGGTTTTTTCCCGAAAGGGTTTTCCCCATAAATCTATTGTTCATTGTCTTTGAGTATCTTCTCGATTTCTGTAAATCATTCATGTGTGTCTTAATTGGATTGTAATTTGAAAATTAAAAGTAATGTATGCTTACTTCCCTGTGGTTTTGATGTTAGGAAAGTTGCTTCCGCACCTCTGCTTTCCTTACAAGTGGTATCAGAGCCTAGCTAGTTGTGTTATCCTTGTGAGTGGGTTGGGTTTTTTGTGTCAATTCTTTTTCAATGGGAGTTTGTTAGAGGTCTGATAATTTAAATTTTACAGATTAAGATGGTGAGCATTTCTGGAAAGATGGAAATAGAGAAATTCAATGGTAGCAATTTTGACTTGTGGAAACTCAAAATGGAAGATCTATTAGTGGATCGTGATATGTGGCTTGCTGTGTCTGGAACGATGCCTCAAGGCATGAAGCAAGAGGATTGGGATCTTGCAGATAGAAAGTCTATGGGGCTGATAAGGCTCTATTTGGTAGACTCTGTTCTTCTGAACGTGCATGAAGAAAAGACTGCATCTTCCTTGTGGAAAAGACTGGCATCTATTTATCAAGGCAAGTCCTTGGTGAACAAATTATTCTTGAGGAAGAAGCTGTACTCTTTGAGAATGCAGGAGGGAGGATCTGTTGCTGATTACTTGAATGCTTTCAACATGCTAATTGCTCAACTAACATCTGTTGGTGTGAAAATTGAAGATGAAGATCGCTGCATGCTGCTGCTATGTTCATTGCCAGATTCTTGGGATCATCTGGTGATGGCTATTGGGAGTACGACATCCACTTTCAAGATGGAAGATGTTGTTGCTTCTTTGTTGTTGGAAGAGATGAGAAGAAAATCTTCTGAAATGGAAAAGGAGGCTCTGGCTGTCAGAGGAAGATCGAAGGAGAAAGGCAAGAAGAAGGACAAGAAATCCAGATCAAAATTAGAAGGGAGATCAAAGTCTCCTGGCAAGAAGTCCAAGGTGAAGTGATGGAATTGTGGGAAACCTGGTCATGTCCGAAAGGATTGCAAGGAGGAGAAAAATAAGAAGAAGAACTCTTCTAGAAATGATTCTTCTCAGAGTGATGCAGACGCCTTCATTGCAGCTTTGGCTACATGGGCATCAGATGATGTCTGGCTGATTGATTCTGGAGCATCTTTCCACATGACATCTCATAGAGACTGGTTCACAAAGTATGAAAACTATGATGGTGGAAAGGTGTATTTAGCAAGTGATTCATCTTTGGAAATTGTTGGCTGTGGAAGAGTCAGAATTCAATTCCCTGATGGAAGAGTGAAGGGAATCAATGATGTGATGCATATACCAGGTCTGGCTCAAAATTTACTTTCTGTAAGTAAGCTGAATGATATCGGAGTGTAGGTCACGTTCTCTGGAAATGGCTACAAGATGACTAGAGGTGCAATGGTGTTGGCTAGGGGTGCTCGAATTGGTACCTTGTACAAGTTGGATGCACATGCTGTTCAATGTAATAGTATCTCTGCAAAGTCAATAAAAGCTACTCATGGAGAAAAGAAGGAAAACATTCCTGATAGTGTAAACTCCATGGAGGTTAAACTTCTAGTAGAGAAGACTATGCTTTGGCATCATAGGCTAGGCCACATTGGTGAGAAAGGTTTAAAACCTTGAAAATAAAAACCTGGTAGAAGGGCTTGAAGATTGTAACTTTGAGTTTGAATTTTGTGAACATTGCATATATGGTAAACAACACCGTGTTTCATTTTATTCTAGTCCTCACAAATCTTTTGGTTTGCTTGATTATATTCATTCTGATGTGTTTGGTCTAATGAATGTTCCTTCTCTATCTAAATCAAGATACTATGTGTTGTTTATTGATGATTATTCAAGAAGAACATTTGTATATTTTTGAAAAGTAAATTAGAAGTGTTCGGTCGGTTTAAGGAATTTAAAAACCTTGTTGAAAATCAAACTGGTAGGAAAATAAAATGTTTAAGGATTGACAATGGTGGTGAGTTTTGTTTAGATGAATTCGAAAGGTCTTTGTACAGATCATGGGATTAAAAGACATAAGACTACACCTTACACTCCACAACAAAATGGAGTTGCTGAAAGGTTCAACGGACAATAATGGAAAGAGCACGAAGTATGCTGAGCAGTGCTGGCTTGGAGGAGAAGTTTTGGGCTGAAGCAGTCTCTATAGCATGTTACTTGGTAAATCGTTCTCCTAACTCTACTCTTGTTGAAAAGACGCTTTTGGAAGAATGGTCTGGAAAGAAGCCCTCTCTGAGACATATTCATGTCTTTGGCTGTGAGGCATATGCTTATGTGCCATTTGAAAAAAGATCTAAGTTGGAAAAAAAAGCTGTAAAGTGTATTTTTATTGGCTATAGCGCTGGCATAAAAGGATAAAAGCTTTGGAATCCTGAGACTGAGAAGGTTTTGTACAACAGAAGTGTTATCTTTCATGAGCTGAAGCCTTCTACACTAGATCCGCAGTCAGAGAAGAAATCAGAAAATGAAAAGGATGTAGCAGAAATTCCTTCGACTCCAGATAAAGGGGAATTGAAAAATCAAAATGTACCTGATACTGAGGAAAGCTCAAGTAGCTCTGAAAGTTCTGAAGAAGATGAAGAACCACCTCAACCTCAACATGTGAGGAGGTCAACTCGTGAAAGAAAGCAACCTGATAGGTATGGGTTTTCTTTGATAGAGTCTACTTGTGCCTATGCTTTAATTTCTAGCACTGATGAACCTAGGACTATGAAAGAGGAATTTAAAATGTCTGATTCAAACTCTTGGTTGGAAGCCATGAATGAAGAAATGGCATCATTAGAAAAGAATGATACCTAGAGTTTGGTGCCATTGCCTAAAGGCAGAAAAGCGTGGGCTGCAAATGGGTATTTAAAAAGAAAATTGGTCTAGAAGGCGGTGTAGAAAAATATAAGGTGGTTGCAAAAGGTTATTCCCGTGAGGGAATTGATTATGGAGAAATCTTTTCTCCTGTAGCTAAGCTGACATCTATTAGATTTCTTTTTTCACTTGCAGCAGCATATGACTTAGAGATTGAACAGATGGATGTGAAGACAATGTTTCTTCATGGTGATCTTGAAGAAGAAATTTATATGTCCCAGCCGGAGCACTTTGTGGAAAAAGGTAAAGAAAGACTAGTTTGCAAGTTGAAGAAATATCTATATGGGTTAAAACAGTCTCTTGGAATGTGGTACCAAAAGTTTGACACTTTTTTTTGTCATTAGCATTTGTAAGATCAAAATTTGATCACTGTGTGTATTACAAAGCTGAAAGTCATCAAGTTCTTATTATTGCTCTCTATGTTGATGATATGTTGTTCATAGGCAATAGTAAGCTAATGATTTCTGATCTTAAGTCTCAGTTGTTTGCAAAGTTCGAAATGAAAGATCTTGGTGCATCAAGGTATATTCTGGGAATGGAAATAACTAGGGATAGGAAGAATAGAAAACTTTGGCTCAATCAGAGTAAGTATATCATGACTGTTTTAGAGAGATTTTATATGACTAACTGAAAGTAGCTAGTTGTTCCAGTTACATAGGGAATGAAGCTATCTGTTGAAGACTGTCCAAAATATCCTATTGAGATGGAGGACATGACCAGTGTGCCATATGCTAGTGCGGTTGGCAGCCTTATGTATGCAATGGTTTGTACAAGGCCAGACATTGCCCAAGCAGTGGGAGTTCTTAGTTGGTTTATGGCTAATCCTGGAAGGACACATTAGGATGCTGTGAAGAGAGTGTTTAGATATCTGAAGGGCACTTCAGACTATGCTTTGTGTTACCATGGGAACTTGGTTGAATCATAGAGGACTCTTAGTATTTGAGGTTATGTGGACTCTAATTGGGCAAGGGACATTGATAGCAGAAGATCCACCAGTGGATATGTTTTCATGATGAATGGTGGTGCAGTAAGTTGGATGAGCAAGCGGCAAGCTATAGTCGCTTTGTCCACTACAAAGGCAGAATACATGACAGCTACACATGCCTGTAAAGAAGCAATCTGGTTAAAAAATTTGTGTTCTAACATTGGTTTTGATGCAGGAAAAATTACAATTTACTGTGACAGTCAGAGTGCTATATGTTTGGCAAAAAATCCTACTTTCCATACTAGGACGAAACATATAGATGTACAATATCATTTTGTACGAGATATGGTGGAGGATGGGAAGGTCTCTTTGGAGAAAGTGGATACTCTGGAGAATGTTGCAGATGCATTGACGAAGCCTGTGAGCACAGACAAATATAGGTGGTGTGCCAGTTCGATGGGCCTCTTGGCCCATGAATTTCAATAGTTTTATTATGCTTTGGAGTTGTTAATAAGGTATTCGTCAAGTGGGAGATTGTTGGAATATGTGCCCCAATCCATACTGACATGGAACTCCTAAAGGGAAAAGTTGTTGTGACATTAATCATGTCTAGCTGACTAGCTATTCTGAATTCTCTTGAAATGTTCATGTCCCCGAGACAGAGTTGATGTCTTGCCGACAAGTCTATCGTTGTGACCTTTTGTGTTCGGTGTGACCTTTTTTCAAGTAGAGACCTCTGGCTGACATAATGCTCTTATCGGGCGTCGGGGAAACACAAGGGTCTTGGGGAGAAGTCCCAGTGACTGGAGAATGTCTCACCGATAGCATATGGCTATCGGGGTAACACAAGGGTCTCGGGGAGAAGTCCCAACAACAATGGAAGGTCTCGCTGACAGGGATACACTTGGGGTCTTTGTGGTGACTCAAATACTTAGGTATGAAGCCTTGGCAACCGATGGAGAGTCTCGCCGATAGTCTTCAGTAAGACATGAGCACTCAGTGAAAGGTATTGGTGAAGGCCAAATGTCTTGCCGACTCGGTAAGACATGAGTGCTCGGCGAAAGACAAAAGTCTTGCCGACTCGGTAAGACTTGGTTGTGCTCGAAGTGAAGTCTTGGCGAAAGACGAATGTCTTACCGACTGTTAGGTGCTTCAGAGTAACATAAGAGATCTCGGTGAAACCTCTTGGCGATAGTTGAATGTCTTAGCGATAGATGGGTGCCGATGGAAATGCTAATGTGTTCGGTGTGAGGTCTTGGCGAAAGACGTTTGTCTCACCGAATGGAAAACTCATGACGGCATGACTTGAATACTTCGGTATGAGGTCTTGGCGATCTGCGGTAGTCTTGCTGATGGCTTTTATTTTTGAGATCGATATGACTTGTGGCATTCGATATGAGTCTTGCCGGTGAGAAATCTCTTGCCGATAGGAATGCAATGGATGTCGATGGATTCAGTATGACTCATGGCGTTCGCTATATCATCTTGCCGACTGTTGGAACCTATGACGATATCGATAGTGAAGACTTTGTGGCATTAAGGAGACACTGTTAGTGTCTCACCGATATGCCAACAAAGTTTGAATGGCTCTGACCGTTTGACCATCCTATGTGGAGCCTCGTGGACCAATCAGACAAAGCGATTTTCAAATGTATGGTAGTTAGATTTTTGCAACAGTTGTGACACTGGAGCTAAACTGCATGCAGGGAAAAATCAACGCTCAAGAGGAAAATTTCTACAATGGGGCAATGGCGGATAAGGATGAACAGAAGACAAAAATCAAAATGTGATAAAATAAAAGCAGATCAATTCTGGGGATATATATGAGTCAGATTCTTGAGAGCATTTCTATAACAGGAAGAACAGTGAATGAAACTACTGTGAACTAATACCAGAGAGTTGTATCTCTGATTTGTATGTAATTTGTTTGTTACTGTAATACAAAGAGATTCAGCTTGGTGTGGTGGATTTTTCCCAAAAGGGTTTTCCCACGTAAATCTGTTGTTCATTGTCTTTGAGTATCTTCTCTGTTTCTATAAATCATTCATGTGTGTCTTAATTGGATTGTAATTTGAAAATTAAAAGTACTGTATGCTTACTTCCCTGTGGTTTTGAAGTTAGGAAAGTTGCTTCCGCACCTCTGCTTTCCTTACAAATTTCAACCTACACATATTCGCTTAATAATTTAGTATTTACTAAGTTAATAACCTAGATATTCTTGTTCACAAGGGATTTAAGGAAAGAATTACATTCATGAGTATACATAAAGACAATTTAAATCAAACTTAAACTATACTATTAATTTTATAGGTGACACAAAGAATTTAAAGTATTAACAACAATTATATTATTCAATTTGATCTATAATTTCAAACTACAATATTACTATAGAATTAATCTCTTTTGAATACCAATATTATTTAACAATTGTAAAATGTTAGATGCATCTATTAAATTACGAGTGGATAAATTGCTATTTAATCCATAATTTAAATCTTAAGTGATAGTTTTTAAATTCCATTATTCTCACTTACACAGGTATATATGTGAAAAGTACTAATTCTATGGTTTAGTTTGAACAATGTATATATATTCTATATTTTATTTTTCATTCCACTAAGACATAACAAGAAAGTATGTCATTCGCACCTTTGATGACATCAAATTAACGATTCCATCATAAGTATTTTGCAAAATGAATGAGAGTAAGTCTAAGGTTAACTTTAATATTGCATATAACTAAGGGAAATTATTTAGTCTAAAAGAAAAAAATATTAAAGGAGATAAATATGCTCACGAAGTTATTTTACGTTCTTCTAACATAGAGTACAACTAGTGTTCTATCACTAAGACTAAAGGAATGAAGTAATTGAATAACCATTTGTATAGCACATGTTAATTCAAAAAAAAATTGAACAATTAATTACTATCCAATTTTATTTTTGATTAAACATATAAAAATTCGCCAAAAATATCTGAGTAATGTTAAATCTAAGTATGTCTAATTATTTAATTGTTTATATACAATGTTTAGTTTCTGTTAGTGAATAGATTTTCCCTATAAAAAGATGAACACAAATGACTCTATAACACCCAAGAAGGACAAAATCAACTCACAACAGTTGGAGAGATTACCATTGAATTGGTAATGTTCCACTAAATTTTAGTTGAGATACAACTCCCTCTTTTGATAGAATTTTGTATTTTTGAATATATATTTGTGAGAATATTATGTTCAATGACATTTAGTTCACAAAATTTCTCACAAACATTAACATTCAATTTAAATTACTTCACACAAACAATAACATTAACAAAAAACAAATTGAATCTATGAAATTTGATCCTTTATTAAAGTTGATTCTCACTCATGCATTACAGTGCAAGGGGATTAAAACATCATAACCTTGCACAATCAAAATATAACATATTTATAGTTTTTAAAGTATAAATATCACCAAAATCTTGTGAAACAATTGAAATAACTGACTCTTGAAAGAATTGAAATAATGAAGTTCAAAATATTTTAAAGATAAAATATAAGAAACTTGAATTCTTCTAATGTTGAGATGGCTAGGCATGCAAAGAGATAGTCGCTTCTTCCTCAAACAACTTTTGCTGAGTAGCTACCATGCATACTTGTTAGTCCTTCAAGGCCAAAAAGACATTAGTGGTTTCCATTTTTTATTGGGTAGTTACATTCCTTATTCTTAACTTCTAGGTAGCCTTGGTAATTCAAATCGGCTCCATATTCTTGTAATGTGTGCAAGAGAATATTCATGCAATGAAAACGCCAAATCAATCCTGACCAACTTATTTAGTTCCTACTTATTGAATGATTGATTCCCTACATATGTATCAACTACCTTAAAGAAAGTATCTCTTAACTCTTCAAATGTGGCAGGACCTTGATTATCTCCTTTCATTAATGGGCATTCAAAATCAACAAAGTTATTGATGAAATTGTTATTCAAGTGACCACATTCCTTTAATAATTTTGTTTGCTCTGAGAAGTTTGATTTCATAAATTCAAGCTTCACGGATATACTTTTTTTCCTCATAAGAGCCTACTTATCTTCCTTAGAAAGGATGATCTTCTCAGCAGCAACTTTTTCCAAACCCATGGCAATAAGATTAATAAGCTCATGATCAATTTGTAGCTAGTGTGTCTCCTCATGTTTACAAACAACCAATTTAGATTTTATCACATTCCTTAAGAACACAAAATCATCATATTCTTTCCTCAATTTCTCAATTATGGGAGGCCCCTCCTCTTTGATCTCAGGAATCCAACTTTGGACAACCTTCCCGTAGTAACTATCCTTCTGGATTCTACCCATCAAGGCCTTTCCAACAGTTGAATCAGGATCAAAGGAAAAACTCACCTAAACCAAGGGTTGAGATGAAGGATTTATTAAAGTCTTGAGACAATTGGAAAGAAGTTCTATGGATCTCTTCAATTCATCTTTATCATGCTTATCTTTTTTTGTTCTTTACACCAACCTAGAGGTAGTAACTTGGAAATTATGGATATCCCCATCTCTACTAGAAGGGCCTAAGTTCACTTTGGTTATATTGTATACAACCACATTTTGACCTGGTTAAGATTTTTCTACACACAGGGTCAGGAAACTTCCATAACCAAATTCCCAGAAGACTCATCTTCTAACAACCTAGCAATAGTTTTCAATTGCTTTACTTTAGGATTTTTCTATAGAAGTTTTCCCATAATTTCATCCTCTGGAAACACAATAGGAACTATTTTTATTTTCTTGGAGAGAGAATTATCTAGCCAGGATGGTGAAATGTAGGTGCACTAGGATCTTGGGAAGTCCTGAGTGTAGAAAAATGAAGAGATCTATTTAACAGAGGAGATATCACCACATTGTGTATATTTAAGGGATAAGGAATTGATACTTCATCTTGTTGCATGCTTACCTCTATTTCTCTTTGAGGTTTCTGCATGTGGGTCTCTAAGGATTTCCTATCAACTTCATTTTTGTGTTTTCCTTCCTCTGATTGTTGTTCAACATCACCACTACTTTGTTCTTCAATTACGACATTAGTGTTGGAAATCGGATGCCATTTAATTGCAAATCCTAAACATTAATTATTTCATGTATCTCCTAGATTCTTGGAATGTGTTCAACAACACTAAGATTAGAATGAGATTAATTATTTGGATGAAATAAATCATGAAATTGACATTTGTAGTTATTCCTAAATAATAGGAGCATGTGGGTGCACACATGGTAAGGTGACACTCACCTTGTGTTTAGTTAACTATACAGAGTAACAATTAACACTTATGAATGCATGTAAAGATCCTAGGAGTTAGGATTTGATGTTTGCATGCTTGAAGTTCAGTTCAGTTTAGTTCAAAATCAGTTTAGTTTAGTTTAGTTTAGTTCAGTTTAGTGCAGTTATGGTTCAATTATCTTCAGTTGCATGCATGTTAGTTATTTTGAGTTACATGTAGTTAGCTTCAGTTAACTTGGAATGCATGGCTAATAACTTTAGTTGTATGACAGATAACAGGAACTACCTCCAGTTAATAGGGGATGACCATTCTTGCATGAATGGCGTTAAGTAAATGTTTCAGTTAACTAGAAATCACTTGGAGCCAACTTGGGCACCCAAGATGCTTTCTTGGAATTAACTCCAATGCATGATAAGATAGTTTTGAAGGCTCTATTAAGTGGGACCCTCTTTTGGGCGCCATCTTTGAGGAAGAGCTTTGTAATTATCACCGAAGTGAAGGATGATTTGTAGCTTTAGTTTGGGATGCCCAAATGGGTAAAGCACATGTTCTAAGCTTTGGTCTTCATAGTAGAACTCAACTTGAAGCAATATGGCATACCTTTTCTAAGGCTTGAGCTTGTGCATTGTAATTATCACCATTTGGAGATTACAAGGTTGCATATTGTCTCTATATCTCATTCAAGTTGAAGAAAGTTTTCATAATTGTTATTGCAGGTGTGAAGAAGATTGGTAAAGACAAAAGAAGCATTCTCAAGCAAGAATTGGAGCTATTGTAATTCAGAGATTGAATAATAGAATAATTCTTGGTGGAGTTTTTTCCTGAAAGGGTTTCTCCACAGTATATCTTGTGTGATATTTCTAATATCCTGTCTAGTTCTTCTATCAACTTCTCTCTTCATTCTACAATAGTAAAATGGATTAATCAAGATAATCACCCACAAAGAATATATGTAACAAAGAAAATACTTACTTAGATCAGCAATATTAAAGTTTTACAGAGTATTAAGCTAAGAAAACACCTCATTTTTCAACATTTGGTATCAAAGCTGAGGTTGGGTAGAGTATAGGGACACCTTTCTCTTAAAAGATTGGAGGTTTATTGGCTTAGTGGGAGCTTTTATTATTTTTGTTATTTGCTGATTTTGGAATTAAGTTTTGTTACAATGAATTCAAGGTTAGATATTGAAAGGTTCAATGGTTCTAACTATGAAATGTGGAAATTAAAAATGGAAGATCTTCTTGAAGAAAGAGATCAGTGGTTAGCAGTTAATAATGAAACAAAGACACCTACAACTATTTCAGATGAAGATTGGGCTAAGTTAGATAAAAAGGAAAGAGGAACAATTAGATTATGTCTTGCTGATGTTGTTCTTTTAAATGTTTCAGTGGAAACCAATGCATATAAATTATGGAAAAGAATAGGGGATATTTATCAAACTAAGAGTCTCACCAATAAGTTGTATCTGAAAAGGAAATTATATTCATTGAAAATGAAAGATGGTGAATCTGTTGCACAACATTTGAATGCTTTCAATTTAATTCTCAGTCAGTTAGCATATGTAGATGTAAAGCTAGAGGATGAGGATAAGTGCATTTTATTACTTTGTTTTTTACCAGATTCTTGGGAAAATCTAATTGTTGCAATTAGTGGAAATGGTGCAGATCCAAAGATGGACAACATTATTCCTACTCTCCTATCAGAGGAGATGAGGAGGAAGTATAAGGAGGAAATCCAAGATGCTTTGTTTGTAAAAGGTAGGCCTAATAAAAAAGAGCCTAAGGGAAACAAGGAAGGGAAGGGTAAGTCAGAAGGATGAAGTAAGGTAAAGTGTTGGAACTATGGGAAACCACGATGTGTGAAGAATGATTGTAAGAATAGGAAAGAAAGTTGTGATTCTTCTACAAAGGAGTCCTCAGATGTTAGTAATGATGCATTGGTTATTTTAGCTAATATTGTTTGTGATAACTCTTTGCTTCATGTTTCAGAGTAATCTTTGTAGAGAGGATGGTAGTCACGATGCCATGTGTGACTCGGTATCATGGTTCAGTGGGAGTTGTTGGCAGTGACTTGGATGCATCATTGGTAAGGTTATCTCCATGTGATTAGAGATATGGTTTCTTGGTTTAGAGTATATTTGTTATGGATGTCATGGTTTACTCTTGATATGAATTTAGAGTTTGGCATATTACATGGTTCTCTTGAGACTAGGATGTATAAGTATGTTATGATGCATGTGATATCTTAAGAGGAGATGGTTAGATCATAGATTTCATGTTTATGTTCAAGGTTGGAGCTTTGACATTGATCTTGTGTGTTTCTCTTAAGTATTGGGTACATTAATCATTTGCTTGATTACTTCATGAAAGTGTTGTGTTACATTTGGAGTTTGGCATGGATTGGTTGGTTAC
The DNA here is from genome assembly GCA_007258455.2 of Sequoia sempervirens. NCBI lineage: Eukaryota > Viridiplantae > Streptophyta > Pinopsida > Cupressales > Cupressaceae > Sequoia > Sequoia sempervirens. Next base: position 115,335,653 of record VDFB02000003.1, on the reverse strand, counting down.
AGGTCCTCATGGATACTTGGAGAAATAGGTGAGGCTGGATTTCTCTTATGGTAAGAGACATTTGTTGGAATGGTTACTTGTAAGAAGATTTTTTCAATAGAAAAGACCGAGGAGCCTACACCTTGGTTGAATGTGAATTCAACACACTCAGTGGTTTAGCATGCCTCCAATGAGGCGGTTTGGATATAGAGACTTGGGAAAGGTAATGGTTTGGTTGATAATGGGAAGGTATTAATTGAGAAAGTTAACACTTTAATTAATGTTACAGATTATCTTATGAAACCATATAGATAAGTTCTCTTGGTTTTAATCATTTTCTTGGAAGCTTCATGATTATGCAGATTGCATTTGGAGTTAGCATGGTTTTATTAGTTGGTGCAAGAAGGCCATTGGCCTTGAGTCTTGTACTTGTTTTATTATTCCTTGTTTAGAATAATTGCAATGTACAATGTCAAGTGGGAGAATGTTGGAAATAGGATGCCATTTAATTGCAAATCCTAAACATTAATTATTTCATGTATCTCCTAGATTCTTGGAATGTGTTCAACAACACTAAGATTAGGATGAGATTAATTATTTGGATGAAATAAATCATGAAATTGACATTTGTAGTTATTCCTAAATAATAGGAGCATGTGGGTGCACAAATGGTAAGGTGACACTCACCTTGTGTTTAGTTAACTATACAAAGTAACAATTAACACTTATGAATGCATGTAAAGATCCTAGGAGTTAGGATTTTATGTTTGCATGCTTGAAGTTCAGTTCAGATTAGTTCAGTTCAGTTCAAAATCAGTTTAGTTTAGTTTAGTTTAGTTTAGTTCAATTCATTTCAGTTTAGTTATGGTTCATTTATCTTCAGTTGCATGCATGTTAGTTATTTTGAGTTGCATGTAGTTAGCTTCAGTTAACTTGGAATGCATGGCTAATAACTTTAGTTGTATGACAGATAACAGGAACTACCTCCAGTTAACAGGGGATGACCATTCTTCCATGAATGGTGTTGAGTAAATGTTTCAGTTAACTAGAAATCACTTGGAGCCAACTTGGGCACCCAAGATGCTTTCTTGGAATTAACTCCAATGCATGATAAGATATTTTTGAAGGCTCTATTAAGTGGGACCCTCTTTTGGGTGCCATCTTTGAGGAAGAGATTTGTAATTATCACCGAAGTGAAGGATGAGTTGTAGCTTTAGTTTGGGACATCCAAATGGGTAAAGCACATGTTCTAAGCTTTGGTCTTCATGGTAGAACTCAACTTGAAGCAATATGGCGTACCTTTTCTAAGGCTTGAGCTTGTGCATTGTAATTATCACCATTTAGAGATTACAAGGTTGCATATTGTCTCTATATCTCATTCAAGTTGAAGAAATTTTTCATAATTGTTATTGCAAGTGTGAAGAAGTTTGGTAAAGATAGAAGAAGCATTCTTAAGCAAGAATTGGAGCTATTGTAATTCAAAGATTGAATAATAGAATAATTCTTGGTGGAGTTTTTTCCTGAAAGGGTTTCTCCACGGTATATCTTGTGTGATCTTTCTAATATCTTGTCTAGTTCTTCTATCAACTTCTCTCTACATTCTACAACAGTAAAATGGATTAATCAAGATGATCACCCCCAAATAATATATGTAACAAAGAAAAGACTTACTTAGATCAGTAATATTAAAGTTTTACAGAGTATTAAGCTAAGAAAACACCTCATTTTTCAACAATTAGGAAGGGGACCTCCACCACAAGTTTTCTCAAGCCCTTTCCCTTTTTTAGGAGGACCATCACCATCTCCACTGCCACTTGATAGAGATGTAACCTTACTGGTGGTATTTGCATAGAATAACTTGTGCCTATATGACTAGTACTTATTTATTCATGAGCTCCCTTCTTTTCTTTTGATGGATCCTTAGTAGCTTCTCCTTTCTTCCCCTGTCAGCCATACCTGCATCCTTAAAATTATTGAGGTTCTAACCTGAATATCTTCATTTTCTTTGTTGTTCCAGTCTACCAGTGATAAGGGAATAGTTTGTATCTGTTGAGCATAAGTTGGATCAATCAAATTAGAGTCTTCATCTTGCACTCCCTTTATGTTCCAACCTAATTTGAAATTGAAGATTTGTGCTACAGAGAGTCTCATCCAATTCCTCCTTACTTCATAATCATCTACATAATCAACCCAAAAATCTTCAAGATGAGGCATATGATAGTAACCAAGACCAAGTTGGAGATTATCCCTCACATATTTTTACTATCAAATGGGAACCTCCTTTCATAAACATCAAAAGAGAATTTTGTAATTTCTCTTCTCAGATTAAGGGTATTTGACTGTGACTTATATTCATAATATCCTAGATCAATTAAGAATGGGATCCTAACCTTTTTCCTATCTACACACCTCTTTTTTACCTTTGATGCTTGATGAAAAACTTCCATCAGGATAAATTTATCTTCTACATATCTAGGAAGTTTCAAAGGAAAGTCATCAAATCCACCCACTCGTAAGTAGGTAAATGTCTGAAACTATATAAAGAGACTGCCATACTTAGTGACCAATTGAAAAGATTTAGGAGATACTCTCTGACCTGGATTGTGTACCTTGCAAATCTTTAAATAGTTTAATGTTGAACACATCATTTACCCTGTGATAATTTTTATAGCTCTTTTCAAGTTGCAAATTAGGGTAATAATCATAAATTTGAATTTTCTCATCAAAATCCTCAACAAGGTTCAAACCAATCCAAGGTCTTGTATAGGCTAACACATAGAAGAGATATGAGGACATGCAGAATGATCTTTTCAATGCAAAATTATTATCATATTGTCCAATCGATCAATAATTATAGTGGCCCAATCTAGGTATAATGTACCACCACAAATAAGCTGCATAAAGAAGTACATCCACTCTTTGAAATCATGTGCATTCATATTTCCCCTCACTCGGTGCAACAACAAAATAATATCTAAGATTTATTCTCTGAAATGTGACTTGTGCATTTTCTTAGGAAGCTACGATTTTCCTTTCTTAGGGGGATCGAACCATTCCCTTGCAATGCAATTCTAATAGTGCCCCTTCTTTTTTGAAAAGAAACCTTGAGATAGGGTGAAATTGGAATGTGAATAAACCTCTCTTTTTGGAAACCTAAAAAACCCTCTTATTGTAGCTCTATCCAAGGTTACCAGGAGATTATTGTCTTCTATGTTAATTTTTCTTGTCATTGGGTTGTAACGATATATGCATTTGAATACCAATTCAATGCATTTTACTACCATTGGAAATGCAACAGCTTCAAGAAGACCATTTTCTATTACCCTTTGAGTGATTGGATTCCTATCTAGCCTACAAATTCTTTCCCAAAATGCATCTAAATTGATATTCCCTAACCTTGTATCACCACTTTCAGGCAAGGAACTATTGAGACCAACTAAGTTCTCATAACCGAAATAAAACCTCATTTACTCTTCCTTCCAAGAGAGTAGCAATTCTTTGCAAAAATTCAATGTGCTCCTCAAATTTTTGCTTTGCATTGTCATGATTCCAATTCACCATTAAAATTATTTCTAGGAAGTTAAATGCTATCCTTCTTGGTTTCAACTTCTCAAACTCTAGCACGAGTCACATATGTATGGTGATTTGTTGCTCAAATCACAAATGCAAGATGAAAGTAAGAAGGAAAATCATTTAGACTATGAATTCTCATCCACCATTGAACTTGATTAGTTGAAATATTCATCTCGTTCTTTTGAAACCACAAACTACCCTTTTCAAGTGACTAAATGGCTTGAAAAGGCATGGACTTGCAACTGTTCAAGTCTAAAATTAGTAACCTCCAATCTATTTTTTTCAAAATCAACACTCTAAAAGAGAAACAAATACAACAATACCAAATTTTTTTAGCTAAAACAAGAGATTTGATCATTCTATATCTACCAAAAATATGTCTCCAAGCATCACCAATTGAGCAGTGCTCCAATTATTGCTTAAAATTTTAGTCTAATCCACTTGTAAGTATACAAATGAAATCATATGGCAGTTGTTTGAAAATAAAACAACATTAATTTGAAAATTTCGATTCATAACTTCCCATAGCATATTCCTCCCATCATAATTAATCTCCAATACCCCTTGATGATGATATTTTGCATAAATAATCACTGAAGAGGTAGCTCCATTGAGCTTTTGTTGTGCTACACTGATATTCATATGAACTTCATCTAGAGAACATTTAGTGGAGCTTGAATTTTCAACACTGTCATGCCCATAATTTCTCAATATTTAACACGACACACAAATCATTTTTTTTCCTTTACAATGCAACACAAGTTAAATATAATGAGAAAATGCCTTTGTACCTTTGAAGGCATTAAGTTTACAATGTCTCCTATGCACTTTGCACACAATGTGAGATGATGATGGATATAATTAAGACTAATGACAAATCTAATTTTGTCTTCATCTATGAAGACAATTATTTAAGCTACAAGACTAAATGAGACATATAAAGAATTATGCTTATATGCAACAATCTTTAATTAAATACAATTAAATTCTAGGGAACAAACAACAAATCTAGAGTTATAATTCATAATCACAATATTACACATTAATTTAGTTTTTAAAGTTGAATAGCTTATATGTTTTGTAATTTTATCTTTCTCTATGATTATTTTGGATTTACACAACAATGGTTAATTTCAATCTACACATATTCTCTTAATAATTTAGTATTTACTAAGTTAATAACCTAGATATTCTTATTCACAAGGGACTCAAGAAAAGAATTACATTCATGACTATACGTAAAGACAATTTAAATCAAACTTAAACTATACTATTAATTTTATAGGTGACACAAATAATTTAATGTATTAACAACAATTGTATTATTCAATTTGATCTATAATCTTAAACAACAAGATTACTATAGAATTAATCTCTTATGAATACCAATATTATTTAACAATTGTAAAATGTTAGACGTGTCTATTAAATTATGAGTGAATAAATTGCTATTTAATCCATAATTTAAATCTTAATTGATATTTTTTAATTTCCATTATTCTCACTTATACATGTATATATGTAAAAAGTTCTACTAATTCTATGGTTTAGTTTGAACAATGTATATATGTTCTATATTTTATTTTTCATTCCACCAAGACATAACAAGAAAATATGTCATTCACACCTATGATGGCATCAAATTAACGATTCTATCATAAGAATTTTGCACAATGAAAGAGAGTGGAATGGTGGCAAACTAGTCTAAGGCTAACTTTAATTATTTATTTTGCACAATGAAAGAGAGTGTAATGGTGGCAAACTAGTCTAAGGTTAACTTTAATATTGCATATAACTAAGGGAAATTATTTATTCTAAAATAAATAATATTAAAGGAGATAAATATGTTCATGAAGTTATTTTACATTCTTCTAACATAGAGTACAACTAGTGTTCTATCACTAAGACTAAAGGCATGAAGTAATTGAATAACCATTTGTATAACTCATGTTAATTCAAAAAAAAATTGAACAATTAATTACTATCCAAATTTATTTTTGATTAAACATATAAAAATTCTCCAAAAATATCTGAGTAATGTTAAATCTAAGTATGTCTAATTATTTAATTGTTTATGTACAATGTTTAGTTTTTGTTAGTGAACAAATTTTTCCTATACAAAGATGAACACAAATGACTCTATAACACCCAAGAAGGACAAAATCAACTCACAAGAGTTGGAGAGATTACCGTTGAATTGGTAATGTTCCTCTAAATTTTAGTTGAGGTACAACTCCCTCTTCTGATATAATTTTATATGTTTGAATATATATGAACTTAGGGTATGCTTTTAACTAGAAAGAAAAAAAGGAAAACTAACACTTGTTCATAGCCATGAAACAAGTGTGAAAGAAAATGCTATAATTTAAATTATTGTTGAAATGAAAGGACTGGAAAATGATCAGTATTGTGACTCACAGATCAAATTACAAACACTTTCTCATGGCTTGACTCAATACAATCCCAACCATCTACTATAAATTAATGAACTAAATGTCACTAAACATAACATTCTTAAAGGAAAGGTATATCCAAATGTTTTTCAAAGCTCACAAAATTTCTCACAAACATTAACATTCAATTCAAATTACTACACACAAACAATAACATTCACAAAATAACAAATTGAAACTGCAAAATTTGATCCTTTATTAAGATCGATTCTCACTCATGCATCATAGTGCAAGGGGGATTAAAATGTCAGAACCTTGCACAATCAAAATATAACATATTTATAGTTTTTAAAGCATAACTATCACCAAAGTATTGTGAAACAACTGAAAATAACTGACTCTTGAAATAATAAAAATAATAAAGTTCAAAATATTTTAAAGATAAAATATAAGAAACTTAAATTCTTCTAATGCTGAGATGGTTGGGCATGCGAAGAGATAGGCGCTTCTTCCTCAGATTACTTTTTCTGCTAGGCATACTTGATAGTCCTTTAGGGCCAACATGACATTATTGATTTCCATTTTCTATGGGATGGTTACATTCCTCATTCTTAACTGCTAGGTAGCCTTGCTAATTCAAATCAGCTCTATCTTCTTGTAATGAATGTAGGAGAATCTTCATGCCATGACAACGCCAAATCAATCCTAGCTAACTTCCTTAGTTCCTCCTTATTGAATGATTTCTCCCCTGCATATGTATCAAATACCTTAAAGAAAGTATCTCTTAACTCTTCAAATGTGGCAGGCCCTTGATTATCTCCTTTCATTATTGGGCATTCAAAATCAACAAAGTTCTTGATGAAATTGTTATTCAAGCGACTACATTCCTTTAACAATTTTATTTTCTTTAAGAAGTTTGATTTCATGAATTCAAGCTTCTAGTCTATACTTGTTTTCCACATAAGATCCTAATTATCTTCCTGAGAAAGGATGATCTTCTTAGCAACAACTTTTTCCAAATCCATGGCAATAAGATTAGTAAGCTCACGATCAATTTGTAGCTATTGTGTCTCCTCATGTTTACAAACAATGAATTTAGATTTGATCGTATTACTTAAGACCACAAACTCATCATATTATTTTCTCAATTTCTCAATTATGGGGGGCCCCTTCTCTTTGATCTCAGGAATCCATCTTTGGACAACCTTCCCATAGTAACTATCCTTCTGGATTCTACCCATCATGGCCTTTCCAACAGTTGAATCAAGATCAAAGGCAGAACATGCCTAACTCAAGGGTTGAGGTGAAGGATCTATTAAAGTCTTGAGACAATTGGAAAGTTATATGGATCTCTTCAATTCATCTTTATCATGCTTATCTTTTTTTGTTCTTTCCACCAACCTAGAGGTAGTAACTTGGAAATTATGGATATCCCCATCTCTACTAGGAGGGCCTAAGTCCATTTTGGTTATATTGTAATCAGCCACATTTTGACTTGGTTAAGATCTTTCTGCACATAGGGTCAGGCAACTTCCATAACCAAATGCCTAGAAGACTCATCTTCTAACAACCTAGTAGTAGTTTTCAACTTCTTTACTTTAAGAGTTTTCTGTAGAAGTTTTCCCACAATGTCCTATGGCAACACAATAGGAACTATTTTCCTTTACTTGGAGAGAGAATTCTCCAGGTAGGATAGTGAGGATATAGGTGCACTAGGATCTTGGGAAGTCCTGAGTGCAGAAAGAAAATAGCTCTATTTAATAGAGATCTCACCAAATTGCATATATTTGAGGGAGAAGGGATTAAGACTTCATCTTGTTGCACACTTACCTCTATTTCTCTTTTAGGTTTCTGAGTGTGGGTCTCTAAGGCTTCCCTATCAACTTCATTTCCTTGATTACATTCCTTTGATTGTTGTTCAACATCATCACTACTTTTTTCTTCAGTTATGACATTAGGAAGTGGACCTCCACCACAAGTTCACTCAATGCCTTTCCCTTTTTGAGGAGGATCATCACCATCTCCATTGCCACTTGATAGAGATGTAACCTTACTAGTGGTATTGGCACATAAGACCTTGTGCCTATATGACCAATACTTATTTGTTCATGAGCTCCCTTATTTTCCTTTGATGGAGCCTTAGAAGCTTCTCCTTTCTTCTTGGTCAGCCAAACCCATGTCCTCAAAAATATTGAGTTTCTAACCTGAATATCTTCATTTTCTTTGTTGTTCCAGTCTACTAGTGATAAGGGAAAAGTTTGTATCTACTAAGCATAAGTTGGATCAATAAAATTAGATTCTTCATCTTGCACTCCCTTTATGTTCCAACCTAATTTGAAATTGAATATTTTTTCTATAGAGTCTCATCCAATTCCTCCTTCATAATCATCTATGTAATCAACCTAAAAATCTTCAAGATGAGGTATATGTTAGTAACCAGGACCAACTTGGAGATTATCCCTCACATAGTTTTTACTATCAAATGGGAACCTCCTTTCGTAAGTATCAAAAGAGAAATTTATAATTTCTCTTCTTAGATTAAGGGTATTTGACTATGACTTACATTCATAATATCCTAGACCAATTAGGAATGGGATCCTATCCTTTTTCCTATCTGCACACCTCTTGTTTACCTATGAGGTTTGATGAAAAAAATTCATCAGGATAAATTTATCTTCTACATATTTGGGAGGTTTCAAAGGAAATTCATCAAATCCACCCACCCACAAGTAGGTAAATGTCTAAAACTATATAAAGAGATTTCCATACTTAGTGACCAATTGGAAAGGTTTAGGAGATACTCTCTGACCTGGATCATGTACCTTGCAACTCTCTAAATAGTTTCATGTTGAACACATCATTTACCTTGTGATAATTTTTATAGCTCTTTTCAAGTTATAAATTAGGGTAATAATCATAAATTTGAATTTTCTCATCAAAATCCTCAATAGGGTTCAAACCAATCCAAGGTCTCGATGAAAAATTATAATAATATTTGAGATTTCTTCTCTTAAATGTGACTTGTGCATTTTCTTAGGAAGCTATGATTTTCCTTTCTTAAGGGATTGAACGATTCCTTTGCAATGCAATTCTGATAGTGCCCCTTCTTTTCTAAAAAGAAACATTGAGATAGGGCAAAATTGGAAAGTGATTAAACCCCTCTTTCTAGCAACCTAAAACACCCATTTATTGTAGCTCTATCCAAGGTTACTAGGAGGTTATTGTATTTTGTGTGAATTTCTCTTGTCATTGGGTTCTAATGAGATATGCATTCCAATACCAATTCAATGCATAGTACTGCCATTGGAAATGCAACAACTTCAATAAGACCACTTTCTATTACCCTCTGAGTGATTGGATTCCTTCTGGCCTATGAATTCTTTCCCAAAACACATCTAAATTGATATTCCCTAACCTTGTATCACCAATTTTAGGCAAGGAACTATTGAGACCAACTAAGTTCTCATAACCCAAATACTCGTATTTCATTGTCTCAGGAAATTCAACTATGCTACAATGCAAAAATTAGTTGCTAATCACCAAGATAATTTAGGAAAACCACCTACCTAAAAATATGCCATCCTTTCTTGCTTGAGTTGTTTCTTTGAGTGTCACTAGTATGTTTGTTCTTCTTAGTTTCCAAAATCACACTCCCTAAGAAGAATGATTATGTTTAAAATGATGGCTCAATCTTACACAATTGAGCATTTATTTCATCTACTCCAGTACTGACAACATTTAATGTTTGACACACACACCACTTGGCGAAAATGTCAGGTAACCTTGGTACACATCAACAAAGTCGGGTATTTGAATTTTTTTTAAGAGTATAGTTGATAGCTGAAGAAGTTTGAAAACTTAAGCTCACCTCAACAAAGGTTCATGAAAACACCCAAAACCCAATTTGCTCAACAATAACCTTTTTAAAAAGAAACCCTTTGCAAAGTGAAAAGGTTATAAAACTTGGGCCGTTGCTGAAATAGTTTGAAAACCTATCAAAAGACCAACACATAAAGAAGAAAGACTTATGAGAAGACCAAGTCGAGAAAAGATAAGTTGTGAGTATAACTTCATGAGCTGAAAAGGTTCACAAACTGACCAAAAGACTGATACACAAGATGAAAAAGGCTTGAAAATAAAAAGAATACCCAAAAACATGAACACCTAGAACCAAACTTAAAATCAAGGAAACTATTTTATAATCTTGAGAAGACAACATCAACATAGTGATCCTAATATCTCATACTTCATAACATTACTTGTTAAATTCAAAAGTTGAACATTAAGGCTCAATGTTTATGTATGATTTATAAAATATATTAAGTATTCTTGAATTAACTTTTAAGGAGAGATGAATTATAAAACTAAAGGGAAAAAAAATGAAAATATTATATCTAAACACTAATTAACCAAGTAATTACTAAATAACGGAAAACTAATTTCAAACTAACTTATAATACTTTAAATATGAGTCTCCTCAACTATTTTCCATTTTCTCTTTGAAGATTATTTTCACATGTAATGTTATTTCTTGATTTCCTCCATTTGATTGTTGTTTGCAAGAGAAAAAACTTTGTAAAATTTATCTTGCAGGTTAACAAGAGGAAGAAGATGAAAGAAACATATTTCAAATCTCTTGTCTTAATGTTATTTCATGAAATTCTAACTTGATTCTACTCCTTAATTTGTTTTTCAAGTTATTGTTTTAGTTTTAAAGTAGAGGATAGTAATATTTTAATCATTTTTTTCATTTATCTGGTTCATCTGATTTTCAGAAATATCCCAAAAATCTTTGATTTTTAGAAACCCTTTAAATTTTATCTTCTAATTCTTTTTCTATCATTCTGTGTGATCAATTATGTAAAACTCTTTTATGACAAATTTTTATTGTGAATAAGAAATTTAATGTTTTCTAAATAAATCATAATTGGTGATCTAGATTAATACGATTTTTGAATTATTTTTTGAGATTAATAATTGAAAAAACCATTAAATTATATATTTCAATATCATGTTTATCAGTTTTTATGATCAAATATGTGAAACTACTTTAAAACAATTTATTGTTTGGCATAAGGGCAGCAATGTTGTAACCTCAACAATTGATTAATCAAGTGGGTTAAGATGAATAGTTGATATTGTTTTTTGAAACTTCTTATTGATTATTTCTATAACTTAAATACCCTAGAATATACATTAGAAAATTTATTTAAATAAAATCAAACATTGAACTGAAAATGTAAGTATTAAACATTTACATAACATCATATACACAAAATATTTCATTAAAACTTGGTCCTTTCCAAACTAATCTTATCCTTTAAATTATAGATTCCTCCAAGATAACAACTAAAATTTATTCTTTGTATTCCATTTTAACAAGTATAAAACCTTCAACCATAATTGAACTCTAAATTACAAAGCATCCCTAGGTCCTTAATAACTTTGTAAACCCCCACAAGACCAACATGTCTCTCTCTTGAAATCCATAGGTTAAAAGTTCCAAGATAATATTTCTTATTCAACACATGTATCTAAAAGACAAAGATCAACAAAGAAAAAAATAATATTGGCCAATGGGATTTCCATCCAACTATGGGGTTGAAACTCAACCCACCCCCAAGCCAGGGCCACATAGCTATCCCAAGAGTTCACACACACATTTCACTTCTTCTAAGCCAACACTTATCACAAAATTTTTTCAACAATAACCACCATATAAGATTCACATTCCTATCCTTTTCACATTACAATAGTTACATTCACATACTATTATTCTTCCACTTAAAAACACATATATGGTATATTCAACTTTAGATAAGGTGTGTACTCATACCAAAACTAAACTCACAAATAATTCACAAAAAAATAAGGAATCATCTAGTTTCACATAAATTTCACAACATAGAAAACTAAAACAAGAGGAAAATAGGGTGGTGGTTTACCAAAATAGGATTGATAAACCACAAAGGACCTATTTTCCTAATTTCATTCAAAATACAAGCTATAACATGAAAATGAAGAACAATAATCAAATCTGACATAAACAATGATCAAAAGGCAGATCTAGAAAGGGGAAAATAATGTGTACCTTTCACCAAAAGTCACCTTTTGAATCTCTCTAAGGACTCATTTTCCCTATGGTGAATGAGTCTTGGCTAGGGTTCCTAAAAAATGCTTTTTGGGTTCTCTTTTGCCAGGTTTGCACTCCTAGATTCCAAGTGTTCATTGTCAGACATTCGGAAATAAATTCTATAGAGGAGTTTCCATGATTTGAAAAAATTTCTAGCAACTTTGACAAATTTGCAACTTTCTTCAATTTTTCTCTTCAAATAATCTTCAACATAAAATCTGTAATCACACATCAAAGAGAGAAAAATCTTGTTTGTTAGGGAATGGGGTTTTGTCTTGGTCAAACCCCGTTTTGGTAATTAAACCTTGAAATTAAATAAGAAATCATGAAGGAACGATGAATGAACAACACTATGTAACAACTCACCAAACCTTATTTGAACCTTGGATAACAAATTTGCAAACTAACATGAAATGGCCTCAATGAATGTAGATCTTGATCATGAAACATAATTAGAGGTAATGTCCTTAAACACTTGCATAGATCTTGAAAACTACATCAATATATTAGCTCAAACAACATGCATGATGCAAGAAATCTTTGACATGATGATAAGAATCTTGATTGCTACAATAATCTTCTATAAATTTTTCCTTGAATTCCATGAAATTGCTCTTGAAATGCTCTATCAATGCTCACTTGAATGCTCTTATGATAACTTCAATTTTCTAGGTTGAAAATATTAGAATGAAACATAGTGAAATGACCTCTTATTTATACATATCTTATCATTAATTCCCAAAATTTAAATATCACAAACCAACATTTAATTGCATATTTGAAATCATTAAAATACCACCAAAAACATATTTTAAAGGGGGGTCCTAGGTCTAAGTGAGGATCCATTCGCTATAGGGTGAATTGGTTATAGGTCACTTACCTAGGACACATATTACTCAAGATTAAACATTATGTTAAATTAGGGTTCTAGGTCTAAGTGAGGACCCATTCGCCCTATGGAAAATGGGTCCTAGGTCACTTACCTAGGACACACATCTTTCGAAGTTAAGTGTTGTGAAATAGAATTTATGAATGTTGGGTTTTATCCCTCAAAAATTGCATTTAATTAGGCTTGGATTTGAATTAAAGGGGTCAATTAAGGAAAATTAACCTCAACCAATTAATAAATCCCTAGATTAATGTGAAAACGTAAAGGTACACCTTACAACATAAAAAATAAAGCACAATTAAGTCCATTTTATTAAAAAGGGCCCTACACTTAATATGAATATGAAAAAAATATTACAACACTAAATTAAGGCATAATTAAGCTCATTTTATTATTAATTATTTCCAAATTAAGTGTGAAAAAGGGATACTTTTTTGTACACTACAAAAACATTTCAAACATATATCAAAACAAAGATTTAGTAAAAATGGTTTATATCCTACTGTAGACATGTAAAAATGGCTTAACACATATTACACATCATGAATGGCATTTTTTCATTATCAACATAACTTTCATTATAACTATTTCATTTCACTTCATTAACATCATCAATCCCCTTTTTAACATCATTTGCATTATTAACCCTATTTTCCTCTATTAATTAGATAATCTTGAATTGTATAATTAATTCACTATGTCATCACCTGATTTAACCTTATTCCTCCTAATTGATTAAATAAACATTAATTATTTAATTATCTCTCTAACACTACTTATTCCTCCCAATTCATTAAATAAACATTAATTATTTAATTAATCTACTTTTCCTCTTCCAAATTAAATAATTCAATCAATTATTCAATTTCCCAAAATTCACTCAACATGGTCAATGAATAAAAAAAAAATATTTATTAAATCAAATACATCTTACATATTCCTCTCAAGATTAATTAATTATTTATTTAATTAATCACCCTCACACTGATTCAACAAATCATGTCCACTAATTACTTAATCCAATTTGGTAATCCCACTGATTACTCAATCTAATTTGCCAATCCCACTAATTACGCAATCCAATTTGGTAATCACATTGATTACTCAATCTAATTTTCCAATCCCACTAATTATTCAACCCAATCCCATTGATTATCTAATCAACTCCCTTGTTTGGATTAATCAAGTTAGTTAACTAATCAATATGTTTCCTCTCAATGGACCTCAACCGTTGATCCTGATCTTTCATCTTTGAATCTCAATCATTCATCTGAAACTTGCAAATCTATAAAACAACCCTCATCCCTCTCATAATTAATTTAGGGAATTTGGTAGAAAGGTCATGTCAGTATGATTCATGAACAAATTGAGCAAACACCCTCACATTTTTAGATCATCATCATTGTTATCAAGTTTTTGCAAAATCATGGAGGATTTGTGTTGAAGAGAAATCTGACATATCAAGATCAACATGAATATACTCTGATATGGGATGATAAGATTGTTTAGTTTGAATTCATTTATGTTTCCATTTGATTGTGCTAACTTTGTTTGTTGAATTCATGGCTACAACAATTGCATTTCATGAGTAGATTGGGTTTTATCCTTTTGTTTTGATTTCATTTGGTGAATTCATTGATGCTAATTACAAGATCCATATTTCCCTCTTACATAAATTGGCACGCCTAGTTATCATATTCTTCTGAGTGTTTTTAAAGAATTTTGCAGGTTACAACCCAAAATTCATGTAAAAACTCATCATATTCTTTTATTCACAAGAAAATGGATGCAAAAAATTTAGAAAAAGATTTCTATGTTTTGTAGACCTCACTCTTACCTTTCTATAGCATTTTATGGTTTCTACATTCATAAAAAAAAAAAGTTATCGCAATTTTAGTTCTATCGTGTTTTTTAAATTTTTGCTTTAAAAATTAATGTGTCTCATTCATCTCTAATAAATTCTACATGCTAAATTTTAGAAAAAGGTTTATGGGTTTTGCAGATCTCCATTTTATCTTTTTAGAATATTTGATGATTTCAAATTTGAGAAAGTTGTTGCTACTTCAAATTACTACTATAATTGTTCAACAAATGTAAAAATCGTCAATCTTTTTTCTTTTTTCTTTTTTCATGTTTTTTTTTTGCAAGTTTATTTCAATAGAATAAGGTTTTTCTTGTTACTAATATCTTTGTTTACAAATTTTGGCCATTAGAGGATTATCTTTCACATTTTCAATTTGGGATTTTAAAAGGAACCTCACATTTATTTTTGGTGCTTAAGAATTAATGTGAAAACCTCACATTTATTTTTGGTGCTTAAGAATTGGTGTGAATGCCTCACATTTATTTTTGGTGCTTAATAATTGACGTGAATGACTCACATTTATATTTTGGTGCATCTAAAAAGAACAACAACAAATCACCACTGCTTTCTAGGTTAAAATTTATAGTGTGCTAAAACATGTCATTTTCCTTTTGATACTAAAAAAAACATATAAAATTGAATCTGGTTTGGGTTTTAAAAAGAATCATTTGATTTCCATGATTGGAAAGCCAAGTGCATATCCTCTCCCCCTACGTTTGTTTGATGATCATGGGTGATGAGAAACACTTTGGGCTCTTTGCATTTTTTGGTTACCCTTCCTTTTTTAGATAAGGGTTTGTTTATAAGACACATCCTGCAATAGAGAACTCATAAGCAACCCTAAAATAACATTTATCAGTGGGCTTTATTAAAGCACGTGAAACTAAAAGAAAATAACATAAATTTGGGTGGGAATGCTAGAACATTCCAACAATCTTCGTGTGAACATAATGGGTTGCATATGCTAGGCTAGAGATTTAAGTGTCTCACGTATTTGATGCATATGTTGCAATGTTCATGGTTATCATTACACATCTTGTATCTAGAAACCCATCCAAGTCTTTTTGAAATGTTCTTCAAATTAGTGCATGGGAATAACACTATTCTCAAAAGTTACTTACCATGTACGATCTTTAGCTGAGGCATAAGGCTTAAGAGTTAATTATCTTTTACAAAGCAAGGAGTATCAAGATGGTACATTTCCTTGATATATCCTATTTGACCCCTCTATAAAGATGAATTTAAAATCACTCCTTCGGGGGTGAGGTAAACCTACAAAGAAGAACACAACTCTATTCCTTAGGTTATAATTTGATTGATATTCTTTGAGCTATACCAGTGGATATTAATGGAAGAAGGACCATGAAATATCCCCCTTTACCATCGAGTCAATTATTGAAATATTTTTGTTTTTTGTATGTATCACTTTTTCTCAAATGAATCATCAAAACATTAGATCAAATGCAATCAAACTTACCAAACATTGGTCAAATGAATAGAGTTTTCAAAAAACATTGTCATCATTGGACCTATACGCTCATCTATACACAATCCAATATCACCATCCTACACTTCGAACTTGGTTTACCTAGGGATCAAAACTATCACCTTTTGAACATATCATCAAAATAAAACTTGCATCATATCCTATCAACTTACTTCATATCACCATCAACAATCAAACATCAACCTAGTCTTGGACACATATCAATCACAACAAGTCAAACCATCATCTTAATATTATTTTACATCAACCTTTACTTGCAACCTCATAGCTAGTTCAAGTAAAGCAATCACCATATCCTCTAAGACACAGAAAAACATCAATCTAAGTCTTGTGCATTTTGTGTCCTAGACTAGCATCAAATCATAACATCAAACATCCACTCATACACTTATCCTAGGGTTTGAGCATCCAACATCATAGTGTCATTTATCAAACAACATCCAAAATTGGCTCATCTCCTCATCATAAGGTTGAGTAGCAAAATCTTATCATCCAACATCAAAATTGATCATCCAACTATACCAACATCAACATCAATCCATATCAAACAATCAACATCCTTTGTCCAAAAGGTTTACAAACATCTCGTTTGTACATCATTTCACTAAACAAAATATCAACTCAAAACACCATCCCATTTCCATAACTTGTCATCTCAAACTTACCAAGGTCTTTTGAGCTCGTTTATGACTACAAAATATGCCAACATAAAAAAGAAAATGGAAGCCAACAAAAGCAGCTCTAGTGTACCAAACCCCAATACCACCAATGAGGAATCTCAACCATGGGGTTACAATCCTAAGACATACTCAACTCCTCAAGAACAACCAATGTTCAAATCTCAACCAAATCCACCACCTAGTGATGCAAAAATATGCCTTAAACATCAAGACATATTTGCTAGGAAACAAAATCAACCTCCTAATCCTATAGATATGATCATAGAGGAGTATGATAGTGATGAGGAAATTGTTGGAAAAATGTTGTCATTGATGTCAAAAGTGAAAAATTAGGAGTTTCAATCATGCAAATACAAATGAAATATTCAGCTTGAAGTCATAGGTCAATTTGAGATGAAATACATAGTTGTAGAAAGTTTCTCAAATACGTGTATGTTGATAATAATATTTCCTAAGTGGTGTAATAAGCATTTATCCTTCCATCATCGAGACAATGACATGTCGAAGTGAGTTGCTTCTATATCTCTTCAACACAAAAATTTAGAAGGAAATTTAAGTTACATCAATGTGACAGGTACATTTTGGTGGTACTTGTCTTGGAGTCCCTTCGATAGCCTAATGACCATCTCATCGGTGAGACACTGGTATCTTGATAGGAGTCTAGAAGGACTCTCTTTGATGGAGTGATAAGGAGAAAAATAAACTCATCAAAGTGACTTAGTCATTTCGAAGTGAGTTACATGGTTGTCCCTTCGATCTGGCGATGAGTGAAGTCAACAGATTTGGTGGAAAGTCGGTGACGTCGAAAGTGTATACGTGGCAGTTGGCTGCCCACTTGCTAAGAATTTAGTGGGGCCTGTGCAAGACCCGTAAGGAAGTGGGGATTGGTGGAAATTAATCCACATTGGTCGGTATGTGGTAGTGGGACCCAATGGTAATGATGACTATTGCTAAGTTCATACGCATCACAGAAACCTCCTTGAAACTGGCATGTGGTTTAGCGATACACGATGAGATAAGGTGAACGACAGAGATCAAAAGGTAGGTGATCTAACAATGATCAATGTATCCTCCCATTGCGATAATGAATGGTGGAGCTCGATGTGTTATAGTGATATGTGATAGAACTTGGTCATCACATCTACTTTCTCATATCGTTGAGATGAAAAAAGGAAGTCTTATTGAAGTAGTGATAAAGTGATGATTGCTACATCACTTATATGAATGTGCATTTGATATTTTTATAGTGATATGGTGATAAAGCAAGAATTGTTTGTGTAAACGAAAAAATGTTGACTGATGATGTGGACACAAAAGGAAAACAAAAAGATGACACATGAAAATCAATCATTTGTTGATTTTGCATCCTTGTTGCAAAATCAATATTTAGTCAATCAATATCATTGATGATGGTGATTCAAGGTATAACCCTAACCGACGAATAGTTGAAAAATGACATTGTTAGGGCATAAAAACTTGGCAAGGGAAATAGAAAATAACATAATTTCATATGTGATGGACATAACTGTAAATTAGACCGATCCAATGGAAAATTGAATAGCACAAATTCTCACAATGAACAAGAGATGAGATCGATCCAAGAAAGAGTATAATTGAATAAAATCTCCTGCATAGATTATCAGGTATATATCCAACAATGATTTTTCTAGCTACTATATGAAGATGTCGGTTCTAAGGAGGAGTCCGCTTAGTTTGAATTTGAATCCACTACATAGGAAAATGGAAAAATGACATAAAACCCCAGTTTTTGTTTTGGATGAATGAACTGATGGTACAGACAATGATGTAACCACTTCAACTACATCTTGTTTCTGATTGGAAGGAATGGAATATTCCATGTGTATATAGATTGCTATGAAATTCTAATAGGTCGAGCATACTGAAATATGGTGAATACATTGAATAATGCAGATGGTTGATTGGCTCAGAATTTTTGCTGGAGATGTTAATAGATGAAGAAAACCCTAATGGTAGCTTCTAGATGATCAGTGTGTAGATGAAGTTCTTGAAGATATAAATGCAAAACTGTGAAAATGATGATGTTGGTTCTTGACAATCTAAAAATTTCTAAGTGTTGAATCTATAATAGTGGATTGTCTGAGTATGTAATTGCAATAAGATAAGAAAAGTGAATGTTCTTAGTTTAGAAGAGAGTGTTGTGCAAAAGAGAGAGAAAGTGTAGAGAAATGTGATCAAGATTTATTTATTGAATATAATGGTGCATTAATAGGTTTTGTAGAACCATTTTGAATGCATATATGAGTAGTTTTTTATCAAAAAGGTTATAGCCTCATTGTATTGAGTTGTAGCTCATATCTGGGGATTGTAATCTTCTTGGAGTTGTAGCTCCTAAATCAGGGAATTGTTGCTTCCTTAAAGTTGTAGCTTCTAAATTAGGGTGTTGTTGCATCCTTGGAGTTGTAGCTCCTAAATCAGGGTGTTGTTTCATCCTTAGGGTGATAGCCCTTAAAAGTTGTAATTGAATATTTCATTCATGATGTTGGATTTGAGTAGTAGACTCAAGTAGCTTTGTCACTGTGGTTTTTCCCATCTTGGGTTTTCCACGTATATCTACTATTGTGGTCATGTTTGTGTTGATTGTTTATTTATATGTTTATGTTTGCATCTTTAGTTTTCAATCTACACATTAATATTTTGAGAAATAAATCTACACAAAGTATTTGGAGCTAAGGAAGTAATCTGCATAAAGGTTTTTAGGTCTAAAAGTTTTAATATCTACTAATTCACCCCTCTTAGTAGATCATTGTGTTCCAACATAAATCAACAATGAAGTACTCTTAGAACACTCTCAAGATCCTAAGATGAAAAAACTAATGGAAAAAATTCTTGGGAAAAATACAAACACATATTTCCTCAAACTAGCACAATGTAGTGCCAAGCTACCTATAGATTATAACATTGAAACTCTTGAGGATCCTAATATCACTCCTTTGGGAGATCAATCAATGGTGGATCCCAAGATACAACCTTTGTTCTTAAAAAGACCTATCAACAATCAATCTTTCCCAAAAATGTGGATAATCCATTGTATAGACATCCTTGACAAGTCGAACAAGCTATAGTAGCTCAACATGCTCAAGAAAATCCAAATCTATTGACAAGTCAAAACATGCCACTACACAATTTGGAAACTAATGGAATGAGACCCAACATATACAAGACATCTTGGAACACACAACAACAAGGTCTTAGTGTTAATATGCAAAAAATGGGAAATACTCGGCCAAGACCACAACAACATGTAGTGAACCAACAAGGCAACAAGCCTTTGCAATCACAACTACATGTTAACAACCCACCTCAAGAACAACACATGTACCAAAAAAATAATTCACCCATATATAAACAACCACCACAAACCAATAACTCACAAGATAAAATCATGCATCAAGGAAATGTCCAAGATCAAACTCAATACATGCATCAACAACAATATTATGATCCTAACACACAATACCAATATGGATCATCATCTACTCAATATCCTCAACATCAAATGTATGTTCTGACACCAAAAAATATCAATACTCAACATCAAATGTGTGTTCAACCACCACAAAATGCACATATTCAAAATCAAGCACCCAATCCCCCACAACACAATATTGGTGCACAACAACCTCCACAATATCAAACCTATACCCATCAACAACAACCTCAAACTTACACATCACAAAATCATACTGTAGACACTTAAAAATGACCTAGGCCTGCAAGCTCTATTTTTACCACTTTCGTCCTAGCATAATTATGACATTTAATTATGTCTTTGGTCCACATTCGACTATTGATTAAATAATTCATAATTATTTAATTAATTCATGTCCTTTAATTCTTCATGATTATTAAATAAATAAATCTTATTTATTTATTAAATACGTCATTAATTATCTAAGTCTTCCCCTAATTATTAAATAAATAAGTTTTATTTATTTATTTAATATGTCACTAATTGTCATAATTAAATTAATTAATTAATTAATTTAATTAATTAATCTTATCTGCTAAATTAAATAATTATCTTTAATTATTTAATTGTCGAAATTAATATTCATCTCATTTTAAATAAATGAAATTATTTAAAATGTCATCACATTCTTAACTGACAGTCCATTTTGGTAAATAATCTAAAAAAGATTATTTATTTGTCTCATAAAATCCATATTTTGAGTTGATTTAATTCAAATTGGTAGCTTTCTTCCAAAAATCAAATAAAGCAAGCAGATTCTTGATTTTTCAAATTTGCTTTTTAGTCCACCTCTTATCTTTCTGATTTTTCAAATCTCATAAAGCAAGCTATCTTATCTTCTTGATTTTTGGAAATCTTTATTTCTCTAATTAATTATCTCATCTTTTCTCCATCGCCAATCTGATTTTCTCAGATGACATCTCAACCACTTGTCTAAGGATTTTTCCCTAACCTTGATTAGGGATTATCAGATTGAATCTCATCCTCTGATTTTAGGTTTCTGTCAAGAGTCGATCTCTTCTGTCCATTCAAAATTACGTTTTCTATAAAATGGAAATTTTGTTCATAATTTAAGCACCACTTCATTATTATAGGCATTATAGTCATTTATCATTGGCATAGGCATAATTTTACTTAAATCCTTCAAAACTTGCATAGGACAATGGCATAGTCAAATTGCTCACACACTTGATCTGAGGGCATCAAATCATATGCTACAAGCTAGGAGGTGTTATGGAGGTGATTCATGGGAGCTTCGTGAATCTGGTATAATCGTTTCATTATTATTTGCTTCCATTGTGCTTCATAACTTCTTTGGGTTTATATTATTGATTTAATCATTTGCTAACCTCAAACCTTATGAAATTCACCCATTGATACATTTGGTGAACCTGACGTGAACACGACTCTATTATTTGCTATTATTTCCATATGGTTTTCGTGTGTTTTCTATCATTTTTGCAGGTACAGGTACGGAGTGACGTAGTCATTTTTTTTAAAATCGTGACGCCTCTGATGCGTCACGACGCACTCGCAGACTAAAACACTGCAATCCATCTGATGTGACGTAATTGAATCTTGGAAAGCCGCATATGAATTCCTGAGTCATATTCGCAGTAAATAACGACGCATTTGATCTTCTGTGATGCATTCGCTATGCTGTGACGCATTCACCTGGTAATGTTTTCTTCTCATTTGCATTTGGGTTTTAGAGGTTTTTCTATTTTTTTTTTTTAGCACTCTAGTTTTATTTTCTGCATTCTGCCTAGTAGAGGCTTTCGTGTTACTAATTGTGTTTCACAGCGTGTGGCGATTACGTTTTGTGGGTCGAAGACTGGTGGATGAAACTACTAACTTGTGGTTTGCAGCTCCATTAGTCGAAGACTCATTTCTCAAACAACGTGTTTGCGATTTCTAGTGTAGAAAACACTTCATTTGGTGCTTTAAAATGGAGGTGTGTTTGATTCTTTTTGATTGTGCTTGAAGGTGGTAGGTGATTATGCTCTCACCTTGTGAAAACTAGGTGATCAAAAAACTAGACCCACCTTATTTTTTGTGTCACCCTCACGATTTGGTAAATCGAAGTATCCTCTCCCTTGCTTTCGAGCGATCCGGGTGTAAGAGAAACGGTTATCGACTCTAGAACTTGGGCCTGTTCTAGTGGGAAAAAGTACTCACCCCAGGACAACTCAAACTGGTAGCACCCTGACACCGAGGGACTTCCAACTGGTATATAAAAGTGGATTCTTGGGGAAAGCCCAAAAATCACGCGTGTGGTTCTGACAAGATGGATCTGAAAGGGGACTCTCGCTGCATGGATCATGCTCCACAAACAGAATGCCCATATTAAAAACCTTTTGTCTTAGTGTCCAACCGTTTTATTGACTGTTGCTTGATATAGTGTAGGGTACAGTATAATGCCCAAAGACACTCACTACTGATCCCCTTGAGTAGAGATAGCAATTCTTGGGATGTCATTACCCAAAGAATCCAAATTTGGTGTGCTCGAATGACATTAATGAGCCGTGGAGGGGAGCCAATGCCACCAAAATTCTAAGCTATCCACTCTCGAGAAGGAAAGGTGTTTATCACTAATCCGGGGTATACCGGTGGGCTATATCAAGTATACAAACCCTTGGCCTATTGGCCTTTTAGGATTGTACTTGTCTTATGTGCGCTTGCTTACATTCAAAACATTGTGTTTGTCAAGTTTTTTCTGGATTCATCACATTTACAGTTCCGAACAAAACATTCAACATCAGACAAACCAAATTTTCCATCAAAATGACAAGAAACTCAATTTTTACAAACTATCGCATCTGTCAAACCGCATTCAAGTTTTTGAGATGCAATCGCTCTGTTAAACAACATTTGACATCTTAAACACCGCATCCGTCTGTGTCGCAATGCATCTGAAACTTACAAAGCCATATCTACCAAACTTAGTCGCATTTGTCAGCCCCAAAGCCTCATTCACTAAAACTGAGCCGCATTGGCAAAACCGTGACGCATTCACATCCTTAAATGATGCCTTCGCCTGTCACAAGTAAAAATTTCATACAAAGTCAAATATGAAATCACCACCTTATCAATCATTTGTCAAACATTGTTCCAAAAGGATTTTGTCAGAAACCAATTTTGAAATTGCTCAAACTTTCGACCATTAGTTGCATTCTTCACCATAGGTTTCACCCTTCATTATTTTTAGGTGCATTCTTCATTAGGCATTAGTTTGTCCCTAGGTTTTAATCCTTGCATACTTTGGATTAGGAAAATCTCAGCACAATTTGCAACATCATTGCTTTCAAAACTAGGATCTCTTGGACTTAATCATCAATCCCTTTTTTAGTTATTGTCCCTTTTTGTGAGATTTTTTTCCAACTCATAAGTCTAGTTAGGAAAAATCACTAGTCATTTTGACCTTGTCATCTTGTCCTTTTCAGCAAAGTCCTTTAGTAACCAAAATCGAAAACAAAGATTGAGCTTAGACATGCTGAGGTATCCTTGTCTTAAATTGCATTACAGGTTTAGGCATTGCATATTTTATTCCCAAAAATCCAAAAAAAATACTATTCATCTTAGTCGACATTTTTGAACTTAGACCTTGCATAGTGTCATCCTTGCATTTAGTTGTCATCTCCATTGTGAGCAATATCATTTTATGGTGGAAACTAGACTCCAAAAACAAGAGACAAATGGAAAACTTTCGACAAGACCCCACGTCCACTGTCAACAATCCCACATACGACCCAAATTGGAATTTTGATGATCCATTTTCCAACACAAAGGATCAACCTCTCACAACACCACCCTCATCAAATAGTCCATTTGAACTGTTTTTATGCGAGGATGAATACCGTCAAATACTTGAGGAAAACTTAGAGGTAGCAGCACAAGATCCAAAGGCCTCTCGATTTGTGGAACAAATGGTATTATATGACAGAGATAGATATTTGGCCATACTCTTAAGTCAGGGAGCCAAATTACCTCAAGGTTTCGACATTGATACCTATTGTGCAGTTTTTGCACACACGCCCCGCTGAAAGCAGGAACCCTCTTTCGCTTTGGTTTTGGTTTTTTGGGCCCTTTCTTTTGAGGTTTTGTCTTATCTAGGCATGTGCTTAAATGTTTATTTTTGAGGGCCTTAATGATTTCCCCAGGTTATTCATTGAAAATCTTTAATTTTCGGCTAAGTTCAAGTTTTTACTCGGATTCAGGATTTTCCACCCTGGTCGGATTTTCCCAGATCCCACTTGGACTCTGGCTGGACCCTGTTGTTTGGGGATTTTCGGTATTTGCAGATTTCCACGTGGGCCAGATTTTCCTAGATTCCACCCTATCGTCGGCTTTCGGGATTTTTGACTATCCTATCGATTGCATTAATGGCTTCATGCGTGCTTTGAAGGATGTATTTAACTTGATTTTTGGGATCTTTTGTGCCATCATGCTTATTGTTGCTGTCGTTTGAGCTGAGGAGTGATTTCTTGCAATTGATTGACTCCGATTTGGGACATTTGGGCTTGAATTGTGGATTTAAGTGACAATTTCTTGTGCATTCCTGCATCTATTCTTTGTGGACGCCATTGGGCTTCACATTTGCTACTTCTAAGATCGATTTCCATGTCACAATGGTGTGTTTTTATTGCTCTGCCTTTGATTGAGAATTATGAATGGCACGTTGATGTTATGAGAGCTTGTGGGATTCGAATTCCTACGTATTTGATCATTTCATGCTAGGTTTGTTTGGTATTGCGTTATTTGTCATCTCCTAGGTGAGTCTTGAGCTCATTTTCCTATCTACATTTTGATGAATCTTGCCTAAGAGTAATTAGTAAACCCTAGTAACGACTTAGCAGTTGAAACAACTAAATTTTGAGCTTGCTTGTGCGCTAATGGCGGATGAATAGGGTTTGAAACCTAGGGCAATGCCATTTCAAGTTATTTCATCTTAAAATTGACCTAGAATGTAAAGAAAATCTATGAAAGGTCCATCCCTGACTTGTCCTGAGTTAAATTTTTGAAATTCATGATTGATTTGGTATTTGGGTAAAATCATGACTCGGCGTCGCAATCTGGGATTTTTTTCGTCCCTCTAAGATAATCCGTCCCTTCTGAATTTTCTTCGCTGTGACCCTTCAAAGTCGGGGAGATGTCATATTGATCACCTTGTATTTCGCCAAGAAGCCTCCCTAAGTTCATATTTGATCACCGTGACAATATCATTTCTCACACCGATAAAGTCTCCTATATCAGTCGGTGAGACAAAGAGGATTCGTCGAAACCTCACCCCGAAAGAAAGTCTCTCATCAACATGCATTTCCTTATACACCATCAGCAAGACAAGCCCTAGTCGACAAGAGGTCATAGCGGTCTCCATTAGTTATACAGATATTCATTTGCTTCACTGAGACATCCATCCTTTGGTGAGACCTTTCAGCGAGCTCACAACTCTTGCCGAGACCTTCATGTCGGCAAAACATTATGCAGTCGGCAAGACCTCTAGCCGAATTCAAAACCTATCGCTGATCGGCAAGACACCGCAACTTCGCTGAGACCTCATATTGAAAAACTTTAGTATGGATGAAGTGTTTGCTTGGAGCCCGAAAGTCGGTGAGACAAAAAGGATTCGCCAGGACCTTACCCCAACTACCCTTTGGTCATATCGATATATTTTCTATATCACCGGTCGGAAAGACATGCCCCACTCGGTGTGACCTCTTTTTGAATGAAATTTGTTTAGCCGAAGTACATGCTTTTGCACTGATTGGTTCAGAGTTTTTCCTTATCCGCGGATTTTCGTCGGGTCCGGATTTCTCTGAAATCTGGCGTCTCTCTGATTCTCCGAAGTCTCCTCTCTGGCTCGTTCCTTGCAGAAATCTGTCCCTCATGGATTTTCCCAAAATCTGATGAAATATAAAGGAATGTGAGATAATTGGATTTGTTTATGATTTGTGATACATTTAATGATTATTTCATGTCATATTTGGATTCCCCGTGTAATTTATTGATTGATCATGATCAGATTTAATGGTTAAGTAGGTGTTTCCCAGTTATTCCGTTCGAATCTGATCGGTCTGGAATTTCTCGAAATTCCTCTCTGGCTCACATTCTGCGGATGGTCTTGAAACCCAAAATTTGTTGTGGTCATCTCAAATGAGTTTTAATAACACCTTGACTGTATGAGGTTCATTCTAACGGTGTTCTTATGAATTAGCATCCTCTTTCCTATGGTTCTTATTATGATTTCCATGTTGAGTGCAGGCTGAATCTAGCAAGGCAGCAGCTGGGTCCTCAATGTCTGATGCAGAGAGGATTAAAATGGACATTAAGAGCAAGATTCTTGAGAGAAAAATCACTTTAGTTTGGTCAGAGGTGACTGATACAAATGCCAGATCATGGGATTACAAAGAGTTTAAAGAAAGAATGGTGGCTAAGGATTCTCCTTTGGTGGTTAGAAGGATGATGGAATCAGGCTTTCCCCATGTAGGTAGTTTCCCTTCTACGGTGCAGTGTTATGAGCTAGTCCTTGAATGTGCCAGGCACTATGATCAAGACACACAGAGAATAATTGGTCCTCAAGGGAGAGTTGTGGCAAATCTCAACCCTGTCTCCATTGCCCAAACATTTGATATGCCAAATAGGTCTCATGTGGTGGGATTCAGCATGAGGGTAGCTCAAGAGTTCTACGATGAGTAGACTGTGAGGTCACAACAATTTATCAATTCTTGGTTGGAGAAGCCTAAGTCACACTATTCTAAATTACCCAAGCAACTATTTAGGATAAAGTTCAAGAAGGAATATTATGATGCCATCACTCTTCTTAGCAAGGTGGTTGGATTGAAGAATGCTGGTACATTTGAAAATTGGATGTGCCATGTGATTGTGAGGATGGAGCAAGAGAAGATTAATTACCATTGGGTAGGGGTCATTAGTGGAGTACTCCATGAATAGTTATCCAATGTGTTGCAGACCAAGACTTTCATAATGACTTCATATCTGGTCTATGCACTTGCAAGATTCCATCCCTACAAAGGATTGGATACAAAAGGAATTTTTGGACAGGATATTATCTACGAGGTTTTCCCTTAGTTGTACTTTGGAGGTTCGAACTATAGGAGGGAAAATGATGCATTTACCATGTATATCACCAGAATGCTTCAAGGTGCGGAGCATGTCAGGATTTCAGATCAAGTAAAAGAACTCATCAAGAAATATGGGGCATGGTTTATTCAATTCCCAACTTTCTCCTATATTCGGATTGATGGCTGCCAGAGAGCTCCATATAGACTTCCAAGATACCCTACCGATAACATTCTAATGTTGGAGGTCACTAGGAAGATTTGTGACTTTGATTCCATTGTCAAGAAAGACAAGCATAAGACTGGATTTTGCGGAGACTTCCCCTTGAGGATTGGTACTAGAGAGGTTTATCCTTCCATTGGTTTCACCCTAGCTTCAGAGGAAGAAATGAGTGTCCTTGGTCTATCTTTCCACTCGAAGAGGTCCAAATTTGATATTATAGGAGAAGCTCAAAAGAAGGCTAGCAAAGAGTATTGCCATAAGGTGAACTTGGAGGACTACTAGGCCAACTGTAGTGATGAATTTGAGGTCAGGAAGAAGAAATTCTCTCGACTTCCAGTTGAGTCAGTTCGATTTATAATGTAAAGGTAGTTCCAGATCAATTGGAAGACGATGGAAACTTGATCCAGGATCATGCTTATGAGGCAATAAAAGACAAACCAATTGGTGATGTGGATTGGTTAGAGGAAAAGATAGAATTGAAACAACTGGTGGATCTAGTTATCAAATTTACTAGGATGTGGCTAAAGCATAAGCTGTGGGAGCTGGAAAATAATGGTGTATAGTGCACCTATGCGCTAATGGGAGATCTGGATCCCCACTCCACCTCTGAGGAATCTACTGAGCAGGATCCTATGGGAAAGGGTAAGTTGGATTCTCCATTCAAAATCAACATTAAAGGTGTTCAAGAAACAGAGGCCCAGGAAGCAGAAAAACAAAGAAAACCAAAGGCTAAGTAGAGAACAAGGACTAGGAAGTCTGAGCAGAAAGGGATCGAAGGGAAGAATCCTAAAATTGATGTGCCGGTGCCCAAGAGGAGAAGAATCATAAATTTTTTAGGGAAGGCTAGCTCCAAGGTTGGGGAGGAAGAAGTTTCCCCACCTGTGGTAAATGTTGAAATTTCAAAGGAGAAGGCCAAGGTGTATAGAAGGAGGTCTAGAATGCCTTCTCCTAGGGATAGTGTGCCTAAGGAAGATCTCCCTCCGGTGGTTTCTCATGAGGAGTAGCATGATAATGTGCCTTTTGCTCATGGAGCTCAAGGCAAGCCTAGTTAGTCAGAGGATGTTGAGGATCATCTAGATACTGAAGGGGAGGAATTTCATGAAGGTGATCTCCATAGTGCAGAGGCAGAAATTGAAAAGATAATGCAATACCCTATGGTTGCATATGCGGATTCCCCTATCAGAACTGAAGAAGTCCCTCCATGAGAAGAGGAAACAGTGAAGGTTCCCTCGCCTATACATGGAGATGAGCATGCCGAAGAAAAGGAAAGTAAGACAGATGAGACTCCTGATCAACGAAATTTGAGTGAGGAGGCACCTAAGGGTTAGCAGGAGGAGAAACAAAGTGAGGTGCAATTGGAATCCACTGTCCCTGGTTGGCTGGACAAAGAGATAAAGAGAAAACAAGTTGTTGTGGAAGATATTCCACTGAATTGGGATGCACTACTAGCCAAAATTGGAAAAGATAAAGGTAAGAAGAAAGCTAGGGTGATCTCGAGGATTTAAAGAGATGAAGCTCATAATAGAGTTGTTCACATTGCCACCCCTACTCCAGATAAAAACAAAGATAATGTGGTTGGGAAGGATTATAATGTGCAGAATTTCAACTTGGGGCCTACTTCTGTGGAGCAAGATATTGAAGATTATGAGGGTTCTAGTGTAGTCATCGTGGGCAGACTGAGAAAGGAAATAAAGACCAAGCATGAGTTGAAGAAAGAGAATGAAAATCTCAAGAAATTCTTGGAGGAATTAATGAAGCCCCTGCAATCCATTAACCCTTCGATCTTTTTTGTGAATCCTCTACCTCAAGAGACCATCACCGAGCTTGAAAAGATGAAGGCTTCCAATCTCGCCACTGCGAGTTGGCTGCAAGGGGTGCGAACCAAGGGTAGCGAGGCTATCAAGGAGATTCTGTCAACTGGGAAGGATGTTATCATGGCAGCTGATTGGTTGAAGGTGGTGTTGGCACAAGATAAGGGAGACACAAATCTCCTTCTGCAGAAAACCAGAGCTATCATGGAATACACCCGAGATAGGTTGGTAAGTGATGAGATTCTTCCTTCCTCCAGAGCTACCGAACCATGGGAGTGGTATGAGACATTGCAGATTAGGCAGAAAGTATTGAAGAAGATTTACAAAAAAAGGAGGTAGATTGATGATACCCTAGCCGGTGTTTACAATGGATCCATTGCCTTCTTTGAAATTATGACGGGAAGAAGGAAGATCGTGCCCTAGTACTTGAGCTTGGAATAGTTGAGGAAGTGGTGGCATGATGTTTATGCACCAAATAATGATGGTTCCATCTCTGAGCATCAGTTAGATGATGTGGCCACATACATTGCTGTCATTGACAAATACCTAACGTATAAGGTGGATTGGGATAGGTTGGTAAAGCAATCAAGGGAGGAGATTGCATCAATTGAAAGATGAATTAGGGTTTTTCCTTTGCCACCAGTAGCTGACTTAGAAGGAGCGCTCTTGAAAGTCCATGAAGGGTCGGATCGGAATAGAGACAAAGGGGAAGGTAGTTAATGCCCAACTACTTCGGGATTTGTGCTTTCCCATTATCGCGCCCTACGTTGGTCCGAGCTGCATTGGGAATCTCAGGGTGACCTGGGTGTAGTTCGCACATTTAATGCATTCCTTCATTCCATGTTGACTTCCTCTTGGTTGGTTGGTGGTGCCCAATTAATGCTACAAACTCTTGCTTGGCCGACGGGTTTTCTAGGGGGATTCTATATATTTGGTATTTCACCTCATTTGTAATGGTTAGAAATAGTTAGAAAGGGTTAGAAGATAGAAGTAGAATAGATCAAAATAGTTAGAAGCGAATAGAGCAAGTTAGCAAGTAGTAGTTCTCAAGAAAATATTGTAACAGAAAGCTGGAATTGTTGCTACAGTGGATAATTCGAATGCAAGTAATGACATTGTGATTTGGTGCCATACTTGTATTCTCTTGTCTTGCATGGTTCTTGCTATTCTATCTTTAAAATTGCTTTGAGGAGGTTAATATTTAGATTAGATTTGATTTAATAATGTTTGTGATTTGATACTTGAATGTTGCAGCAATCCTTCAGTCCATACTTTTCACAACCAACTGATTGTTAGTTGCTTTACAAAGTTAGCCTGGACTTCATATTCAGTGTGCTTAGTTCGATTGTGAGGATTTGTTCATTTCAATTGCAATAGGGTTGTTGAATGAATGTTCATGATTTGAAAATATTAACACCTCAGAAGATTGCACTGTTTTCTGTAAGATTGCAGATTTATCTAGGTCAAGTAGAGATCAGTTTTGAAGGATTGGTCCATTTCGAGTGTTGGTTATTCTCATTGTTAATCTTAGGAGTAGTATTAGATTTAGAAATCTCTTTGAAACCCTTATCTTTTTCTATTTCTTTGATTATTGGGTTAGATCTAGGATTAAAGTATCATCAGATTGTTAGATTTGATAAAATTGATTCAGTATTTTGCTTGTAGTATGGTCCCATTGTGATTACCAGCATTTTCACATTTTATCATTGAGTTGTTTATGCATTATCAAGACCTGACATTAGAGACCTTGGGGTTATCTCTTGAGGCTTGCTGATAGAGATTTACCTTTCAAGAGAGATAGGATATTATATTCTTTCTGAGTTGTTGTGCAGAAAACACCATCAACAATACCTTGAGATCGACATCTCCTGCCAATAACGCCAATAGTGGTCAACCTCCAAACTCCACAAGCAATACCTTTTTTTACGCTACACCGACCATGACTGCTACTTCCAACATTACTAACACCTCCAACTCAATAAACGAAACATCCATTGGAGGATCACAATTGGCCACAATTCCCACAACATCCATGATACTGTCACAGTTGGTTGGAACCACCTATGGTTCCTCGGCAACATGGGCAAGTTATTCAAACCCTCTCTATACTACGACAGTAAATGTGACAGGGGAATCATCAAGTCACAACAATCCCCCCTTGACAACTACATCAAATACCATGAGTACACCTTCGATATACCCTCTCATTGGTATCTCACAAAATCCTTTGGGTGGGGGTTAACGACATATATTTATCCAAGGACAACAAAAAAATGTGAACACGTCAAAATTTTCAAATACCACCAAATCCCAAGGAAAAAATTTGACCAATACCCTTGTGTAAACCCAACAATTTGGACAAGGTGGCCAAATAACACAACCCATGGCATCATTAGCATATCACAATGTTCATGGTCACTATATTCCCCAAGTAACGACACAAATGGCTGGGGGAAATATCCCAACCTACTCATCCCATGTTCATACTCACCAACATAGACCCAACCCTAACTTTCAGTACCAACAACACACTAATCCACACACATCATACATGTCACAACAATCCATATCACCACAATACACCAATATTCACACACAACAAACAGGGACCTATGGTGTACCAAGCAATCCAATGCACAGGACCACAAATGACCCTGTTATGGATGCCTTCCAAACGAGATTGATGGGTTTAGAGAAAACTATCCAAAACATATACATATTAGGCAAGAAATCAGAAATATCATATGATCTAAACGTATACCCATTCAACATGAGCTTATACATGCCTCCATTTCCTCTGGGATATGTGTCACCCAATTTCACAAAATATAGAGGCAAGACAAACCCCATTAAACATGTTCGCGAATTTGCAACTAATTGTATGGACATCACTTATGAACAAACATACTTGATGAGAATTTTCTCTAAAAGTCTGGCGGGTCCTGCCCTTGAATGGTTTTCCAATCAAAAGGATATCCAAACATGGGATGAGCTTAAACAAAAATTCATAAAAAATTACGCGTACAACATCGACATGGATACCTCTATCACTAGCTTGTGCAATCTCACACAAGAGGATGTTGGTGAGACTTTCATCCCATTCTTTCAAAAATGGAGAAGTCTAGCTAGTCAGTGTCACATTGATATACCCGAAAGGGAAAAGGTCGACATGTTCGTGCAAACACTTCTTGGGCCCCTAAAATATGTATTGCAAGTACATTGTTGCACAAACTTTACGGACTTAGTCGAAAAAGGGGTCCAGATTGAGAAAGCCCTTATCGCAAAGGGAGAACTAAGGTACAGTCCCAAAAACACAAATGCCAATCCACCCACCGAAAATAAATAAATATTGGGTTAAAAATAAACATGTTACAAATGACGGTGTTGTTGATGCCAAGACTGCAAACAGTGTGGGTCCTGTACTGGCCCTAAAAGGGGTTCAACAACAAAACAAACCAACAACGACATTGACACCCCCTAACAATGTCCCTTCAAACAACCAGAATGGCCAAAACAATCAGGGACAATACCGTCAGATGAGACAATTTCCTAGAGGTCGCACATACACTTCTTTGGGTGAACCCATTGAGGAAGTCCTCAAGAAATACCTCCAAACTGGCGTCATCACACTTTAGGAACCAAAACCATATGACCTAGGACAATTCAAACTAGCATGGTGGGATGATAATGCATTCTGCGATTACCATCGTACAAAAGGACATAAAACCTCTAACTGTCGACAATTGAAAAACCTAGTACAAGATCTTATCAAAATCTGTATCATTAAAGTAGGTGGATCTTAATTCGCCTCCAATTTAGATCATACTATCCAGAAGAATCCACTACAGGACCATGGTTCTCATAATGCTTCCACCTTAGGTCCACAGAATCAAGCTAACTTTGCCTGAGCCAAGTACAATTACTCTAGTGGACCTATTATAAATAATGTTTGAACTGATGATGAATACATCAATACCATTATGGTTAAGAGAGAACCTCAGTGCAATGCGACTACTTGAAGTGGCAAGGTCACCATACCCAGTCCACCTCCCACCAGACAACCCAAAATCACCATACTCGGCCCATCTGCTAAATAGTCAAAACCTGTCTCGACCACAAATCAATGGCAACCCAAAAGTTAGTTCAACCTTATCGACCAACTAGGCAAGACTCCCGCACAAATCTCTATACTTGAGCTGCTTCGTATCTCTCCCACGCACAAGGATATACTAGATAAAACCCTACAAGAGTCATCGGTCCCCAAGGACATTGATGTCAATCAATTTGAGACTATGGTGGGATACCTCACTATGCCTCACCATGTCACCTTCTCGGATCAAGACTACTCATCACCTAAGACCAACCACAATGATGCATTGCACATAGAAATGTTTGTCCACAAGCATAAAGTCAGACGGGTTTTAGTAGATGGCAGAGCAGGATTGAACATATGCTCCCTTAAACTAGTTAAAGCTCCAGGGTTCTCTAATGCATGCGTAGACTCGACAAAGAGCATAGTGATCAAAGCATACAATGATGAAGAATGCTCTTCACGTGGCATTATCTCTCTCCCTATCAAGGTGGGACCAATCATTGTGGACACAACCTGCCAGGTCCTGGATCTGGAACTACCATATAAAATCTTGCTCGGCCACCCATGGATTCATGCCTTAAAAGCCATCTTGTCCACATATCACCAATGCCTAAAGTTTCCATTTGACGGCACGGAAATAACCATATATGGAGACCCTGACCCTTTCCAATATTGTTCCAACCTGAGGAGTATTTCTAAAAACTGAGTGCCTATTAACCGAGAAGCACCTGGCTCCTCATCTTCTAATTGATCCATCCACACTCACATCATCTTCCACATCCGCTCCATCCATGTCTTCTGCCACGCCACCACCTTCCACAAACCCTAAGGCTGAATCCACTGTCAAAATCCAAGACCTCGGCTATGGAGAATTCAAACTACACATAGCATACAACATAACAACAATGCCCAAGTCTCCAAAGGTCTATGGTCGGCCATGTTTTAGAATAGAACCCCAAATAATTTTTAAAGTTCCACCAAAAACAGTTTTCATCAAATGGAGAGACATGAGTAATGAGGACCTTGCTGACATCATAGGATGGATCTATAAGGATACTATCACACTACCCCCATTACCAATTCAAAAATATGGCAAGGGTTATGACATAATGAAGGCTAAGGGCTACGATGGTACTAGTGGCCTAGGCAGAAATAAAGCTGGATGAAGAGAGCCCATAGAACCTTTTAGAATACCAAAGTATCTTGGACTAGGGTACGGATTTCCCGACAATGACGATCGATGTACCATTGGACTTTCGAGTGAGCGAGTACATGCTTCGAAAAGTGTCGAGACCACTAAGGAAACCCTCACCGAAACTAACTCCCAAGAGTGGGAATTTGGCTCAGAACGATCCTTAAGTGACTGTTGCCTCGATGATTTGTTTGTTGAAACAAGGGAACTAACCTCTGAACAAAGATTTTGGCAAACATTTAAAATTGATTAGGCACCAAATAGTCAAAGTCCCATTATCACTCCCCATGACATACAAGACCCACCATCTGAATCCCTTCAGTCCAATCCATCTGAAGTACCAGACGATACTGACAACCAGGACTCTAAGTCTTTCAACCCTTATTTTGCCAACGAATACGAGACTAGTGAAGGGGAATATTGGATAGAGTCCGATGTGGAGTTGGATGATGATAATCTCATCTACAATATCACTGAATCCATCTACATGCTTTTTGCATCCTCCCCTCAATTCACCAACACTGACGATGGCATTTCCTTAGTTTATCCTCAGCTAGTCGATTGGGACCAACAAGGCCTTCCAGTCCTGGACACCTTTCAGAATGATGAGGCAATTGCATAATTTATGGGATTACGTGAGGGTATACCCAGTGGTGATCACAAGGTAGGATTTTCTATCGACCTAGATTGTGCGGCCTACTTCAGCGAGACTGCCCTATCCTCCAGTCACAAAAGTAAAAATAAAAATAAAATAAAAAATGAAACGTCTCTAGGTGAAAACCGGAAGGCATCTTTTGACGATAAAATAGTAAAAACAAAGGATGTATCTATGGGTAAAAACCTCTCTGAAGTGCCCAAAGATGGAGAACTGGACTTTCTTCCCGTACAACAAGAGAAATTAGCTATGCTTATTGAAGAAACAATAGAAGACAACATCGCAACTGCAGAAGATCCCAAGATGGTCCTCTTTGCTACATCATTAACTGAAGAAGAGAGATTGGAATTTCATAAGTTTTTCACAGAACATAAAATTAACTTCGCATGGTCGTATGCGGACATGCCAGGATTAGACCCAAAATTAGTTTTGCACCATCTGCCACTATTGCCTAATGCCAAACCAGTCAAGCAGAAGTTACGCAAAATGCACCCTCAAGTCGCGCTATTGGTCAAGACTAAATTGAAGAAACTGCTGGGCGCTGGATTCATATGGTCTATTGACTATGCTGAATGGATATCTAACTTGGTGCCAGTAACAAAGCCAAATGGGCTGATCCACGTTTGTACAGATTTTAGAGACCTAAATAAGGCGTGCCCAAAGGATGACTTTCCTTTACCAAATATTGATATTATAGTTGACCTCATAGCAGGATATGAGATGATGTCCCTCATGGATGATTTCTCCGGCTATAATTAGATTCACATTTTCCTTGAAGACCAGCACAAAACGACATTTACTTGCCCATGGGGTACATACTGTTGGAATGTCATGCCATTCGGTCTCAAAAATGCAGGTGCCACATATCAAAGGGCTATGACCAAAATCTTCCATGACATGATGCACAAAATTATGGAAGATTATGTAGATGACATATTGGCTAAATCTGTAACCAGGTAAGATCATCTGAAGGTGTTAGACATAATTTTCAAGTGATTGGAAGAATACAAAGTCTGGCTAAATCCAAAGAAATGTGTCTTCGGTGTCACATCGGGTAAACTCTTGGGATACATAGTTTCTCGAAGAGGCATTGAGGTCTATCCAACAAAGGTCAAAGCCATCATAGACATGCCTCCGCCCAGGGGAATCAGTAAACTCAGAACTCTACAAGGTAGGGTATAATCAATTCGGCGCTTCATAGCCCAATTGGCTGACAAGTGTCACCCATTCCAATATTTGTTGTGCAAGGGTATCCCCTTTGTGTGGACAAATAAATGTCAAGAAGCCTTTCATCAAATCAAAGATTACTTACTATCAACACCAGTCCTCATGCCTCCCATTCATGGAAAGCCATTGATCCTATACATCTCGAAAACTAATTCAACTCTGGGGGCATTACTAGCACAGAACAACCAAGAAGAAAAAGAAAGAGCTATATATTACATTAGTCGGACATTGGTCGGGTATGAACTAAACTACACACCAATTGAACAAGCTTGCCTACTCGTGGTCTTTGTAGCACAGAAGCTAAGACATTATATGTTAAGCTATTAGATGCAGCTAGTAGCAAAGATCAACCCCCTCAAATATTTGTTGGGCAGGGCAACATTAACAGGATGTCTGGAAAAATGGGTCATGATTCTAAGTGAATATGACATTCAATATATAGAAAGAAAGGCTATAAAAGGATAAGTCATAGCGGACCAGCTGGCGGACGCACCGTTACAAAGTGATCACCTGTTAGTGGTAGATTTTCCAGATGAGTCGATATTCCATACGAAACCTAAGGCACCTTGGCGGCTTTACTTTGACGGATCACACACAAATCATGGCTCGGGGGAAGGAATCCTGTTCATCACCCCTCAAGGAGACTCCATTCCTAAGTCTTTCCGCACTGCCTTTCCTTGCACAAACAATGTGGCAAAATATGAGGCACTAGTTATAGGACTAAGAATGGCAATAAAGTGGAAAATCAGAGCACTACATGTCTATGGGGATTCTCAGCTCGTCATCAACCAGGTTAATGATGACTATGACACAAAAGATGAGAAGTTGATGCCTTACAAATGAATGGTTGACAGTTTCTAAACGTCTTCCACATGGTAACTTTTGAACAAGTTTTGAGAGCATAGAACAAAGCAGCGGATGCAATGGCTACAATAGGCTCTCTCCTCGATATCCCAAGTAATATGCCTTAGCTGGAATTCCTCATAGAGCAATTGCTGGTCCCCGCCTATGACATTCCAGAGTCAGAAATGGTTTGTGAACTTGTTGGTCCTGAATCTCCCTGGTACCAAGATATTCATGACTACCTTAAGTCTCAAACCCTTCCACCTAACCTATCTAATAACCAGAGGAAGTCCATCTGAAAATATGCAAGGTATGCCATCATCAGTGATACCCTTTACCGTCGTAGCTTTGAAAACACCCTCCTTAGATGTCTTGACACCAACGAAGTACGTACAACCTTACGTGAAGTACATGATGGTATATGAGGGTCTCATTTGAGTGGTCCTACTCTAGCTAAGAAAGTAACGAGACTTGGGTACTATTGGCCGACCATTGAAAAGAATTCATTAGAATATGTCAAGACTTGTCACAAATGTCAGATTCATAATGATTTGATCCACGCTTCAGCCCAGGAACTTCGACCGATCATTTCTCCTTGGCCCTTCGCTCAATGGGGACTCGACCTCGTGGGTAAAATCCATGCTACCTCGTCCAATGGCCACAAATTCATCATCACCACCACTGAGTATTTTACGAAGTGGATTGAAGCCATCCCGCTAACATATATAACCGAAAAACAAATATCCAAGTTCATTCTTAACTACATCATTTCCTGGTATGGCCTTCCCCAATCCATCATCATTGACAATGGACGTCTATTTAAAAACCAAGACGTTCATGAGTTATGTGAGCGATTTCACATCCAACACCATTTTTTATCTCCGTACTACCCACAAGGAAATGATCAAGCTAAGGCGTCAAATAAAACCATTGTTAAAATCCTCAAAAAGACTATTAATGATACTGGCCGTGACTGGCATATACAACTCAACCCGACTATGTGGGCTTACCGCACTAGCATTCACACACCTACAGGAGCCACTTCTTTCACCCTAGTCTTTGGAGTTGAGGCCATCTTTCCCATTCAGGTTGAAATTCCTTCCCTACGAGTCTCCCTGAAGGGTTTAATTGATGAGGAAGAGTATAGACAGTCGCGCTTGCACGAGCTGGAGATGCTAGAAGAAAGAAGGAAAAATTCCCTGAACCATCTACAAGCATATCAGAACCGTCTCTGTCGCAGTTACAATAAGAGAGTTATGGTCAGGAAATTTGACATTGGTGATTTAGTCCTAATGTAGAACCCTAAGAACCAAGCTGACAGAGAAAAGCCAGGAAAGTTTGAACCAAACTGGTTGGGTCCTTACGTCATCATATCTTCTTTTGGTTTTGGATCCTATCAGCTGGAAACTCCAAATGGAGGACAATTGATAGAGCCTATCAATAGTCTACATCTTTGGAAGTTTTATGCATAGCATCAAGAGATTGAGGTGAAAAAACCATAAAATACAAAAAAATTGAAAAATGAAAAAAAAATCATTACCTTGATGAAAACCTGGCAAATAGGTGTCTTGGCAACAACAAAAAAATAAGAAAAATGGAAAAATAGTAAAGAGAAAAATGATTCGTCCAATAGTGAAAACCTGGAAAATAGTCGCTTTGGATAAGTACCATGGTGAAAACCTGGCAAATAGGCGCCATGCGTAATCAATCATTGCTCTGCCATCTACTGTCACTTTGTCTGCCTTGGCCTAGGATGAAAGACATCTCACGCCATTATCATGCCAATCGACATGACATTATACCCTTCCTTTCATGGTTGATAAACGATTGACATCAAGTCCTGACGACTGTCCATCTAGTAAACCAGCAGCATCCCATCCACGTTCCTTAAAGTTGGCTAAGTCTTGGACCTGATTGGGGGAAAAATTTGTATCATATAGCTACAATGGATGTCACATATGGCTTCAGAAATTGGCAAAAAGTCCTAAAAAAAGACCAAAAACATTGAAAAATGTCCTAAAAAAAAACCTAAACATTGAAAAATGTCCTGAAAAAAGACCTAAACATTGAAAAATGTCCTAAAAAAGACCGAAAACATAGCAAAAAGTTCTGAAGAAAAAGAAAAAAACATCGCAAAAAGTCTTGAAGAAAGACCTAAAAATTGAAATATGTCCTGAGGAAAACCACAACAAAATGTAAAACACAAAGTCCTCTCTTCTCAAATCAGTCATGTCAATCAGTCAAGTCTTTGTCATCTGTCTGAACTACGTTGTCTCTATGCATTTGCTATGTAGGAAAGACTCATATTCGAGTCCTCGAGACATTAGGTCAATCCTCTTAGGTTTGTTAAATCATGGAACAATCTTTGGTCATCAATACAAAGTCATTGGTCGTGTCAAACTACGAGGTCTCTGAGTGCATGATGTAGGCAAGGCCATCTGTCGATGAGCCCCCGAGGCCGCACTAGGTCAGTCCATTAGGGTTCATGGCACTACACTGGCACACACGTCAAAAGTCTACAGGTTAAGGAAAAACATTAAAACGAAGTGTGACAATCACATCAACATGTCAAAGATATCAACATATAGTCAACACAAGTCAAACTTCAGTCAAACTCGGTCAAAATAAGTCAAAATTGTCACAACTAGTCAAACTGTCAACTCTTGGTTATTCTTTCAGATGAGTCCTTCTGAACAATAGCCTTTGTCATTTATTCCTTAGGATGTGTCCTTCCTAGGCATCGCCACTGTCATTCAACATTTTGAGGGATCCTCTTGACATTTAAGGATCACTCCTCTCGACATCAGTATTCTTCAGATGTGTCCTTCTGAAGAGTAATATCTCTCATTCATGCCTTAGGATGTGTCCTTCCTAGGCATTGTCATTGTCATCTGACATTTTTGAGGGATTCCTTTTGACATTTAGGGATCAATCCTCTCAACATCAACATTATTCAAGATGTGTCCATGAATTTGGCAATCTTCAGCATTCGTCATCTCGGCATCGTCAAAACCTTGACACCTGGCATCTCGACATTATCAAACCTGAATCTCGACATTACAAACATTTGGCATCTAGGAACACTTGGGAAACACTTGGCACTTGTCTTTTTTCTTTCATCATGTTACTAGTTTTTCAGCGAGGTCCTGACAATAGGATTTAGAAAAGTAGCAACGTATCATGATTGTCCTTGGATTTTTCATCATGTTACTAGTTTTTCAGTGAGGCCCTGACAACGGGATTTAGAAAAGTAGTGATGTATCAGGATTGTCTTATCTTGTCTTTTGGATTTCATCATGTTACTAGTTTTTCAGCGAGATCCTGACAACATGATTTAGAAAAGTAGCGACGTATCATGATTGTCCTTGGATTTTTCATCATGTTACTAGTTTTTCAGCGAGATCCTGACAACAGGATTTAGAAAAGTAGCGACGTATCATGATTGTCCTTCGATTTTTATCATGTTACTAGTTTTTTAGCGAGATCTTAACAACAAGATTTAGAAAAACAACGATGTATCATGATTGTTTTATCTTGTCTATGGATTTTTGTTATTATGTTATTAGTTTTTCAATGAGATCCCAACAACAGGATTTAGAAAAGTAGCGACGTATCATGACGTTGACATGCATATTACTAGTTTCTCAGCATTGTCCTGATTAAGAGATTTAAAAAAATAGTGACGTAGCATGATAATGGCTCTATTTTGTATTTTTACAATCATGTTTCTAGTTTTTCAAGGATGTCTTCGAAATAGGATTTAGAGAAGCAACGACGTTTCATGACTTGCCCCTTTTGTCTTTTCTGCTTGTGGTTGGTTATGACAAAAAGACTGGGGCAACTGCGCTCTTAGTTTGAGTCATGATCATCCTTGTCTATGATTGCTTGTCTTATGTGATGGTACAACCTTGTACACCTTGATCTATGTCATATCATGGTGTTTGTTGGCCATTACAATAATATGCCCAATGATGATTAAGAGCAATAAATATTAAAGTCCTATGGTAAAGTTTTGAAGGATTTGGTCTAGGAACTAACATGTATCTCCTTTTGTCTTGTCATTTTCTCTCACTCATCTCATATAGGCATTGCATCCATATCATCATCCATATTTTTGTCACTAACATTTCTTTGTCTCTTCATATTCTAGTATTCTCATTAATTTTGAGAGCACACCCATGTTCTTGGAACCTGTCTGTCCTCTCGAGGGGGCATACCATAACCTTCCTCATCATTCTTCCTCATCTTATTTTGCACTAGGGGATATCTTTGACTTATTTTCTTTGTCACAATGTGACATGCTACATTATGACAAAGAGGGGAAAAATGTAGACACTTAAAAATGACCTAGACCTGCAAGCTTTATTTTTACCACTTTCATCCTAGCATAATTATGACATTTAATTATGTCTTTGGTCCACATTCGACTATTGATTAAATAATTCATAATTATTTAATTAATTCATGTCCTTTATTCTTCATGATTATTAAATAAATAAATCTTATTTATTTATTAAATACATCATTAATTATCTAATTCTTCCCTAATTAAATAAATTTCTAAATTTATTTAATTACCCTTCTTCACATTTCTTCCCAATTATTAAATAAATAAGTTTTATTTATTTATTTAATATGTCACTAATTTTCATAATTAAATGAATTGATTGATTTATTTAATTAATTAATCTTATCTGCTAAATTAAATAATTATCTTTAATTATTTAATTGTCGAAATTAATATTCATCTCATTTTAAATAAATGAAATTATTTAAAATGTCATCACATTCTTAACTGACAGTCCATTTTGGTAAATAATCTAAAAAAGATTATTTATTTGTCTCACAAAATCCATATTTTGAGTTGATTTAATTCAAATTGGTAGCTTTCTTCCAAAAATCAAATAAAGCAAGCAGATTCTTGATTTTTCAAATTTGCTTTTCAGTCCACCTCTTATCTTTCTGATTTTTCAAATCTCATTAAGCGGGCTATCTTATCTTCCTGATTTTTGGAAATCTTTATTTCTCTAATTAATTATCTCATCTTTTCTCCACCACTGATCTGATTTTCTCAGATGACATCTCAACCACTTGTCTAAGGATTTTTCCCTAACCCTTATTAGGGATTATCAGATTGAATCTCGTCCTCTGATTTTAGGTTTCTGTCAAGAGTTGATCTCGTCTGTCCATTCAAAATTACGTTTTCTATAAAATGGAAATTTTGTTCATAATTTAAGCACCACTTCATTATTATAGGAATTATAGTCATTTATCATTGGTATAGGCATAATTTTACTTAAATCCTTCAAAACTTGCATAGGACAATGGCATAGTCAAATTGCTCACACACTCGATCTGAGGGCATCAAATCATACACTGCAAGCTAGGAGGTGCTATGGAGGTGATTCATGGGAGCTTCACGAATCTGGTATAATCGTTTTGTTATTATTTTCTTCCATTGTGCTTCATAACTTCTTTGGGTTTATATTATTGATTTAATCATTTGCTAACCTCAAACCTTATGAAACTTACCCATTGATACACATACTATCAATCCAAAACACACTCACATCGGTCCTCAAGGACCCAATCCATCATCCTACACTCACAACATGGACCAAGGGACCTCATATATACCAACCCCATAATATAACACAAAAAATTATTGGGAAGCAAGGTTATAACATCCCTCCTCATCAAACAAACGTACAAAGTGTATCTAATGGTTAATTTCCTAAGGTTAGATTATCAAATATCAAAGCACAAAACCCAAAGAAAACTATCAAGCACAATGGAAACTAAACACGAATAAAACAATTATACCTGTCATCGAAGCTTCCATGATTTACCTTCATAGCACCTTTTAATTCGCTGATTGTTGTGTTGCCCACAGATTCAATGTGTGAGCAACCTTCGACTATGACAATGTCCTACACAAGCTTTGAAGGATTTGAAGTAACTAAATGAAATCTAAGTGTTTATTCCTATGAAAAAATAACTAAAATGCCAAATGAACTCTAAGCATCAATACATCAGAATAATGAAGTTCATGTGTAAGTTCAAAAGTGAGAAAAATTGGCATTTTATAGAAAATGCAATTTTGAATGGACGAACGAGATTGAATTTTGACAGAAGCCTAAAATCAGAGGATGAGATTTAATGTGGCAAATCCTAATCAGGGTTAGGGAAAAATTATTAAATAAGTGGTCGAGATGTCATCTGAGAAGATCGAATCGACGGTGGAGAATAAATGAGATAATTAGTCAGAAAAATAAAGATTTTCAAAAATCAAGAAGATAAAGACTACCTGATTTGTGAGATTCAAAAAATCAAAAAGATAAGATTTGAACTAAAAAATGGATTTGAAAAATCAAGAATCTGCTCAATTACTTGATTTTTGGAAGAAGATTGTCATTTTGGATTAAATTAATTCCAAATGTGTGATAATAAATAATCAATTTTTAGATTATTTACTAAAATGAACTGACAAGGATGAATGTGATATCATTTTAAATAATTTCATTTATTTAAAATGAGGGAAATGTTAAATTTGGCAATTAAATAATTAAAGATAATTATTTAATTTAGAGGATATGATCAATAATTGAATAAATTAATAAATTCATTTAATTATGAGAATTAGTGACATATTAAATAAATAAATGAAATTCATTTATTTAATAATCAGAAGAAAAATAAAAAGGTAATTAAATA
The DNA here is from genome assembly GCA_007258455.2 of Sequoia sempervirens. NCBI lineage: Eukaryota > Viridiplantae > Streptophyta > Pinopsida > Cupressales > Cupressaceae > Sequoia > Sequoia sempervirens. The sequence goes on along the minus strand of VDFB02000003.1, from coordinate 115,291,287 downwards.
AATTAATTATTTAATTAGGGAAGACTTAGACAATTAATGACGTATTTAATAAATAAATAAAATTTATTTATTTAATAATCATGAAGAATAAAATGACATGAATTAATTAAATAATTATGAATTATTTAATCAATAGTCGAATGTGGACCAAGGACATAATTAAATGTCATAATTATGCTAGGACGAAAGTGGTAAAAATAGAGCTTACAAGCCTAGGTCATTTTTAAGTGTCTACATTTTGCCCCTCTTTATCATAATGTAGCATGTCGCATTGTTACAAAGAAAATAAGTCAAAGCCATGCCCCAGTGAAGGTACAGATTATCAATGCCCCCTCAGAAATTTTTTCAAATTTTGGGCTGGCAGCAGAAAAATTTGATAAGGGTCCCGATAAGTCAATTTGATGAGCAGAAAGACAGTGGCGCAGACGGTTTCAGATTCTGACATGTTTAAGGCATCCAAAAGTGTGGTCAAAGTTGCTCAAAAGGGCCTCCAGTAATAATCTAGTTGACAAATGTCATTTTGACTTTATAAATAGGTTGACAAAGGCGAAAAAGTCAATTCATTTTCACTATTTACTTTAGCAAATTCAAAAGCTTAGAGTGAAGAGGACTTCCGCAAGGATGGTGATTCCAATGAATGAGCATCGCGGTGAGATCATGCGGACCTACAGGTGGCCAAAGGGCTCAGAGCCAGCGGTATGTACCCCTAACCCACTTTGTCATTTTTTTGTTTTGCTTGCCAAAATTAGGGTTTTAGGGCGAGCAATGAATGCACCGCGATGCATATGTGTGCACGTAAGCCACATTTGACTTCACGTTCGACTCATTTGATGCGTCGTGATGCAAGTGCAAGGGTATTTAGGGAAGGTTGAGGATGTGTAACATGTTTTCCAAAAAGTGTAACACATTTTTCATAGCGAGCCACATTCGAGAGTTATAAGGCCGCATGTGTCATTTTGCAATGCATTCACATGTTTGAGCGACACATTCAAATGAAGTGACACATGTGTCATATATCATGAAACAAATGATATGATGTGATGCAATTGAGTGACAAAATGACGCAATCGATATGTTACAACACATGTGAAGTACGAAATGACGCAACCGTTGTTTTGCGATGCAAGTGCAGTCAACTCGATGCATTTGACTTTGACTTTGACTAGGGCTGATTCTGATGCTTTTCAAATTTAAATTTTTTTTTGATGATAATGACAATTGTTTAGGAGGTACTGACGTGTTGTTTTTATTTGTGCAAAGACAACTAGCCCCCATATATATGCGAGAGAGCAGACCGTCAACTTTCCAATTTGGTGATTAGCCAACTCCGCGAGAGCGACAAAAGTTGATGTAGCTAGGTCTATATTATGCTACCTATATGCCTACTATTCAGGAAAATAGGGGACTATTGATTGCATTATGTGAGCGATGGCATTCAGAGACATGCTCCTTCCACCTACCGACTGGAGAGGTGACAGTTACACTTGACGACGTTTAGCGTATTCTACGCCTGCCGATCCAAGGAGAGAAGATCGTTTATGACCCTCGCCATGGCTATCAGAATTTCATAGCGTACTATCAAGATGAGGGAGCAGGACTCGGCATCCAGGGATATGAGATCCACTGGGAGTTTATGGCAGAGCATTATGCTCAATTTGATTAATTCTTGGCAACACTGATTGGCGGGATACTAATTCCTGACTGTCGTGGACATGGGTTTCCCATTGGTTGGGGAGACGTGATAGTGGGGATGAGGCAAGATAGGACAGTATATGCCTGGGGGCCTTGTTTGTTGGGAACACTCTACCACCAGCTTCACGAGGTTTCCTATAGGAGGGCAGAGAGAATTTCATGTGGCACCACACTGCTGATGATATGGGCATGGGATCATATAGGAATATTTCGTCTACCTATCCAAAGACTACAGCTAGCTGAGGGGATTCCCTATGCCTATTACTATGCCAGTGCTCTGCAATAGACATGGATGGGAGAGACAAGTTGGTGGCGCCATCAGATTGATACCATGGCTTCATTCAATTGGAGACCATACAAAGACTGTCAGTAGTGGGATGATGAGGTTGACCATCTCAGCCTTTGCAGATAGTGTCTTTACCTGATTGGGAGGACAGTGCAGAGCCAGTTGATTATAGAGATGTATCTGCCGCAACATGTCCTTAGATAGTTTAGAGAGTAGCAAGGTATACCTGCAGGCACAACTTAGTATGCCTGGTCTTCTAGGGAGTCAGGTTGGGGGCCACTGATTCCTGTAGCCTTTGCCGAGCAGCAGATTGATGGGCTAGTAGCCCAACAATGGAGATGGAGAGGTGGACAGGCAGATCTAGGGACTACGGCTGACTATGACCTATGGTGGCAGGCACATCGACCAGTGCCACTGATAGATCCAGATGGGCCAGCGTCGATTGACAAGAGGTCAGTTATACCACATGTGCCACAAGCCAAGCGAGGGGGTCGAGACAGTGATAGAGGTAGAGGTAGGGATAGAGGTAGGGGGAGGGATGGAGGTAGAGGGAGGGGTGGAGGGCGAAATGGGTACAGAGATGGAGGTCAGGGAAAAGATGATGGAGATGATGGGGATGACAAAGGAGACGGCTAGAGATAGAGGAGAGATGGCCAGAGGTAGGGCAGGAGGGTGTGAGTGCGTGTGGCCAAAGCCACATTGGATGCTATCCCAGAGGTGGCCGAGGAGGGGGAGGGAGAGGAGGAGGACCAGCCGAGGCCAGAGTAGGAGGAGGAGAGACAGGAGGAGCAGCCAAGGCCTGAGCATGAGCTTGAGGTGGATGTAGATGTGGATGTGCCTCGAGACGAGGGAGTTGGTGGTGAGGAGGTCGCAAAGGAGGAGGATGATGACAAAGATGATGAGGATGCCATGGATGAGGCTGAGAGACTCCTGAGATGGAGGATGGTGGAGGGAGAGGAGATACCACCTACTTCGACGTTTCCCTAGGATGCCACGACAAAAAAAAGGGTGGCCGATCTATAGAGGAGGCTAGATGAGATTGTGGCATAGGTTAGGGCACTACAGGCAAAGCTAGAGGTGGCTCGAGTAGAGCAAGATTAGGTAGTGATCCATCAGCAGGAGTTAGCTTAATGGTGTGTGGAATTTGTAGCTCTATGTTCAGAACCTTCTAGGGACATTTCCCATGAGCTTTCCAGGGTGAGCACTCGGTATGGGAAGTACAAGACCTTATATGAGTAATCAGTGCCTCCCAAGCTATGAGATCCTACATTTTCGTGCTCACAGACGAGGACAAACAACGATCACAGATCAAGGAGTGGGAGCAGCAACAGGAGCCACACTAGTGTAGGAGGGTCTACCTCGTCAGGGCACACATCGGGGCATAGGTCCCACCACTCACATAAGCATGCCTTGAGTCATCATTCGAGTCGCAGTCATGGGTCCACCAGTTCAGGGCAAAGGTCAGTATAGAGATAGCCACCAGTGATAGATGCTTCAACCTCTCAGAGTCAGGCCGTTGTATCAGCACAGGTGCCATCAGTGTCAGTGCCAGTAGGTTCACAAACAAAGGTTGTTACCGTTCCTTAGTCACCACACTCTTCACCTCGAGGGGATGAGGAGAGGGATTCTTAGGGGCATGGATACTACATTTTGATTTATGTTATGGCATAGTATGTATAGACCATTGAGCCTACGAGCTCTATTTTTGGGATATCTCTTGACTCTATCCTATGACAATGTATATTTTTGAGATGATGCTATATGATGTAGTTTTGATGTAGCCTACATGTGTGTTATGCGATGTTATTTGATTTATGCATTATGATATATGTGATGTGATGCTTTATGTATGATGTTGGTTTATGATGGATGATGGTATTATTTATATGTCTTGTCATGTATGTCCTATGATGCTTACTTATGATATGATGCCATGATGAGGCAATGCTTATTTATATGTTACGTCAATTTTGTGATGATAATGATAATGATATGCATAATGTATTTAATCATCGACTTTAATATTTATTACTCTTAATCATCATTGGGTAGACTGTTGTAATGGTCAACAAACACCATGATATGACATAGATCAAAGTGTACAAGGTCGTACCATCACATGAGACTAAAAATCATAGACAAGGATGATCATGACTCATACTAAGAGCGTGATAGCCCCAATCTTTTTGTCATAACCAACCGGAAGCAGAAAAGACAAGAAGGACAATTCATGAACGTCATTGCTTCTCTAAATCTTGTTTCCAGGACATCCTTGAGAAACTAGCAGCATGATTGCCAAAATACAAAATAGAGCCATTATCATTATACATCACTATTTTTCTAAATCCCGAAATTAGGACTTTGCTAAGAGACTAGTAATCATGCGTGTCAAAAGTCAAGATAAACGTCATGATACGTCGCTGCTTCTCTAAATCTGTTGTTGGGATCTCGCTGAAAAACTAGTAACATGATAAAAAGCCAAAAGACAAGTGCCAAGTGTTTGCCAAGTGTGTCTAGATACCCAGTGTTTTAATGTCAAGATGGCAGGTTTGATGACGTTGAGATGTTGGGGTGTCAAAGTTTTGATGATGTCAAGATGACGAATGTTGAAGATTGCCAAATTCAAGGACACATCCTGAATAATGTTGATATCAAGAGGTTTGATCCCTAAATGTCGAAAGGGATCCCTCATAATGCCAGTGATAGGGACGATGACGATGCCTAGGAAGGACACATCTTAAGGCATAAATGACAGAGTTTGTTCTTTAGAAGGACACATCTGAAGAATACTAATGTCGAAAGGAGTGATCTGTAGATGTCAAGAGGATCCCTCAATTGTCAAATGACAGTGACGATGCCTAGGAAGGACACATCCTAAGGCATGAATGGCAGATGCTATCTTTCAGAAGGACACATCTAAAGACTAACCAAGAGTTGACAGTTTGGCAGGTTATGAGCATTTGACTTGTTTTGACTGAGTTTGACTTGTGTTGACCATGTGTCGATTTCCTTTGACATGTTGATGTGATTGTCATGTTTGAATAAATGATTGCCATACTTTGTTTTAGGAATTTTCCTATTTGGAAAAATGATTTTTCTTGACTTGAAGACTTTTGACGTGTGTGCCAGTGTAATGCCATGAATCCTAATGGACTGACCTAGTGCAGCCTCGGGGGATCATCGACAAATGGCCTTGCCTACACCATACACTCAGAGATCTCATAGTTTGACACGACCAATGACTTTGTCTTGATGACCAAAGATTGCGCCATGATTTTATTTTGACAAACCTAAAAGGACTGACCTAATGTCTCGAGGACTCAAATATGAGTCTTGCCTATGTAGCAAATGCGTAGAGATAATGTAGTTTGGATGAAATGACAAAGACTTGACTAAAATGACGAACATAATGAAATGTGACTTTGTTTTGCATTATTCAAGACAGTTTGGTATTTGTTGTGGTTTCTTCAAGGCATTTTTCAGTTTGTAGGTCTTTCTTCAGGACATTTTGTGATGTTTTGGTCTTTCTTCAGGACATTTTGCGATGTTTTTGTCTTTGTTCTAGGACATTTTATAATTTTTTTGTCCTTTTTTTTTCAAGACATTTTATAATGTTTTTGTCTTTTTTTCAGGACATTTTATAATGTTTTTGTCTTTTTTCAGGACATTTTATAATGTTTTTTTCTTTTTTTAGGACTTTTTGCAATTTCTGAAACCATGCATGGTATCCACTACAGTTACATGATAAAATTTTTGCCCCTAGTCAGGTCCAAGACTTAGTCAATTTTAAAGGATGTGAAAGGGATGTGCTTGGGGTGTCAGATGGACAGTATTTAGGACTTGACGTCAACCTTTTATCAACCATGAAAGGAAGGGTATGATGTCATGGCAGATGTCGTGGTGGTGATGGAAAATGTATTTCATCCTAGGCCAAGGCAAACAAAGTAATAGTAGATGGCAGAGCAATGATTGATTATGCATGGTGCTTGTTTGCCAGGTTTTCACCATGGTACTTATCCAAAGCGCCTGTTTTCCAGGTTTTCACTGTTGGACAAATTATTTCTCTTTACTATTTTTGTCATTTTTCAATTTTTTTTATTTTTTATTTTGGTGCCGCCAAGACGCCTGTTTTCCAGGTTTTCGTCAAGGCAACAATTTTTTACCATTTTTTATTTTTTTTGTATTTTTAAAGTTTTTAGCTCAAATTTCTGATGCTTATGCATAGAACTTCCAAAGATGTAGACTATTGATAGGCTCTGTCAGTTGTTCTCCATCTGGAGTCGCTAGCTGATATGCTCTAGAGCCAAAAAAAGATATAATGACCTAGGGACCTAGCCAATTTGGTTCAAACTTCCCTGGCTTTTCTCTGTCAGCCTGGTTCTTAGGGTTCTGCATGAGGACTAAGTCACCAATGTTGAACTTCCTGACCATGACTCTCTTGTTGTAACTACGATAGAGATGGTTCTGATATGCTTGTAGATTGTTTAGGGAATTTTTACTTCTTTCCTTTAACATCTCCATCTCGTGTAGGTGCGACTGTCTATACTCCTCCTCATCAGTTAGACCCTTCAAGGAGACTCATAAAGAAGGAATTTCAACCTCGATGGGCAAGATGGCCTCAGCTCCAAAGACCAGGGAAAATGGAGTGGCTCCTATGGGTGTACGAATGCTGGTGCGGTAAGCCCATAGAGCAGGGTTGAGTTGAATATGCTAGTCACGGCCAGCGTCATTGATAGTCTTTTTCAATATTTTAATAATGGTTTTATTTGACGCCTCAGTTTGACCATTTCCTTACAGGTAATACAGAGAGGAAAAATGATGTTGGATATGAAATCACTCACATAACTCATGAACGTATTGGTTTTTAAATGGATGTTCATTGTCAGTGATGATGGATTGTGAAAGGTCATACCAGCAAATGATCTAGTTAAGAATGAATTTGGATATTTATTTGTCGGTTATGTACGTTAGGGGGATGGTTTTGATCCACTTTTTAAAATATTCAGTGGCGGTGATAATGAATTTATGGCTATTGGACAAGGTAGGATGAATCTTTCCCACAAGGTCGAGTCCCCATTGAGTGAAGGGCCAAGGAGAAGTGATCGAATAAAGTTCCTGCACTAGAGCATGGATCAAATCACTGTGGATCTGGAATTATTGACAAGTCTTGACATATTCTATTGTATCTTTTTCAATGGTCATCCAATAGTACCCAAGTCTAGTTATCTTCTTGTCCAGAGTAGGACCACCCGAATGAGAACCGCATATACCCTCATGTACTTTGCGTAAGGTTGTACATGCTTTGTTGGTGTCAAGACATCTAAGGAGGGTGTCATCAAAGCTACGACGGTAAAGGGTGTCACTGACGATGGCATATCTTGTCGCTTTTCAGATAAAATACTTCTTTTGGTTATTAGACAAATTAGGTGGAAGGGTTTGGGACTTAAGATAGTCATAAATATCTTGGTACCAGGGAGAATCGGGACCAACAAATTCATAGACCATCTCCAACTCTAGAATGTCATAGGCAGGAACCAACAATTGTTCTATTAGGAATTCCAACTGAGGCATATTGCTTGGAATGTTGAGGAGAGAGCCTATTGTAGCCATGGCATCTGCCGCTTTGTTCTATGCTCTCAGAACTTGTTCAAAATCCACCATATGAAAGTATGTTTGAAAACTGGCAACCATTCATTTGTAGGGCATGAGTTTATCATCCTTTGTGTCGTAGTCACCATTAACTTGGTTGATGACTAGCTGAGAATCCCCATAGACATGTAGTGTTCGAATTTTCCATTTTATTGCCATTCTAAGTCCTGTAACCAGTGCCTCGTATTCCACCACATTATTTGTGCATGGGAAATCTATGCGGAAAGACTTAGAAATGGAGTTTCCTTGAGGGGTGATGAATAGGATTCCTGCCCCCGAGCCATGATTTGTGTATGATCCGTCAAAGTAGAGTCTCCAAGGTGACTTAGGTTCCGTATGGAATATCGACTCATCTGGAAAATCTGCCACTAATGGGTGATCACTTTGTAAAGGTGCATCTGCCAACTAGTCTGCTATGACTTGTCCTTTTATTGCCTTTCTTTCTACATATTGAATATCATATTTGCTCAGAATCATGACCCATTTTTCCAGACGTCTTGTTAATGCTGCCCAACATAACAAATATTTGAGGGGGTTTATCTTTGCTACTAGTTGTGTCTAATGGATTAATATATAATGTCTTAGCTTCTGTGCTGCAAAGACCACTGCTAGACAAGCCCGTTCAATTGATGTGTAGTTCAGTTCATACCCGACCAATGTTCGACTAATGTAATATATAGCTCTTTCTTTTTCTTCTTGGTCGTTTTGCGCTAGTAATGCCCCCAGTGCTAAAGTAGTGGTAGAGATGTATAATATCAAAGGATTTTCTTGAATGGGAGTCATAAGGACTGGCAGCGACAATAGGTAGTCTTTTAGTTGCTGAAAGGCTTCTTGGCATTTATCTATCCACACGAAGGGGATACCTTTGCACATAAGCTATTGGAATGGTTGGCATTTGTTAGCCAATTGTGCTATAAAGCACCAGATAGATTGCAGTCTGCCTTGTAGGGTTCTGAGTTCACTTATTCCCCTAGGAGGAGGCATGTCCATTATGGCTTTTACTTTTGATGGATCAACTTCAATTCCTCGTCGAGACACTATGTATCCCAAGAGTTTACCTGCTGTTACACCAAAGACACATTTCTTAGGATTCAGTCGGACTTTATATTCTTCTAGTCTCTTGAAAATTGTGTCTAACACCTTCAAATGATCTTTTCTTGTTACTAATTTAGCCAATAGGTCATCTACATAATCTTCCATTATTTTATGCATCATGTCATGAAAGATTGTCGTCATAGCTCTCTGATATGTGGCGCCTACATTTTTAAGACCAAATGGCATGACATTCCAGTAGTATGTACCCCAAGGGCAAGTGAATGTTGTTTTATACTGGTCTTCGGGGGCAATATGAATCTAATTATAGCCAGAGAAATCATCCATGAGGGACAAAATCTCGTATCCTATCATTAGGTTGACTATGATATATTCGGCAAAGGAAAGTCATCTTTTGGGCATGTCTGATTTAGGTCTCTAAAATCTGTGTATACTGGAATCATCCCATTTTGCTTTGTTACTGGCACCAAGTTAGATATCCATTCAACATAATCAATAGACAGTATGAATCCAGCATCTAGAAGTTTCTTCAACTCAGCCTTCACCAATAGAGCGACTTGAGGATGCATTTTGCATAACTTCTATTTAACTGGTTTGGCATTAGGCAATAGTGGCAGATGGTGCAAAACCAGTTATGGGTCTAATCCTGACATGTCAGCATAGACCGGGTGAAGTTGACTTTATGTTCTACAAAGAATTTGTGAAATTCCGGTCTCTCTTCTTCAATCAAGGATGCAACGAAGAGGACCATTTTGGGATCTTTTGCAGTTGATATGTTGTCTTCTATGGTGTCTTCTATAAGCATAAATTATTTCTCTTGAGTTATGGGAAGAAAGTCTAGTCCTCCATCTTTGGATGCCTCAGAGAGGTTTTCACTCACAAATACGTCCTTTGTTTTTACTTTTTTGTCGTCAGAAGATGCCTTTCGATTTTCACCTAAATACATTTTATTTTTTGTTTTATTCTTATTTTTAATTTTGCGACTGGAGGACGAAGCAGTCTCGCTGAAGTAGGTTGCACAATCTAGGTCAATGGTGAATCCTGCCTTGTGATCACCACTTGGTATGCCCTCATGTAATCCCATAAATTCTGCAATAGCCTCATCATTCTGAAAGGTGTCCAGGACTAGCAGGCCTTGTTGGTCCCAATCAATTAATTGTGGATTGACTAAGGAAATGTCATCGTCAGCGTTGGTGAATTGAGGGGAGGATGTGGAAAGAATGCAAACGGATTCAGAGATATTGTAGATGAAATTATCATCATCCAATTCCACATCGAACTCTATCCAATATTCCCCTTCATTTGTTTCATATTCGTTGTCAAAGTAAGGGGTGAAGGGCTTAGAGTAGTGGTTGTCCACGCTAACTCGCAATTCAGATGGATTCGAGTGCTGGTTACTAGATTCAGGTGGTGGGTCTTGTATGTCATGGGGAAGGGAAATGGAACTATGACTATTTGGTGCTCGATCGATTTTAAATGTTTTCCAAAAAAAATTGTTCAGAGGTAAGCTCCCCCATTTCAACAAATAAATCATCGAGGCAACAGTCACTTAAGGATCTTTGAGAGCCAAATTCCCACTCTTGGGAGTCAGTTTCAGTGAAGGTTTCCTTAGTGGTATCGACACTTCCTAAAGCATGCACGTACTCACTTGAAAGCCCAGTGGTACGTCGGTCGTCATTGTCGGGAAATCCATACCCTAATCCAAGACACTTTTGTATTTTGAAAGATTCTATGGGCTCTCTTTGTCTAGTTTTATTTCTGCCTAGGCCACTAGTTCCATCGTAGCCTTTAGCCTTCAACATGTCATATCCCTTGCCATATTTCTTAACTGGTAATGGGGGTAGTTCGGCCATATCTTTATAGAGCCATCCTGTAATATCGGCCAGGTCTTCATTACTCATGTCTCCCCATTTTATGAAAACCGTTTTTGGTGGAACTTTGAAAATTTCTTTGGGTTCCATTCTAAAACATGGCTGACCATAAACCTTTGGAGACTTGGGTATTGTTTTGATGCTATATTCTGTATGTAGTTTGAATTCTCCACAACCTAGGTCCTGGATCTTGACATTGGGTTCATCCTTAGGAAGTGTGGAAGATGGTGGTGTAGTGGAAGATGTGGACATGGAAGATGATGCGAGTGTGGATGGGTCAACGTATTTAGAAGAAGAGGAGCCAGGAGCTTCTCAGTTGATGGGCAGTCAGTTTGTAGAAATACCCCTTATGTTGGTACAATATTGAAAAGGGTCAGGGTCTCCATATATGGTGATTTCTATGCCGTCAAATGGGAATTTTAAGCATTGGTGATATGTGGATGGAACAACTTTTAAGGCATGAATCCATGGGCAGCCAAGCAAGATGTTGTAAGGTAATTCTAGATCCAAGACCTAGAAAGTTGTATCCAAAATGACTAGTCCTACTCTGATAGGAAGAGAAATAACGCCTTGTGAAGAGCGTTCTTCGTCATCATATGCTTTTATGACTATACTCTTTGAAGGCTCTACACACATCAAAAAATCCTAGAGCCTTAACCAGTTTCAAGGAGCATATGTTACATCCTGCTCCACCATCTACTAAAACTCTTCTGACCTTGTGCTTATGGAGGAAAGTTTCAATGTGTAATGCATCGTTATGGTTAGTCTTGGGTGAAGAGTAGTCTTGATCAGAAAAGGTGACATGGTGAGGTGTAGTGAGGTATCCCACCATGGTGTCAAATTGGTTGACATCAATATTCTTAGGGACTGTTGACTCTTGTAGGGTTTTATCCAGTATAGCCTTATGCGTGGGAGAGATGCAAAGTAGCTCGAGTATAGAAATTTGTGCGGGAGTTTTCCAAGCTGGTCAATAACGTTAAACTGACTCTTGGGTTGCCATTGCTTTGTGGTTGAGGTGGGTTGTGATTGCCTAGGAGATGGACCAGATATGGTAAGCTTAGGTTGCCTAATGGGAGGCAGACCAGCTATGGTGACCTTGCCACTTCGAGTAGTAGCATTGCATTGGGGTGCTCTCTTGACTGTGATGGTATTGACACATTCATTATCAATTCGGATATTTTTTATAGTGGTTCCACCAGAATAGTCATACTTGGCTCGGGCAAAATTGGCTTGATTATTGTTTATCTTTGAACCTAACATGGAAGCATTATTAGAACCATGGTCTTGCAGTGGGTTCTTATGAATGGTATGATCTAAATTAGAGGAAAATTGTGGTCCACCTACCTCAATGATACGATTCTTGATAAGGTATTGTACCAGATTTTTTAGTTGTCGATAGGAAGAAGTTTTATGTCCTTTTGCCTGATGATAATCACAAAATGCATTATCGTCCCACCATGCTGGTTTGAATTGTCCTAGGTCATATGGTTTTGGTTCTTGAAGTGTGATGACACCATTTTCAAGGAATTTCTTGAGGACTTCCTCAATGGGCTCACCCCAGGGAGTGTATGTGCAACCCCTGGGGAATTGTTTCATCTGACAGTATTTTCCTTGATTATTTTGGCTGCTTTGGTTGGTTGGGGGGACATTGGTAGGGGGTGTTGATATCATCGTTGATTTGTTTTGTGGTTGAACCCCTTTTAGGGCTAGTACAAGACCCATAGTGTTTGCAGCCTTGGCGTCCACAACACCATCGTTGGTAACATGTTTATTTTTGACCCAGTACTTATTTTTGTTAGTGGGAGGATTTGCGTTTGTGTTTTTAGGACCGTATCTTAGCTCTCCCTTTGTGATAAGGGCTTTCTCAATCTGGACCCCTTTTTCGACTAGGTTCGTGAAGGTTGTGCAACAATGTACTTGTAATCCATATTTTAAGGGTCCTAGAAGTGTTTGAACAAACATGTCCACCTTTTCCTTTTCGGGTATGTCGATGTGGCAACAACTAGCTAGACTTCTCCATTTTTGAAAGAATGGGATGAATGTTTCACTAGCATCCTCTTGCGTGAGATTGCATAAGCTAGTAATAGAGGTGTCCATGTCAATTTTGTATGTGTAATTTTTTATGAATTTGTGTTTAAGCTCATCCCATGTTTGGATATCCTTTTGAGTGGAGAACAATTCAAGGGTAGGACTTGCAAGACTTTTAGAAAAAATTATCATCAAGTATGTTTTTTCATAGGTGATGTCCATACAGTTGGTTGCAAATTCGCGGACATGTTTGATGGGGTTTGTCTTTCCTTTGTATTTGGTAAAATTAGGTGACACATATCCCGGAGGAAATGGTGGCATGTATAAGTTCATGTCGAAGGGATATACGGATAGATCATATGACACTTCTGATTTTTTTCCAGATATTTGTATGTTTTCTATGGTCTTCTCTAGACCCATCATTTTTTCTTGGAAGGCATTGATTATAGGGTCATTTGTGGTCCCATACATAGGATTGATTGGTATTCCATAGGTCCCCATTTGTTGTGCATGGATGCTAGTGTATTGTTGAGGGATGGATTGTTGTGACATGTGTGATGTGTTTTTCGTTTGCGTGTTGTTGGTATTGAAAGTTTGGATTGAGGGCATGTTGGTGGGTATGAATATGGGATGAGTATGTTGGGATGTGTCCCCCAACCATTTGGGTCGATATTTGGGGAATATGGTGACCTTGAATATTTTGATGTGTGAATGATGCCATAGGTTGTGTGTGTTGACTACCTTGTCCAAATTGTTAGGTTTGTACAAGGGGAATGGTCGTATTTTTTCCTTAGGAGGTGATGGCATTAGACTGTGTTGACGTGTTAACATTTTGTTGTTTTCCTTGAATAAAGATACATCGTTTACCTCCAGCCAAAGGATTTTGTGAGATACCAATGAGAAGATATGATGAAGATGTACTGATGGTACTAGATGTAGTTGTCAATGGAGGATTTGTATGGCTTGATGATGCACACATGGCATTTACCGTAGTGGTAAAGAGAGGATTGGAATAACTTTCCCACACTATCGAGGACTCAAAGGTGGTTCTAGTCAATTGTGACGATGTTTTGGATATTGCGGGCACTGTGACAAATTGTGATCCTCCAATGGATGTAGCATTTATTGAATTGGAGTTGTTTGGAATGTTGGAGGTAGCACTCATGGTCGTTGTGACATTTTGTAAGGTAGCATCAAAAAAGGTATTGCTTGTGGTGCTTGGAGGTTGACCATTATTTGACATGTTGTGTATTGTTGACGTTATTGGCAGGAGATGTCAATCTCAAGGTATCAATGTCGAATCCATGAGGTAATTTAGTGCCTTGACTTAAAAGTATGGCCAAATATCTATCTCTGCATATAAGACCATTTGTTGTACAAAGTAGGCCGCCTCTAGATCTTGTGTTGCTACCTCTAGGTTTTCCTCAAGTATTTTTCCATATTCATCCTTATGTAAGAATGGTTCAAAGGGGTTGTTTGATGAGGATGGTATAGTCGTGAGAGGTTGAGTATTCATGTTGCTAAATGGGTCATCAAAAGTCCAATTTGGGTCATAAGTGGGATTGGTGACATTTGAATTAGAATCTTGTCCAAAGTTTTCTATTTGTCTTTTCTTTCTTTGGAGTCTAGTTTCCACCATAAAAGGGAATTGCTCAAATGAGGTAATGAAAATGATGACAAAAAGCAAGGATGATACTAGCCTATGTTTTTTTTTGTATTTTTGTATTTTGAGGGATGACAATGCAAGGTGATGACTAAGGAAATGATTGATGCAAAATGACAAGGTTGTCAAAGCCAAAGTGTCGAATGAGGACTAAGATGGTAATGCTGACGAAGGACTAAGGTGATTAATGCAAGGTCTAGGTTCAAAATGAGGACTAGAGGTGGACAATGCAAAGTCTAAGTTAAGAAATGATGACTAAGTTTGGACAATGTTTGGAGAAAGGTTTGTCTAACCACTCTAAGCTTGACATATGTCTCAATTTAGGTTATCAAAAGGACTTGGTAAAGGGACTAAATGACAAGGTAAAAATGATGAGTGAGCCTACCTAAATAGATTGTTGAGTTGGAGGTTCTCACAAAAATGACAATGAACGAAAAGAGGAATAACGACTATGTCCCAAGATACCCTAATTTTGAAAACAATGGTCATTGCAAAGTGAGGAGATTTGGCCTAATCCAATTTTTTCCCAAAATGAAACCTAAGGAAAAATGACAATTATGATGCCTAAGGAATCCAACTAAAATATGGGAAATTTAAACCTATGGTTAAAGTGCAAGCTAATGAATGCAAATGATGGACGTTTTGAGCAATTTCAATTCTAGTTTCTAACAAATATTTTTGAAAAAGATGTTTGACAGTGGGCCAAGATGTCTGGACTTAGATTCTGGTCTTAAAACAGGGTTTACTTTGTTGATAGGAAAATGCGTTGTTACAGGCAGCAAATGTGTTGCATCTATCAAATGTGGCTCTGGGGATGGAAAATGTGGTTTAGTTTTATAAATGCGGCTTTAAAAAATTCAAATGCGATTCAGTATGTTGAATGTGGCTTTACAAAAGGAAAATGCAGTTTAAGACAGGAAAATGCAGTGTTTGGAGCATCAAATGCTTTTTTTCAGAGCAGATGTGTTGCAAAGTTTGGAAAATGAGGTGCAACAGAGCAAATGCAATTTGACAGATGCGTCTCAAGATATTAAAAAGTCAATTTTCTAATGTTGTGGTTAAAAACCCGAATTGTTGAAAGTTTAACTATCTATTTTTAGATGTTGGAGTGTTGTTTGTTTTTTTTGAGTAACTAGGAAACACTTGGCAACCATGATATTTTGAAAAGTAAACAAACACACAAGAGAACAAGTACAATCCTAGGTTAGGCCATGACAGTATTCACTAGACTCCACATGGGTTTCCCCAGCTGCATATCAGTAGCGTGTGAATCTAGAAGCTTGGCTGCACATGCTCCCCCTTATAGTGCACTCTCTTCTTAGGCCAACCAAGCTTCCAACCCCCATGAAACTCCCATGGTAGATTGATCACCTCTACTAAAGACTACAAAAACATGGAAGGCTTCACACCGACTGGTGTTGTACTAGAAAATAGAAGGTTTTGGGCTTACTACACAAGAGTTTTCAATTCGGGACCCCTGTTCGAGTGGCCATACATGGGGCAAGAGATTAATCACCAATTAGGTGGCACTCTAGCCTAAAGAGGTTAAGCTCAACAGGGTTTATGGGAGTACAAATATGTTTGTATGACACATCCGCACTCGTAATCTTAGGTTTTCCTTTAAGAATCACATTTATATACTAGTTGGGGGTAGCTTCATTTTAGCTCCATTGCCGGTTTGAGTTGTGTTGGGGTGATGAAATCCCTAGGCAGCCCAATTTCTAGAGGCAATAATCGTTTCTCTTACACCCAAGATTGCATTACTACGAAAGGGGAGATGATACTCCGGTTATTGCATCAAGGTTTTATAACAACTAAAATGGGTCTGGTTTTCTGATCACCAAGTTTTCACAAGGTGAGAGCATAATCACCTACCATTTGTTTAAACACAATCAAACACTTGCAAACAAAGTTCATTTTAGTGCACCAATGGAAATATTCCTAAACTAAAAATCACAAAAAAATGGTTTAAATGATAAATCTTCAACAAACGTAGCTGCAAAATCACATGTCAATAGTTTCATCAAATGTCTTTGACCCGCGAAAGTGCTAACGCCACATGCTGCAAATCAAAATTAATAACACAAAAAAAACCTATGCTAGAAAAGAAAACCAAAATGCCCTATAGAAAAGATCAGAACAAAAAAATAAAAAACAGAATGCAAACAGAAAAGGATAGAAACTAGAAATCCAAAGGGAAGAAAAATTCACCAGGAAGATGTGTCACTTTCTGATAGGAAGATGCATCACGTTTCTGTCGAATGCGGCTTTCCATACTGCTAATGCATCACCTCAGAGTTATTGTGTCATTTAGGTTATCGAATGCATCGCGACACATCAGATACGGCTCGGGAAAAATCAAATGCATCATTCTGTACCTGTTCCTACAAAAAAAAAAACATAGAAAACACAAAAAACCATACGAAACAGAAAAAGAAGTCAGGTTCACCAATATATCTAAGGGTTAATTTCCTAAGGTTAGATTATCAAATATCAAAGCACAAAACCCAAAGAAAAATATCAAGCATAATGGAAACTAAACACAAATAAAATGATTATACCTATCATTAAAGCTTCCATGATTTACCTTCATAGCACCTTCTAACTTGTTGATTGTTGTGTTGCCCTCAGATTCAATGTGTGAGCAACCTTCGACTATGACAATGTCCTACACAAGCTTTGAAGGATTTGAAGTAACTAAATGAAATCTAAGTGTTTATGCCTATGACCAAATAACTAAAATTCCAAATGAACTCTAAGCATCAATACGTCATAATAACGAAGTTCATGTGTAAGTTCAAAAGTGTGAGCAAAATTGGCATTTTATAGAAAATGCAATTTTGAATGGATGGACAAGATTGAATTTTGACAGAAGCCTAAAATCAGAGGACGAGATTTAATGTGACAAATCCTAATCAGGGTTAGGGAAAAATTATTAAATGAGTGGTCGAGATGTCATCTAAGAAGATCGAATCGGCGGTGGAGAATAAATGAGATAATTAGTCAGAAAGATAAAGATTTTTGAAAATCAAGAAGATAAAGACTGCTTGATTTGTGAGATTCAAAAAATCAAAAAAATAAGAGTTGAACTAAAAAGTGGATTTGAAAAATAAAAAAAATGCTCAATTACTTGATTTTTGGAAGAAGATTTCCATTTTGGATTAAATTAATTCCAAATGTGTGATAATAAATAATCGATTTTCAGATTATTTACTAAAATGAACTGACAATGATGAATGTGATATCATTTTAAATAATTTCATTTATTTAAAATGAGGGAAATGTTAAATTTGGCAATTAAATACAATTAAATAATTAAAGATAATTATTTAATTTAGAGGATATGATCAATAATTAAATAAATTAATAAATTCATTTAATTATGAGAATTACTGACATATTAAATAAATAAATTAAGAAATTTATTTAATTAGGGGAAGACTTAGACAATAAATGACGTATTTAATAAATAAATAAAATTTATTTATTTAATAATCATGAAGAATAAAAGGACATGAATTAATTAAATAATTATGAATTATTTAATCAATAGTCGAATGTGGACCAAGGACATAATTAAATGTCATAATTATGCTAGGATGAAAGTGGTAAAAATAGAGCTTGCAGGCCTAGGTCATTTTTAAGTGTCTACATTTTTCCCCTCTTTGTCATAATGTAGCATGTCACATTGTGACAAAGAAAATAAGTCAAAGCCATACCCCAGTGAAGGTATAGAGTATCAATGCCCCCTTGGAAAATTTTTCAAATTTTGGGCCGGTGACAGAAAAATTTGGAAAGGGTCCTGATAAGTCAATTTGAGGTGATTATGCGTAAACTTGTTCAAATGAACCTTATCAAGCTTCCTAATAGAACAAAATATGAAGAACCAAACTTTAAAACCCCTTGGAACAATGAGAATGATCACTGTGAATTCTACAAAATCAAGGATCACACAACAAACAACTGCATGAGGCTTAAAAATATCGTACAAGACTTGATAGAAAAGAAGAGGTCAATATTGAAAATCATCTTGGGCCCTCCAAAAATAGAGACATGGAAGTCTACAAGGATCCAATCCCTGATCATTCTAGAGGAAATGACAAAGGTAAGGGACAAGATTACTGAAAAGCTAACTTCACCTATTATGAAGTCGTAGGAACCATCTATCAAGTTGATCACAATATCAATGTCGTAACCATACTAGGAAAAAGCCCTAAGTGTAATGTCACTACACAAAGGGGGAAAGTCACGATCCAAGGAGCCCCACCTCAAGCAAAAGTTGTCATTAAGCCTTCAAATGACTACAATATTGTTGACCATTAAAGAGAACTCTAGCACTAATCTTTATCCTTGAGCTTCTAAAGTTATCACCCGCATAAAGAGATCCTAGAGAAAGCTCTCATTGAATCTTCAGTTCCTAACAATATTAACATTGATTAGTTTCAAGCTATGGTTGGTACCATCACTTCCCCCCATCACTTGGTCTTTTCTGAAAAAATACCTTCCCCAAAGATCCATTCATAATCAAGCTCTATATCTTGAGGTTTGCATCCATAAACACAAGATCAAGAGAGTCCCAATAAATGGAGGTGCAGGCTTAAACATATGTACCTTGAAACTAATAAAGAAGTTAGGATATTCTAATGATGTAATAAAAAATAGAAGATCACCATAAGGGCCTATGAAGATATGGAGAGAAAAATCTGAGGGTATAATCAAACTTCCAATTCAAGTTGGGCCAACAATAGAAAAAATGACTTGTTAGGTACTAGATCTTGAGTTTCCCTATAACCTTCTCTTGGGACGTCCATGGATCCATGTGATACAAGTGGTCCCTTCAACCTTCAATCAATGCTTAAAATTTCCTTACAATGATAAGGAAGTTAAAATATACGCTGATCCTAAATCCTTCCATTACTACACAAACTTGGAGGAGAAATATAAGACACTTCTTCAAATACCTAGTAATGACATATCCTTCCACTCATTTTCCTATGTTGACCCAACATCACTTACTTTATCCTCAACTCCATCTACATCAATTGATCCTCCAAAATCCGACATTAAGATCCAAGTACTTGACAAGGGCTATGGAGAATACTATTTTAAACAATCCTTCTACATTGGGGAGCTTCCCCCATCACCAAAATCCTATGAACAACCAAAGGAAATCAAGCATATTCAAGTTGTCACATATGAAGTCAAACCTACTATTTTCACCAAGTGGGGAGACAAGAAGGACAAAGTGGTGTTTGAAGAGGACCTCTCATTGTGGCTCTACAAAGAAGAACAACAAGAGGAACAAAAGAAACTACATCCCATTCATGTGGATCCTAACAATAAAGGTTATTAGTTATCAAGAAATATGGGATACACTGGAAAATGTGGCCTTAGTCTACACAAACAAGGTATGAGAGAACCCATCATAATAGAACAATGTAAGAAGAATCTAGGACTAGGTTATGGTTTGATAGACGTGGTTACTACAAGCATTGAAACTACCTCTTGTTAGGAAATAACTACTTCTAGTGTCATTAAGACATAGGATAACTACCATACTAAAAATAATTTCAATGAATGGGAATGGGATTCTTATGCCTCTAGTGACTATGACCTATATACCCTGTGGTACCTTGATAACTCTACTATCCTTACCCTTTCCACATCCTCCATAAAATTTTCTGATAGAGATGATAACCTACCCTTACTTCACCCACAGTTGATTGATTGTGATCAACAACATCACACACCTATTGTGGACCTATTCTAGAACAATGAAGCTATTGCTAAGTTCATGGGAATTTGGCATGGTATACCAAAAGCAAATTATGAGGTTAGTTTTTTCATAGAACTTGAGCAAGTAGCCTACTTTGGAGGGAAGATTGCATCCTCCAATTGTAAAATTGAAATGAAAAATCTAAAAATCCAAAAGAGACCCCCTAGGGAAAACCACAATGTGGCTCTATTGGATCATGAAAAAATAAATAATGGACATTTCTGAGGGTGAAAACCTCTCTAAGGCACCCAAGGATGGAGGATTCAATCTCCCCATCACAGAGTATCAAGAACAATTAGTAGTCTTGGTTGAAGGTTTTGAACCTATCAATGTTGGAACAAAAAAGGAACCTAAGGTAACATACAATGTGGCTTCCTTAGATCCGGAGGAAAGAGTCAACTTCTTAGCATTCATTCATGAATGTAAGATCAACTTTTCCTGGACATATGTAGATATTCTTGGGTTGGATCTAGCTTTAGTGGTGCATCATCTCACAGTATTCCCTATAACGAAACTGGTTAAACAAAAGCTTCACAAGATGCACCTACAAATAGCATTGTTAATCAAGGTGGAGCTTCAAAAAAAATTGGACGTTGGATTCAATAGACCCATAGATTATCCTGAGTGGGTATCCAACCTCGTATCGGTGTCAAAACCAATTGGGGGCATATAGATCTTTACAAACTTCAAAGATATTAACAAGGCATTCCCTAAAGATGACTTCCCCCTCTCCAACATTGAAATAATAGTGGATATAATTCTTGTTCATGAAATGCTTTCACTAATGGACAATTTTTTTAGGTACAATCATATAAAGATAGCCCCCGAGGATCAACACAAAGCAACTTTTACTTTTACTTGGGGAAGTTTTTGCTAGAATGTCATGCCATTCAACTTGAAGAACACAAGAGCTACATAGTAAAGAGCAATGACTACCATATTCCATGGCATGTTGCACATCACCATGGAGGACTATGTAGATGATCTATTGGCTAAATCAATTAAAAGACAAGAACAACTAGCTAACCTAGCTAGGATATTTGACAGACTAGAGTATAACTTGCATCTAAATCCAAAGAAATGTGTGTTCAATGTAACATTTGGGAAACTATTGGGCTACATTATATCTAGAAGAGGTATTGAGGTAGATCTTGCTAAGGTCAAGGCTATCCGATAAATGCCTCCCCCAAGAACATTGAAACATTTGTGTAGTCTACAAGGAAAGTCTTAGGTTATCTGAACGTTTATTACACAATTAGTGGATAAGTGTCATCCATTCACATATTTACTCCATAAAGATATAAAATTCAAATGGGATGAAAGGTGTGATCAATCTTTTCAATAGGTGAAGGACCATTTTCTCACTCCCTCAGTATTGATTCCTCTAATTAAGGATAAAGTAATGATTTTATATGTATCCACAATAATAACTTTGGGAGCTTTATTAGCACAACTTGATGAATAAAACAAAGAAAGCACAATTTACTACATCAGTTGTACCCTAGTTGGCTGAGTTAAATTATATACCCATTGAATGAGCATGTCTATCAGTTGTCTTCGTAGCACAAAAGCTTAGGCATTACATGTTAAAAAGACAAATCAAGTTGATATCTAAAGTAGATCCCTTGAAATATCTCTTGGAAAAAGAAACTCTTACAGGAAGAATCAATAAATGGGTCATGATACTTAGTGAGTTTGACATGGAATATGTTGATAGGAAAGCCATCAAGGGATAGGTGATAGTAGATCAATTAATAGAAGCACCTATTGAAGATCATCAACCAATCATAGAAAATTTTCTAAATGAGAGCATCCTACTAACAACTCAATCAACCTGTTAGACCTTATACTTTGATAGATCCCATACTCAACATTGCTCAAGGGTCAGTATCCTATTTCTTACACCAAAAGGAGACAATATACCCAAAGCATACAGTATTTCCTTCCCTTGTACAAATAATATAGTTGAATATGAAGCATTAATCACCAGGCTGAAAATGGTCGTGGAATGGAAGATCAAAGAACTAAAGTCTATGGTGATTCCCAACTAGTCATAAGGCTGGTCAACAACAAATACTAGACTAAAGAAGAAAAGCTCATGCCATATAAGAGAATAGTGGACAGCTTCAAGGAATACTTTTTGGTCATTATCTTTGAAAAGATCCCAAGGGTTAACAATAAAGCAGTCAATGCTATGGCCACCATTGGTTCACCCCTTTAAATACCCAAGAATGTTCCTAGATACAAATTCATAGTGGAGTAGTTGCTTATACCAAAATTTGATATCCCAAAATCTAAACTCGTATGTGATGTTATTGGTCCCAACTTGCCTTGGTAGGAGGACACATTCATTTATATCCAACATAAAATCATACCACCTTACCTAATAGTTAATCAAAAGAAAAACTTTATCTATCAAACTTCATGATTTACCATCCTTGGAGATACCTTATACCGCTAAAGTTTCAATGGTATGTTAATCCGATGTCTCAACATAGAAGAAGCACAAACTACCTTGCAAAAGGTACACAAAGGTTTTGTGGGTCCCATGCTAGTGGAACTAACCTAGTCTAGAAGTCGCTATGAACATGGTACTATTGGCCATCACTAAAGCAAGAAGCAATTCATTTTTCTAAGAAGTATCATCAATGCCAACAACATGGAGAGCTTGTGCATGCACCTGTGCAAGAGTTGTGTCCTATCACTATCACATGGCCCTTCTCTTAGTGGGGACTTGACTTAATAGGAAAGATATCACAAACCTTGTAACAACCTCCATGTTCATATTTTGTTGATTTTCCTTGATGGATTTCGATAACTATATATTTTGTATTTACACTATTCATCCCTTCATTTTTTTATTGACGCCTGTGAGGTGTAATTCCATAACTATTATGTTGGATTACATGTTTACATGCTTATATTTTTATATGTTGTTATGTTGTTAACATGATTATTGTTTACGCTGGATTTCATGTTTACACGGTTAGTTATTATGCTGGATTACATGCTTATATTTTTATATAGTGTCATCATTGCTTCTATATAATTATGGATAGGAAAGGGTTGATGTCATAACATTCATACCCAAGAGGCTTACAAAATTATGACCCTTTTTCTTGATGATTGATGTTGCTTCAGCCATATGATAAATATTATATGCATATTTACTTTGATGTGTGATTGGAGTGATGCAGGTGTTGAGTATCAACTCCACCTAGATTCATAGGCCTGAGCGTACTCTCATTCCTCGATGGTGGTTACTAGAGGTAGTCATAGGCCAAACGTCCCCTACTCTAGCCCACTGTACCTCGTTAGTGCAGTGTTCCTATGTTGTTGTCTTACTGTCTGATTACCTGACGGTAACATCTAGAGCACCTTTTGGTCATATGTGGTTTACCAGTATGTTTTGTTGGGGTATTTTGTCTTGGTTTTTGTTAATCTTTTATGTGGTTATATATATATAATTGGTTGTCAGTGTTTTGATGCGGTTTCATTGGAATCTTCACGTGATTTTAAATATGGTTTTTTATGGTGTTTAATTGATTAGAGATTGGAATTGTTATTTTCATGAGGTTTTAAATATTTTGTTTTAAATGATTTTATTAATCAATTTTGCAAGCTCTTATAGTATTATTTAAATCCTATTTGGGGAGCTTTGTGTATTTTAATGTTGAATATTTAGTGATTTTAATTAATTGATTTGGAGAGCTTTAATAGCTTGTTTAATCAAATGTATTTCATTTTTATTGTTTTGAGGAATTATATAAGGGAAGGAAGATTTTTTTTTGGGGGAGTTATCTTTTGGAGAAGATTTTTTTTGTTTTGGGAGGAGAAACCCCTGATTTGGGCGACAGAGTTGGAGAGAAACGTGGGAGATTTTCTGAGAAGAATTTTGTGGGTATTGGATTGTTGATTTCAGTGTTCCATTTCCTCCTTGCTATTCCTATTTTGGAATCTGGTCATGCCTTCCACATAGAGCATTCTTTGATTTCTGTTTTGGGGTAGAATTGATGTATTTTCCTTGTTATTCTTGAATCTTTGAATGACTGGTGATCTATGAATTTGAGTTAGCTTAGGAATGGTATGCTTTGCACTCCCTTATGGTGGATTTATGCCTTGAATCTCATTTTAGTTCTGGGTTACTTTTATTTTTGTGAATACTTGGAGGAACTCCTCTATTCTATTTTTGTGAATACATGGGGGTTGGATAATGTTTGTTTTGGATTCAATTTGTTGCTCTGTATTTTTTTTGTATGACATTTTTTTGTGCATTCTAGTAAATCTGAAATGGGTCGATGGAAAAAATTGATTTTTGGGCACTTTCATTTTCTTTCTCTTTTTTCATAGCTTGTTAAAACATGTTTTTCTTTGCTGCACCTTAACCACCTATTAAAAAAGCAACATAAAGGCATATTCCATGTATACATGCCCATATCTCAACTGGGTCTTTGTCAAATTTGAATTCTGGGCACTTTCTTTTTTTATGTTTTCTTGGCCAACTTGGCAAAATGACATTTTTTAGAAAAAAAACCTCTTACTATATTCTAAAATAAAAAATAAAATGTGGAAATCAATTATAAACATCCAAATCTGAACTGGGTCAAGCTTAGAATTTTAATCCGGGCACTTTGAATTTTTTATGAAATTTTTATGCCCTCTATTTCATTATGGATTTTAGTTGTTTAATGATTTTACAACAATGTTTGCTTGGTTGTTTTAAAAGGATTTGATGATGGATTTTAGTGAATTTTCCTCTATTCATATTTTTTTGGGATTCCTCATTGGTTAAATGAGATGAGCTTAGGTCTAGGTAATTAGAGTGGTCTTATGGAATGGCTCTCTATGGACCTGGGGCCCTTAAGTGGCTGTCAGGGGAACTAGTAGCAGAGTTAGAGTAAACAACTAATAAAAAATTAAAAATAATGGGGTAAAATACTAATAAGATAACGAGTCCTCATGCATGGCCTTGAGCGCTTGTAAAGGCTAAGGATGCGCTCGAGAAGGCCTATCCATTTGTGGGGCATTGAGTTATTTGTCTGTGGGGTGTGGATTTAGGCATGATTGAGTCTCCTCATCCATATGAGAGGTGTAATTTATTTTGTGTGGTGTCATCCCTTCGAGTACACATGTTGAAACTCCATCTAATCTGCACTCTAGTACCTAGCTCCTTGGTAGTCGTGAGTAGTACCTGACATGATATTTGATGGGCATCTCTTGGTTGTGACATTGGCTTTATGCTTGTATTGCATGTTTGTTCCATGAATGATGTATGTTGGCCATACTTTAACCTTATCTTGTTACCATTTTTGGGCCTTGTGACTACCTCCAAGCATGGTGGGGTGGTCTCTTTTGAATTCACATGGCTAGGAGGAGTTTCCACCACCATTGGGGACCGATGTACAGGTTATTGGAGCACTAGTTGGAGATATTCTCTCTCTTGTACTTATCTTATCAGTTGAGCTATCTTATTCATGGAAGTGCCATTTTACTCATGCATATTGCTTTATGTACATTTTACTTTCTTGAGAGAGAAGATGTAATCATATAATTTAATGAGTAGAAATGTGATGTATTATATTTGGTTTACAGGTTCCTATTTTGGTATCATACTCACTTGTACTAGGATGATTATTATGGATTTTCTTTTCAAAGGTTTCATGCAGAAATTAGAGCTATAGCTATGTATTTCCTTCATGCAATAGGCCACAAAATTTCCAGCACAACACAAATTTTTGTTTGTGTTCTTTGTTGTTGTTGCAAAAGTTCCAACACAACACAACTTTATGTTTGTGTTATGTGTTGTTGTTGCAAAAGTTCTAGTGCAACACAACTTTCTATTTATGTTTTTTGTTGTTGCTACAAAATTTTTGGTGCATCAGAGATTTTTGCATGTTGTCCTATGATGTCATAGCAAAAATTTCTAGAGCAGGAAGTTTAGGTGCATCAAAGTTTTCTATATGGTGTTTTGTGATGTTACAGCAAAATGTTTCAAAGAAAAATTTATGGAGCTATCATATTTTCTCTTGTTCAAATTTTATCTAGAGGGTAAATCAGTCCTCTCCTCTATTTTTGTTCATTTGGCCATACTAGCCATGTATGTTTTTGATATATCATATCGACAACTTCTTGTTGTGTAGGTTATTCTTCATGTTAAAAAATATATATATCTTGTCCTCTTTTGGCTCTTAACCTTCGGGGTTACATAGCGGGATGTTACATCTGGTATCAAAGCCCATGTTCACACACTAGGAGCTCTGGCATACTTTAGCCTTATGTGTTATGTTGTGTTTGGCGTGTGTGTCGTGAGCTTGTTATAATGTTTTATAGTCTTGTTGTTATGCTTTCATGCCATAGTATGGTGAATAGGTTGTCCTTGTGATGATCTATTTTGATGTGTTCTTTGTTTTCTATAGATTTTTTCTAGGGGTAAAGCTAGAGGAAAAGTTAGAGGTAGAGCCACTATTATTTGTCGTAGCACCTAGCGTAATGCCGATCAAGGTAATCAGGGTGAGAAACAGGAGGAACAACATACTGAGAACCAAGCAGAAGGGCTCGAGGGTGCTAAAGTTTTAGCTCTTTTATAGTAGATTATGGATCATTTAGGACCTCGTCAAGAGGTATCTCATGAGGAGTCACACCATTCTCATCAAGATGGTCAAGATGCTAGAGTTGAGTGTGAGCATTCTTGTAGTCTAGGTCATTCAAGAGCTGATGTTGTGAGGGATAGGGTGGATGGAGACAATATTGCTCCAGGTCACATGAGGGATCTCCTTAGAGCCCATCCCCCTACTTTTGATGGTTTTGGTACATGTATCGAGGTAGAGACTTGGTTGATCGATCTCGATGATGCTTTGCTATGCATCCTTATAGTAGCAATACTAGAGCTCAATGTGCCATTATGCATCTCAGAGGCTTTGCATCTACATGTTGGAGAGTAGAAGAGCACGAGCTTCATCTAGAAATTGCTTTCATTTCTTGGGGACTATTCTTAGAGAGGTTCCATGCATGATTTCTTTCTGACTATTACTGGTAGAGACGTGTCGATGAGTTCCATGAGCTTCGTCAATTGACTATGATGGTAGATCAATATGAGCACCACTTCTTTGAGCTTAAACAATATGCTAGCATATCTAATAACAAGTTGATGTTAGTGCAACATTTCATCAGGGGCTTGAATTCCTGTATCAATGGTAGTGTCTGTGTGTTTGAACCGAAGACCTTAGAGATTGTTGTGGAGAAGGCGAGGTTGATAGAGGAGAAATTTGTTAGAGGATTTAGTGGTTAGGTAGGTGTTTAGATTGGTAGTGCCCCTCCTTTAAGATCAGTTGCTTGGGGTACATAGTCTTAAGAAGTTGGACCATCTAGATCTTAGTATGCACCTTCTAGATTCGGTCAGCGATAGAGGCATAGGTTTACTCAGTCTTAGTAGAGTGGGTAGAGTCCTGGTACTCTATTTTTTAAAGATCATCTATGTCATCATTCTCAGAGTAGGAAACATAGTGGTCTAATGTAGATTTCTCAGAGTGCACAACAAAGTTCTAGGGGTGGTGGATCCCAACAGTCACGTGCACCATTTTCAGGTCGAGGTTTTGGAAAAGGTGGTTGTTCTACTTGTGGGCAACATGGTCATATAGTTGTTCAATATCTTCATAGATCTGTGCCTAGAGGTAGTCAAACACAAGCTACTTTAGAGCCTATAGTAGGTGATGTTGGAAGATCTCATAGAGTTTTTGTAGTGGTGGATAATCGTCAGGTTGAGTATCAGGGCACCATGGTCGAGTATGCAGGTGCATTATGTGGGATTACCACATCTATTTTGTTTGATTCAGGAGATTCAAATTCTTTTATTTCTCCTTCTCTCGTAGAGTGTTGTGGACTCATGGTGGAAAGGAAAGATGTTGGTTAGTAGGTTGAGTTAGCTACTAGAGCCAAGGTGGTTGTAGACTCCCTTGTTCATGGTTGTGTGTTGGATTTGGGCACCTTCACTACCATAGTGGATCTATGTGTGTTGCCTTTGGGGTCCTATGGGAATTTTTTAGGCATGGATTGGTTGGAGACACACCAAGCTAGTATAGATTGTTGGTGTAAGTTGGTTTGGTGTGTAGATGATGTTAGAGAGTGTGTTGAGTTAGTTGGGGTCCAAATACCCATTTCTCTCTATGTGATTTCAGCCATGCAATTGAAGCATGCCATGTGGAAAGGTTGTCAAATGTTCACTGTTTCAGTTAGTGATCTTGCTAAGGGTGGGATTCAGGAGGTATCTCTTGATGACCATCCTCTTCTTCAGGAGTTTGCAAATGTCTTTCTGAGTGCTATCTTAGGTATGTTTCCTAAGTGCGACATAGACTTCCATATTGATCTCATCCTTGGA
This sequence comes from Sequoia sempervirens, assembly GCA_007258455.2. Lineage (NCBI taxonomy): Eukaryota > Viridiplantae > Streptophyta > Pinopsida > Cupressales > Cupressaceae > Sequoia > Sequoia sempervirens. Next base: position 115,262,895 of record VDFB02000003.1, on the reverse strand, counting down.
GTGGAGCCTATCTCTCAAGCATCGTATTGTATGAATACTCAAGAGTTAAGTGAATTGTGGTTGCAATTAGAGGAGTTACTGGAGAAGGGTTTCATTCATCCTAGTGTATCCCCTTATGGAGCACCTGTCATCTTCATGAAGAAGGATGGATCTCTTCACTTATGCATTGATTATCACTAGTTGAATAAAGTGACAGTGACGAATCATTACCCGTTGCCTCAAATAGATGATTTGTTTGATTAGATGACGGGAGCCAAGGTGTTCTCCAAGATAGATATGAAGTTAGGATACCATTAGCTTCACATTCATGAGGCAGACATTCATTGAATGACATTTCATACACACTATGGGTATTATGAGTTCATGGTTGTCCCTTTTGGATCGACCAATGCTCCATCATTTTTCATGATTTTGATGAATGGAGTGTTTCACACATATCTTGACTAGTTTTTTCTTGTGTTCCTTGATGATATTTTGATTTATTTGAGGACTATAGAGGAGCATGAAGGCCATTTGTGACAGGTGTTGTAGTGTCTGCAAGATAATCAGTTGTTCAAAAATTTGGACTAGTGTGAGTTCTTCTAGACTAAGGTGAGATATTTGGGCCATATCATCTCAAGATAGGGTATCTAATTGGATCCTTCTAAGATTTAGGCCATTATGGATTGGCCAGCACCAATGAATGTGGTTGAGATTCATAATTTCATGGGATTGGTGGGTTACTATTGCCAATTTTGTGGCTCTGTGTCTTGAGTGCTAGCGGGTGAAGGCAGAACATCAACACCCAGTAGGACTATTGCAACCTCATTCCATCCTTGGATGGAAATGGGATACAATATCTCTTGATTTTATAGTGGGGCTGCCTATGTATTTACATTGTCATGATGCTATTATGGTTACAGTGGACAAGTTGTCCAAGGTGGCACACTTCTCACCCATGAGATCTTCGTACACTACAACATCTATAGCTCGAGTGTTTATGGAGGATATTGTGCATCTACATGGTTTTCCTTGTAGGATCATTTCTGATCGTGATCCAATATTGAATTCAGCTTTGTGGAATTCTCTTCAACATGCTTTGGGAGCTCAACTTAATTTCAATTCTACATATCATCTTGAGACAGACGAAAAGACAAAGCGAGTTAATCAAGTTTTAGAAGATGTGTTTTGGATGTACATTATGAATCAACAATCTCGTTGGGAGGACTACTTTTACCTGGTTGAGTTTGCTCATAATAATGGGTACTGCAGTTCTTTCAGTATGTCCCCCTTCCAAGCCTTGTATGGTAGGCCATGTCAGACTTCATTGAGTTGGGATCACTTAGAGGACTGAGTTCTTTTGGGTCCAGAGATGCTTCAAGATATGGAGCAGTAGGTAGTGCAGATCAAAGAGAAATTGGCTATAGCTCAGGATTGGAAGAGGAAGTATGTTGATGCCTATAGGTTTACCACCACTTATTAGTGGGTGACTGTGTGTTTCTGATAGTTCATCGGTGGAAGAGCCCCATCCGTTATGGGAAAGGCTCAAAGTTGGCAACTCATTTTGTTGGACCTTTTGATATCCTTAAGAGGATTGGTCCAGTCACCTATCACCTTGTGTTACCACCAAGTCTATCACACATTCATGATGTTTTCCATGTTTCTATTCCTAGATAGTATATTCTTGATGTGACCCATGTTCTTGATTGGATTGCTTTATAGGTCAATGCAAATAAATATATTTCCTTGGAGCCCATACACATCCTTCAACGTCGAAGGTTGACCTTCAAGGATCAAGTCATAGAGCAGGTAAGGGTCTAGTGGGATCCTGATGGTGAGTCCTCAACATCTTGGGAAGATGTAGCAAGGATGAGAGACCTTTATCCATATCTTTTTGCAGGCTTCCTGGAGTAAGCCTTATCCTAGGGGGTAGGATGTAACAACCCCCATGTTAATATTTTGTTGTTACTTTTCCTTGATGGATTTTGATAACTATATATTTGGTATTTGCACTATTCATTCCTTCATTATTTTGTATTGACACCTGTGAGGTGTAATTTCATGACTATTATGTTGGATTATATGTTTACATGCTTATATGTTTATATGATGTTATGTTGTTGACATGATTATTGTTTACACTAGATTTCATGTTTACATGGTTAGTTATTATGCTGGATTACATGCTTGTATTTTTATATACTATCATCATTGCTTATGTATTATTATGGATAGGAAAGGGAAGATGTCATAACACTCGTACCTGAGAGGCTTACAATATCAAGACCCTTTTTTCCTAATGATTGATGTTGCTTTAGCCATATGATATATGTTATATGCATATGTACTTTGATGTGAGATTGGAGTGATGTAGGTACTAAGTATCGACTCTGCTTGGATTCATAAGCTTGAGCATACTCTCATTCCCCGATGGTGGTTACTGGAGGTAGTCACAGGCCAAACGTCCCCTACTCTAGCCCATTGTACCCTATTAGTGCAGTGTTCCTGTGTTATTGTCTTACTATTTGGTTACCTAATGGTAACATCCGGAGCACCTTTTGGTCGTATGCGATTTACCAATATTTCACATTGAGGTATTTTATCTTGGTTTCCATTAATATTTTATGTGGTTGTATATATAATTGGTTGTAAGTGTTTTGATGTAGTTTCATTGGCCTCTTCACATGATTTTAAATATGGTATTTTATGGTGTTTAATTGATTGGAGATTGGAATTGTTATTTTCATGAGGTTTGAAATATATTTTTTTAAATGATTTTATTAATCAATTTTGCAAGCTCGTATAGTCTTATTTAAATCCTATTTGGGGAGCTTTGTGTATTTTAATGTTGGATTTTTAGTGATTTTAATTAATTGATTTGGAGAGCTTTAATAACTTGTTTAATTAAATGTCTTATTTCATTTTTATTGTTATGAGGAATTATATAAGGGAAGGAAGATTTTTTTTTGGGGGAGTTATCTTTTAGAGGAGAATAAATTTTCTGTTTTGGGAGGAGAAACCCCATAATTTGGGTGGCAGAGTTGGGGAGAAACATGGGAGATTTTCTGAGAAGAAATTTGTGGGTATTGGATTGTTGATTTTAGTGTGCCATTTCCTCCTTGTTGTCCTATTTTGGAATCTGGTCATGCCTTCCACACAAAGCATTCTTTCATTTCTATTTTGGGGAAGAATTGAGGTATTTTCCTTGTTATTCTTAAATCTTTGAATGACTGGTGATCTGTGAATTTGAGTTACCTTAGGAATGGTATGCTTTGCACTCTCTTATGGTGGATTTATGCCTTGAATCTCATTTTAGTTCTAGGTTACTTTTATTTTTGTGAATACTTGGAGGAACTCCTTTGTTCTACTTTTTTGAATACTTGGGGGTTGGATAATGTTTGTTTTGGATTCGATTTTCTACTATGTAGTTTTTCTGTATGCCAGATCTTTGTGCATTCTAGTTAATTTGAAATGGGTTGATGGAAAAAATTGATTTTTGGGAACTTTCATTTTCTTTCTCTTTTTTCCCAACTTGTTAAAACACATTTTTCTTTGCTGCACCTTAACCACTTGTTACAAACACAATAAAAAGGTGGATTCCATGTAGAAATTCCCATATCTCAACTGGGTCTTTGTCAAATTTGAATTCTGGGCACTTTCATTTTTTATATTTTCTTGCCCAACTTGGCAAAATGACATTTTTCAAAATAACACCTCTTACTCGGTTCTAAACTCAAAAATAAAAGGTGGAATGCAACTAGAAACATCAAAATATGAACTGGGTAAAGCTCAGTATTTTAATCTGGGCACTTTGAGTTTTTATGAAATTTTTATGCCCTCTATTTCATTATGGATTTCAACTGTTTAATGATTTTACAACAATGTTTTCTTAGCTATTTTAAAAGGATTTAATGATGGATTTTAGTGAATTTTCCTCTATTCATATTTTCTTTGGATTCCTTGTTGGTTAAGCTAGATGATCTTAAGTCTAGGTAATTAGAGTGGTCTTATGGAATGGCTCTCTATAGGCCCAAGGCCCACAAGTGGCTACTAGGGGAACTAGTAGTAGAGTTAGAGTAAACAAGTAATAAATAAATAAAAATAATGGGGTAAAAAAATAATAAGATAATGAGTCCTTGTGCATGGCCTTGAGTGCTTGTAAAGGTTAAGGATGCACTCAAGAAAGTCTATCTGTCTACGGGGCGTTGAGTTATCTGTTTGTGGGGCATGGATTCAGGCATGATTGAGTCTTCTCGTCCATATGATAGGTGTACTTGATTCCATGTGGTGCCATCCCTTTGAGTATGCATGATGACACTCCATTTGATCTACACTCTAGTACTTGGCACCTTGGTAGTCATGAGTAGTACCTGGCATGATATTGGATGATCATCTCTTTGTTGTGACATTGGCTTTATGATTGTATTTCGTGTTTGTTTCATGACTGATGTGAGTGTTGGAAATACTTTACCCTTGTCTTGTTACTTTTTTTTGGGCCTTGTGACTACATCCGAGCATGGTGGGGTGGTCTCTTTTGAGTCCACATGGTTGGGAGGCTTTGCCACTGCCATTGGGGACCAGTGTATAGGTTATTAGAGCACCAGTTGGAGACATCCTCTCTCTTGTACTTATCTTATTAGTTGAGGTATCTTATTTATGAAAATTTCATTTTACTCATGTATATTCCTTTATGTACATTATACTCTCTTGAGAGAGAAGATGCAATCATACAATTTAATGAGTAGAAATGTAATGTTTTATATTTGGTTTGTGGGTTTTGATGTTGGTATCAAATTCACTTGTACTAGGATGATTATTGTGGATTTTATTTCCAAAGGTTTCATGCAAAAATCAGAGCTATGGTTGTGTATTTCCTTCATGCAATAGACTACAAAAGTTTTGGCACAACATAACTTTATGTTTGTGTTTTGTTTTGTTGCTGCAAAAGTTCTAGTGCAACACAACTTTCTGTTTGTTTTTTGTGTTGCTACTACAAAAGTTTCGGTGCAACACAGCTTTCTATTTGTGTTGTATGTTGCTGCTGCAAAAGTTTCGGTGCATCAGAGCTTTTTGTATGTTGTTTGTGATGTCACAGTAGAAATTTTCATAGCAGGAAGTTTCGACACATCAAAGCTTTTTGTATGTTTTTCTATGATGTTACAACAAATAGTTCCGGAGCAAAATTTCTAGAGCTATCATGTTTTATCTTGTTCATATTTTCTCTGGATGGTAAATTAGTCATTTTCTCTCTTTCTATGCATTCGACCATACTTGGCCATGTATGTTGTTGATATATCTTATCAACAATTGCTTATTGTGTAGGTTATTCTTCATGTAAAAATAAATAAATTATCTTTTCCTATTTTGGCTCTTAACCTCGGGGGTTATGTAGTGGGATGTTACAAACCTCATCAAATAGACACAAATTCAACATCACTTCCAAAGAGTACTTTACAAAATGGATAGGAGCTATTCCTTTAACTTATATCAAAGGGCAACAAATACCTAAGTTCATTCTTAACTATTTGATCTGTCGATATGGTATCCCATAGATTATCATAATAGATAATAGAGCTCCATTTAAGAACCGAGATGTCCATGAGATTTGCTCAATATTCTTTATCTAACACCATTTTTCAACCCCATATTATCCCCAAGGAAATAACCAAGCCAAAGCATCTAATAAGACCATCCTTAAAATCTTAAAGAAAAATGTTAATAGCGTCGACCATGACTAGCACCTATAGCTAAACCCAACCTTATGGGCTTATATAACTAGCACTCACACACCTATAGATGTGACTTCATTTTCCTTGGTCTATGGATCTAAAGCAATATTGCCTATAGAGGTTGAAATCCCATCCCTGAGAGAATCATTGAAGGATCTTGTTAGCAACGAAGAAAATCAGGTATCCAGACTCAATGAGATTGAACTCCTAGATGAAAGACGCTTGAGTGCATTGAACCATCTACAAGCCTATAAAAATTGGCTCAAGAAAACCTACAATAAGAGAATAAAAAACAAGAATTTTCAGGTTGGTGACTTGGTCCTGAAGGAAAATCAAAAAATCTAGTTGAATCAAGATGGGAAAGGTAAGTTTGAAACAAACTAGCTAGGTCCCTACATCATTACAACAAGCTACAAATTTGGAGTTGTGACCATTATCATAGTGTGAACTGAATATGTTAGATCCAAATGAATTTAAAGCCTATTTAGTCCCCTAAGGAATGATCCCAATAAGATATTCAAAATTCTAAAGATCAAGAACCATTTAACTAACATGATATAAACATGAAAACAAAATGGAAATCTACTTTAAGACCTCGAACCTTATCCTATTGGGGGAGTGGTGTCGCATTGATGTGGAATGGTGAACCTTTCCCAATCCCTTAGATAATGATCTTGTTTCAATTAGTTTTATTGAAGAAAATTGATGAAATTGATGAGATGTGAATGAAACATGATATGAAACTAGTTTAAAATGATAAAGATGAGTTCTAAATGATAAATGCTTGATAAGATGGATACAATCTATGTTAAATGTAAACAAAGCTCAAAGATGCAATCCATATCTACACATTTATACTAAAATATATGTAAACTAAGCTAATATGGGAGCCATTAATGGATGCTTAAGCTAAATGGATGAAGATTTAATCTAAAATGCTATCAAATATGAAAAATGGATACAAATGAGTATGAAATTCAACAACATAAATTTTCTATCAAAAGATGGATCCATTTCTCTCCAAATAGTGACCTATTTATAGGAGAGAAAATGAGAAATCAAGGGCTCTGATTGATTTGATCTATCAATGGTCAATAATGAAGGAAGGATGAAACATGGATCAAGGATTCTCATTAATGGATAAGAATCAATGATCACATGGATCAAAGAAAGTATCAAGGGTTGAAAATGATTTCAACAAACACACTTTGTAACATCTTTGAAAGTTTGTTACAAAGTTTTTTAAAAAAGAATCATTCTTTTTTTGGAGCTAAATAGAAAAATATTCCTTTGGAATATTCCCTATGCAAGTGGATGAGGGGAAATTAACAATTTAGTTAATTAAAATTAAATTTGAATGTGCAAGATGGAGAATAATATGATATTCATTAAATTATTGATTTTAATGAAAGGGGAATGCAAAATGATATTTAATTAAATAGATTAGGCTTATTTAATTAAATAAGAGGACTAAGGGGTTTAAATTAAATAATTTGTATTATTTAATTAAATAGGGTGAAATTTTAGTATGAGAGGGGGTGAATTAACCCAATTAGGTCAATTAGATTAATAGACAAAAATGATACATTTGTTTAAATAATTAGGATTATTTAATCAAATAGGTGAAAAAGAGAATGAAATTTAAGAATAAACGATGTTAATATATCAGATTCAAGTGTATAGTATCATTCATGACATTTTTAAGTGTCTACATTTTCCCCCTCTTAGAAGTGAGGTACCTGTTACATTGGTTCAAAGACTTACACTTTTTAGATTAAAATTGTTTCTCAAATCAATTTTTTTTTTCTAATTTTTGGATGCCCCATTGTTGCCCCAGTGGAAGGAAATAAGTTGATACTCTACCCACTCAAGAGATCGGGCATAAATTTTGAATTTTGGGTTGATCTCTTGACAAAGGTGAAATATTGATTTAGGGGTCCCAAAAGGCTTTGGGATGCCAAAAACATGTTGAAAAATGAAAAAAAGATGTAAAATAAGCTTCATTGGGCAGGAATTGGTGAAACTAGTGAAAATCCCTAGTTGCACTCTCAAATTAGGGAAAAAAACCCTAATTTTTAGGCTTAAATATGGGCTAAAGGGTCATTTTCAATTCATTTGTGCATTCACACTCTGGAGAATTGCTGCATTTTGAGCTTTGACATCCTGGCGAGATGGCACAACGTGTGCTTCTAGTTCGCCTTTTCGACTGAGTTCAAAAGTTCCAACATCAAGCAAATGTAGGACCAAGGGTATGTGACTCAAAACTTTTCTCATTTTACACATTTCAGTGCATTTATTAGGGTTTCAAAACTAGGGTTTTTTAGGGCGTCACTATATTTCGACACCCCACGGTCACATCAATGTCACTATTGATAATTTATTGATGCACTTATTGTTTAGCAACACACTAGGTTTTTTGAGTTTGGTGACACACTTAGGATTGGGCGATGCTGGATTGAATGAGCAACATGTCGGGGTTTAGGGTTTAGTGATGCTTGTCAAATATAGTGACACACTAGCTAATTAGGGACACACCCAACAAATTTGGTAAAGTGATCCATGCAAATGCTAATATGCTATTGAGTATGGTGATGCACCTCCCAAAACGTACTGTGACATACCCTAGAAATAGTGACACTATTGATTTCAACAACGCTATTGATGTTCTAAGATTGAGATACTTAGATTTTTTACTAGATTCTAGTTTTTAGGAAAATTGATGTTGTGTGTGGGATGCATGTAGGAGGATATTCAGCCCATGATGTATTGGGAGCATCGATCCAAGATTTTGGCAATGGTACATGACTTTGAGGATTTGGAGATAGAGTGCTTGTGAGCCCTTGGACTAGAGTTTATCACCTTCATGGTCGAGGTTTGCACCCATCTAGTGATTGTGACAACACTAATCAAGAGATGCCATAGCAAGACGTCCTCATTCCATTTGTCCATTGATGAGGCCACAGTCACGATCGAGGACATGTGGTGGATCCTTTGACTTTCTATTCATGGGGAGCATGTGATTTATGACATAGATGCAGGGAGGGATGAATGTTGTGATTTATTGTGTTCAGTTGATATTATCTCGGTGAGCTCATAGATCGACCTGGATTTGTACCAAGGAAAAATTCCCATCTTCAAATTAGTTTTGGCTACGCTCATTTGTGGTGTTATTTCCCCAAAATGATAGAGTCGAGGTTTCAGTCTGGGTTGGGGGCTGGCCTAGTAGGGTATGATTCAGAGGACCATCATGTGTGCCTGGGGGCCAGTTATGTTGCCTTTATTATATCATGATATGCATCAGGTAGTCTACTGCCAGGGTAGGAGAATTAATTTCGGTGTCACACTTTTGCACATATGGGCCAATGATCATACAGTTGTATTGAAACCTCTTGTTGTTTTAACTAATGTTCATGAGGATGAGCCTATTATGTATTGATACAAGGTTTCCATGACTTTACAACAAACTAGGCCCACAAGGATTCCATATTGGCGGCGGTCCTAGATGATATGACTGTGTTCAGATGGATTCCTTGGTTATCGGTTCCCACATGGTATGATGACCAACAACAACTCTTTTTTTCTAGGAAAATCCACTACATCTAGGGGCAGAAGCATATGATGATTGAGCGGTATTTACCAAATCACTTGGCACGGTAGTTTGGGGAGACCCAAGATGTTCCCCCACGGGATTATACAACAATATTTGCTAGGTCATAGAGAGAGGTGGAGTGGGGGTTGTAGATTGATCCTATAGTGGCGATCAATGAGTTCAAACATCTGGTTGCTCACCCATGGGCATATGATCAAGGATTTCCAGATGCAAACACTACCCCAAAATATGATGTGTGGTGGAGGCCACCCACTTGATTGAAAAACCCAGTGAGGGGATACCTTGGTGGGAGAGGTAGGGGTCATGCCAAAGGTGGGGGAAAAGGTTGGCAATAGCCTAACCAGTAGAGGGAATAGGTTCTAGGGGATGGAAATTAGGTATGACAAGATCAAGGTCATCAGGACTCGGGGCACCTATAAGATAGGAAATTGAATAGCAAAGATTAAAGTGATAACCACAACACTAATCTAAGCTAAAAAACCAATCCAAACAAAGAAAAATCAAATATGAGGAATGAAATGAAAGAAACAAAACAATAAACTCCCCATGTTTGAAGTTGAATAACCTCCTTTTTCTCTCCTCAAAAATCCTTTGCAAGTTTCCCTTAGATCATTGTATGTGTATGCAAATACCTGCAAACAATAAGCATGAAAGTTGGAGATATGTGGTTGTTAAATAAAAAATGGAGGAGAAAAGATTCTTTTATAGAAATCCATTCGAACAAACAGACGAGATTGAGCTTCTAGAAAGATTCTTAGATTGATAATTGAGGATACATGCACCACAAAGTAATGGACTAGGGACAACTATGAAATGGATGGTCAAGATTGAGAAGAGACTAGATACAATCAATGGTTGAGATTCTAAAATGAGATAGTGGAGGGAGATAATGCAAGAGTTAAAAATTGTTTAATTCATGAGAGGGGTAATCTTTGACCAAGTGGAGGAAATAAATAATCTTTTTAAATTATTTATTTGTGGAAGAGAGAGAAAATGGGCATTTAATTAAAATGATTTATGCAACTAATTTAATTAAATAAGGGAAAAATAGAGAAGGAAAATTAAAAATTAACTTAGATTAACTATTTAATGGGGGAGAAGCGACAAAAGATAATTAAATAATTTTAATAATTATTTAACTATAGAAGGAGAGAAAGACTAATGAATAGATAAACAATTATAAATAATTATTTAACTATAGATGAATGATATATAATTAATAATTAAATGAATAATAATTTATTTAATTATAGGGAGAAAGAAAATGTTAGTGATGCAATTAAAAAGATAATTTATTTAATTGATCAAGGGGGAATAAAGATCAAGAAATGAATTAATTAAATAATTAAAATTATTTAATTAATAAAGGAACATGATCAAAGGGAAAAGTAATTAAATAATTAAAATTATTTAGTTATGCAGGGAAGAAGACCAAGACAATGGAAAAATGACACTAGCAGATCAAGACATTTTTCAGTGTCCTACATTTTTCCCCTCTTTGACATAATGCAGTCCATCGCGTTGTGTCAAAGAAATTCAATCAAAATATGCCTCAGTGAAAGAAAGGTGGACATATGCCCCCTCAAGAGAATTATGCAATTTTTCAAAAAAAATTGGAAAATTGTTCCAATAGGTCAATTTGACAACCAAGAGTTCAAAGGTGGTGATGGAATTGATTTTCAAGGTCATTAAGGGGAGGGGGGGGGAATTTTAGGTTTAAATTGGTCAAATAGTGCGCCCAATACACATGCCTAGTGCAAACCCTAATTTTTTGTCTATAAATGCCATTGATTAAGAAAATTACTCATTTGTGCTTTCCAAATTTAGAAATTTTAGCAATTTTGGGAGAGAGAAGCTAGGAAGATTTAAGCGATTCCACACTCCACACATCGAGGCTACTACATCCGTATTTTTCATCGGCCTAAGAGAGTACCCAACCTGGTACGTACTCCAAACTTGCTTTGTGATTTTTTTCATTTTCGTGCATTTATAGGTAGGAAAAATTTAGCAAACAATTGCATCACATGAAGTTCAATGTAATTGCGTGTGTGAACGACGCAAGTGACTGTGATTTTCCATAATCACCTTGTCATGATGCAACTGTTAGGTCATAGGAGGTGGGGTGGTTGTGGTGTGACACATCCAAAATGGTGCTCTGCATTTGATTTCCAAGTCACAAATGTGACTAGGAATGATGCAACTGACATAAAATGTTGCATTTGCAAGGGGGGAATGACACATGTGTTAAGAAATGATGCAACTGATAAGGGATTGACCTCAATGATGCATTCATTGAGGCGTGTGACGTAATTGCAATTGTGTGATGCATGTGCAAGAATAGTGACGCAATTGAATTTTTTGGTGCAATTGATAAGCAAAACGATGCAATTGACTGATGAAATTTTTTCCCTAGTTTAGGATAAAATGACTTGTCCAATTTAGGTCCAATAGGTCAAATGAATATTGTGAATTGATGTAATGAATCTTGTGGTGACCTTAGGTTGTACTTCCTCCTATCTACATGCAGTGCCATGATCGATGATATTTTGACTTAAGGATCAACTATCAGATGCCGAGAGATGTATGCTTCTAGATCTCATATTGTTCTATGTGACAAATATGCCCATTGTTAGGGAAAACAGAGATATGTTGATAGCACTTGTGGAGCAATGGCACTCTGAGACTTAAACATTCCATTTATTGACTGGGGAGGCTATTGTGGCCCTAGAGGATGTTTGAAAGATATTGTGGTTGCCTATACATAAAGAGCGGGTGAGATACGATCCTATTCAAGGATTGTATAGGTGATTTATGATCATTATGAATATGAGGATGAGTCAGAGCTTGGTGTTTACGGGTATGAGATCAGATGGGAGACTCTAGCCAAGAGATATGACATATTTTATTGTGTTATATGCACATTGATTGTTTGTGTCTTGATTCTAGACCATAGGGGCCATGGGTTTCCAATAGGTTGGGGAGAGGTATTAGCAGGGATGGTACAAGAGGAGAGAATGTATTCCTAGGGACCATGTCTATTGGGTATGTTATACTTCCATCTTTAGGATATTGTATATTGAGGGGGACAAAGCATGAGTTGTGATGTGACTCTACTTATGGTATGGGCATGGGAGCACATAACAGTCTTCTGACTAGTAGTGGGACGTTAGTTTGGAGTTGGTACTCTATATGTATATCTATATGGAGGTGCAGTCACACAGACACACATAGGTGATATAGGTTACTAAAGACATGGAATAAATACATTGGTGAGCTTCATATAGAGACCTTATAGGGATTTTTAGCTATGGGTTGATGAGGATGAGCACTTGCCATGGTGCTGACAACCAAGGTATCTAACCAATCAAATAGTATAGTCACAACATATCATAGAGATGTATCTACCAGAGCAAGTTCAGAGGAAATTTGGGGAGAAGCATGGTGTATTAGTAGGGACATTATAGTTTGCATGCTCCTCATGGGAGGTGCATCCATGGGGATAGGTGATACCTGTGACTACAATCGAGGAGGAGATTGATGAACTACAACCAATGCAGTGGGCCTAGAGAGAGGGAGCAACAGATCCTAGTATGACCCCAGAGTATGATGCATGGTGGTTGGTTCATAGGCTAGTGCCTTATACTAATCTAAACCAACCAACACCTATACAGCTCAAATGTAAGGGCTTGCAAGGTTGAAGGGGTGATAGGGGATAGAGGGACAAAGGGCAAGGAGATGGAAGATGGGGTATGGAGGATAGGGAGATGATGGAGATGACAGAGGGAATGGTTGGGGAGGCTGAGGAGGAGACCAAGGCAAGAGAAGGAGGGATTTTATATGGTGAGTGGTGATACCTTTTTCATTGATCTACAAGGAGGTGAGGAGGAGCAGCCAGAGGATAGTGTGGTAGGGGAGATGGTGGTGGAGGAGGGAGAGCAACATGTGGAGATGTTGGCCCTAGAGGTAGGACACCAGGATGTCGAGATGATGGAGGTAGAGGTAGAGGAGGAGCATGTAGAGGAGAGATAGGAGGAGGAGCATGGTAAGGATCTGAAGATGGGAGAGGCCGAGAGAGGATTGTGGCAAGAGTAGATGTGGAGGGATTGGAGGAGGTAGGGGTTAGAGTCGATGATAGGACAATGGATCAGAGGATAGCCACCTTACAAGCTCGAGTATAGGCATTGGAGGTAGAGATAAGGACACTCATAGTAGAGCAAGATGGCCTGAAGGATGAGAGAGACACCCTGCAGAACAAGAGGGACCTAGTCATTGTCAGTCGGTAGTAGCTTGATTAATGGATGCTAGATTTTGTGGCTACATGCAATGGATCCATTGTGGATGTGGCATGAGAGCTATCTAGATCTAGTATGGGATTACAGTATTACAAAGATCTATATGAGATATTAGTGCCACTTGAGAGGAGAGAGCCAAATTTTATAGAGGTTCAAAGTTGATCATAGGGTAGGTCACTGAGTAGATCCCATAGCAGGCACTCCCATAGCAAGTCACAGAGTGGTGAGGAATCTAGCCCAAGATAGTCCACTCCATATGATAGACCATAAACTTCAGATCATAGGTAGAGGACATTGATGCATCAGGGTTAGGGGAGAAAGGAAGCTTAAACTAGGACTCATTTTGATATTATGTATTATGACACTATATTTTGATCGTTGAGCTCGTGAGCTCCATTTTTTAATATATGAGATATCTTGACATTGTACTATGACACATTTTGAGTGATATATGATATGATTTTTGGCAGTGATTTATGATATGCAATCTTATATGATTATGCCTTATGCTTATGATTATGTCATGGATGTTCATGCCTTTATGATGTTTATTTATGCATTCTATATGATCACGCAATGTGATATGATGGATGATTATGCATTGATAATGTTGTTTATGCATCTTATATGATTATGAAATGACGTTATATATTAATGTAGAGAAGATGTCCTAATTTTATGATGTGATGTGATATGTGGATGCAATTAATGTTATTTAATATGACGCCCATGGATTATGTATGCAATGATTAGAATTTCTTAATGTAAATGTAAATTATGACATATGATACAATTATGATTATGTAATGCTTAAAAAATGATGATACAATATATGTGAAATGTGATAAATGGGAATGGATTATGAGTATAATGCAAAATGCAATGACATGCCTAATATATTATAATGTGATGAAATGATAATGCTTTCTATAATGTTTCCTAATGTAGTTATGCATGAAGGGAATTTTTGTGTCACAAGATGCTATCAAGATGTAGATAGAAGAAATGTTAGAGTGGACGAGACAGATTTTATTGTGGAGAAGGGAAAAGAAGGCGCAAAGTCATATGGGGAATGAAAAAGGACGAACATTCATGCTTTTATATGTATCACCATCGGGTGTCAAAAATTTCACAAATGGAGCAAAAACACCATGGTATGACATAGACTAGGGTGTGCAATGTTGGAAATTATGCCTCAACTTGCTAGCTTGTATCTTTGCTCAAGACTTAGCAATTTTATACATTTGCTTTGGTCTTCATTTTCAATCAATTGCTGGAGTTTGTAACTTAAGAACCTTGTCATGGAGTTTGGAGGTTTTGTAACTTCTCGACTGGTTGATCTCCTTCATTGGCATGACATTTGGAAAGTTTCTAACTTGTAGTGGGAGATGCGAAGTTTAATGTTTTTCTGACTGAGCAACAGTGGTATCGGCTTGTCGTGGGGATCGAGAAAGTCCTAACTTGTATGAGGTGGTTATGAAGTTATTATTTTGAGTGAAGTATTGATGGTGAGAGAGGTGTGGTAGCGCAGTGTACTGCCATACCACAGGAGGCTTTTGACTGTCTGGCAGTAGTACGGTGTATATCGCCAAATCGTGAGAGCCTTGTGACTGACTGGAGGTAACATGGTGATACCGCCATACTGCAGGAGCCTTCTAGCATAGGTGCAGTAGTGTGGTATACCACCATGCCACGAGAGTCTGTTGGTTGTCTAGTGGTAGCATAGTGTATGGTGAATGAGCACAAAATTTTTTGACTGCTGAGGTGTACAAAAATAAATGGAGGACAGTGCTAACTTGGAGATGGCCATTCGAACACTGGGAAGTTTGACAGTTGCTCAATAGAGGAAACTGAACTAAACCATTGGTATACAGAATGAATTGATCATGGTTGTTGCTATACATTGCATCGTGCTAAAACTGTAAGAGGTTCGATGGTTGGATAGTCGAATGATCATTGTGTGTTCTTCATTATATGTTGTATATGCATTGTAATAGTGAGAGATAACGAAGTGATCATAATTTGTTTTGTATGAGGTTGATCAGGGAAATGTTGTTGTTGTGAGATTATTTATCTGAAAGGAGAATCTGTCACTCTTATGTAATTCAATTACTATAATACAAGATATTTTTCTTTGGTGTGGTGGGTTTTTCTCCCATAAGGGTTTTCCCACATAAATATGGTATTCATTTGTGTATGTATTTATTCTGTTATTCCTTTCATGAGCATCATAATGAACTATAATTGCAAAATTTAAAGATATACATGCATTCTTCTCTAAGTTTTGACATTAGGAGAGTTTGTTCCACACCTTAAGCTTCCCTTACAAGTGGTATCAGAGCCTAGCTAGTTGTGTTATCCTTGTGGGTAGGTTGGGTTTTTTGTGTCAATTTTGTTCAGTGGGAGTCTTGTAGAAGTCTAGTAATTTAAATTATAGATTTTGATGGCAAGGGAAAGTACATCAGGAAAGATTGAAATTGAGAAATTCAATGGCAACAATTTTGAGTTTCGAAAACTCAAAAATGAAGATCTATTAGTTGATCATGATATTTGGCTTGTTGTGCCTAGAATGAAACCTTCTGGCATGAAGCAAGAAGATTGGGACCTCATAGACAGGAAAGCAAAAGGGTTGATAAGAATCCATTTGGCAGACTCTATTCTTCTAAATGTTCATGAAGAGAAGACTGCATATTCTTTATGGAAAATACTGGGAGCTATTTATCATAGAAAGTCCTTGGTGAATAAGTTGTTCTTAAGGAAGAAGTTGTATTCTTTGAAAATGTAGGAAGGAGCATCCATTGATGATCATTTGAATGATTTAAACATGTTGATTTCTCAGTTAGCATCTATGGGTGTGAAGATTGATGAAGAAGATTGTTGTATTCTATTGTTATGTTATTTGTCAAATTCTTGGGATCATTTAGTGATGGTGATTGGAAGAACGCCAACCACTTTCAAGATGGAAGATGTGGTTGCTTCTTTGTTATCAAAAGAGATGAGAAGGAAATATTTTGAGATGGTGAAGGAGGCTCTTGTTGTTCGAGGTAGATCAAAAGAAAAAGGCAAGAAGAAGGACAAGAAGTCCAGATCGAAATCAGAAGGGAGATCAAAGTCTCCTGGTAAGAAGTCCAAGTTGAAATGCTAGAATTATGGGCAGCCTGGTCATGTCCGAAAGGATTGCAAAGAGGAGAAAAATAAGAATAATAATTCTTTCGACAATGATTCTTCTCAAGGTGATGCAGATGCCTTCATTGCAGCCTTGGCAACTCAAGCATCAGATGATGTCTAGCTGATTCATTTTGGAGCATCTTTCCACATGACATCTCATAGAGACTGGTTCACTAAGTATGAATCCTTGATGGAAGAGTGAAGGGAATCAATGATGTAATTCATAAACTAGGTCTAGCTTGAAATATACTTTTTGTTAGTAAGTTGAATGATGTTGGAGTGCAAGTCATATTCTTTGGCAATGGATGCAAAATGACTAGAGGCTCATTGGTGCTAGCGAAGGGTGCTTGAATTGGTACTCTATATAAGCTAGATGCACTTGTTGTTCAATGCAACAGTGTCTTTACAAAGTCACAAAAGGTTTCTCATGGAGAGAAGGAAGAAAAAGTTCCTGATAGTGAAAACTCTATGGAAGTTAAACTTCCAACAAAAGAGACTATGCTCTGACATCATAGGCTTGGCCACATTGGAAAAAAAGGTTTAAATTTTTTGAAAACTAAAAACTTGGTTGAAGGGATTGATGACTATAACCTTGAATTCAAATTTTGTGAACATTCTATAAATGGCAAACAACACCCTGTTTCATTTTACTCTAGTCCTCATAAATCTTCTGGTATACTTGATTACATTCATTCTAATGTTTTTGGTCCAGTAAATGTTCCTTCTTTTTCTAAATCAAGATTTTATGTATCATTCATTGATTATTATTCAAGAAGGGCATTTGTTTATTTTTTGAAGAGTAAATCAGAAGTGTTCAGTTGTTTTAAGGAATTTAAAAAACCTCGTGGAAAATTAGACTAGAAGAAAAGTAAAATGTTTAAGGGCTGACAATGGTGGTGAGTTTTTTTTCTGATGAGTTTGAAAGGTATTGTAAAGATCATCGAATTAAAAGACATAAAACTACACCCTACACTTCACAACAAAACAAAGTTGTTGAAAGGTGAACAACAAGACAGTGATGGAAAGAGCAACAAAGTATGTTGAGCAGTGCTGGCTTGGAGAAGTTTTGGGCTGAGGTAGTTACAACAACGTGTTATTTATTAAATCGTTCTCCAAATTCTGCTCTTGTTGAGAAAACACCTTTGGAAGCATGGTCTGGAAAGAATCCCTATCTGAGACACATTCGAGTGTTTGGCTGTGAGGCATATGCATATGTGCCAAATGAAAAATGATCTAAATTGGAGAAATAGGCTATTAAATGTATTTTAATTGGCTATAGTGCTCACATAAAAGGATACAAGCTTTGGAATCCTGATACTGAGAAGGTTTTGTACAACAAAAGTGTTATTTTTCATGAGCTGAAGCCTTCTACTTTGGATCTGTAGTCAAAGATGAAATCATAAAATAAAAAGGATGTGGTTGAAATTCCTCCGACAACAAATAAAGTGGAATTCAAAATTCAAAATGTACTTGAAACTGAGGAGAGCTCAAGTAGTTCTGAGAGTTCTGAAGAAGAATAACCTTAGCCTCATCTCATGAGGAGGTCAACACATGAAATAAAGCAACATGATAGGTATGGGTTCTCTATGTTAGATTCTACTTGTTCCTATGCTTTAATTACTAGTACTAATGAGCCTAGGACTGTTAAAGAGGCAATTAGAATGTCTGATTCAAACTCTTGGTTGAAAGCCATGAATGAAGAAATGGCATTGTTAGAAAAGAATGACACTTGGAGTTTGGTGCCCTTGCCTAAAGGAAGAAAATATATTGGCTACAAATGGGTATTTAAAAAGAAAATAGGTCTGGATGGAAGTGTTGAAAAGTATAAGGCGAGGTTGGTTGTGAAGGGTTATTCCCAGGTAGAGGGAATTGATTATGGAGAAATTTTTTCTCCTGTAGCTAAGCTGACATCTATCGGATTTATTTTGTCACTTGCAGTAGTGTATGACTTAGAGATTGAACAGATGGATGTGAAGACAATATTTCTTCATGGTGATCTTGAAGAAGAAATTTATATGTCTCAGCCTAACCACTTTGTGGTAAAAGGTAAAGAAAATTTGGTTTGCAAGTTAAAGAAATCTCTATATGGTTTGAATCAATGTGTCTACTTCAAAATTGAAAATGATCATGTTCTTATTATTGCTCTCTATGTTGATGATATGTTGTTCATAGGCAATAGTAAGTTAATGATTTCTAATCTAAAATCTTAGTTTTCTGCAAAATTCAAAATGAAAGATCTTGGTGCAGCTAGGTATATTCTAGGAATGGAAATAACTAGGGACACGAAAAGTAGAAAGCTTTGGCTTAGCCAAAGTAAGTATATTAACACTGTTCTGGAGAGATTTTGTATGATTGATTGCAAAATACTAGTTGTTCCAGTCTTGTAGGGAACAAAGCTATCTGTTGAAGATTGTCTGAAATCTCCTACTGAGATGGAGGACATGACTAGAGTGCCTTATGCAAGTGCAGTTGGAAGTTTAATGTATGCAATGGTCTGACAATGCTAGACATTTCCCAAGCAGTGGGAGTACTTAGTCGTTTTATGGCGAATCCTAGAAGAACACATTGGGATGCTATGAAAAGAGTGTTTAGATATCTAAAGGGAACTTCAAAATATGCCTTGTGTTACCATGGAAATTTGGTTGAATCTAAGAGGACTCTCAGCATTCGTGGGTATGTGGATTCTGATTGGGCAGGGGACATTCACAATAGAAGATCCACTAGTGGATATATTTTCATGATGAATGGTGGTGCAGTTAGTTGGATGAGCAAGTGGTAGGCTATAGTTGCTTTGTCCACTATGGAGGCAGAATCATCGAAGCAACTCACACCTGTAAGGAAACCATTTGGATTAGGATATTTTTTTCTCATATTGGTTTTGATGTAGGGTAGATTACAATTTACTGTGACAGTCAGAGTGCCATTTTTCTAGAGAAAAATCCTACTTTCCATGCCAGGATGAAACATATTGATGTGTAGTATCCTTTTGTATGAGATATGGTGGAGGATGGAAATGTCTATTTAGAAAAAGTGGATACTCTGGAAAATGTTGCAAATGCATTGACAAAGCCCGTGAGCATAGATAAGTACAAGTGGTGTGTTAGTTCGATGGGCCTTGGAGCCCATAACCTTCATTAAGATTGAGTTTGGAGGAAGTCAATAAGTCTTCATCAAGTGGGAGATTTTTGGAAATTGTTCCTCAACTTGTTGGCTTGTATCTCTACTCAAGACTTTAAAAAAGTATACCTTTGCTTTGGTCTTCATTGCCAGTCGATCGTTGGAGTTTGTAACTTAAGAACCTTGTCGCAGAGTTTGGAGGTTTTGTAACTTCTTGACTGGTTGATCTCCTTCATTGTTGCATAATTTGAAAAATTTCTAACCTACAGTTGGAGTTACAAAGTTCAAGGTTTCTCTGACTGGGCAACTATGGTATTGGCTTGTTGTGGGGATTGGGAAATTCCTAACTTGTATGCGATGGTTATGAAGTTAGTATTTTGAGCGACGCATTGATGGTGAGAGAGGTGTGGTAGCGCAGTGTACTACCATACCGCAGGAGGATTTTGACTGTCTGGTGATAGTGCGGTGTATACTGCCATATCGTGAGAGCCTTGTGACTGACTGGCAGTAACATGGTGATACTGCCGTATTGTAGGAGCCTTCTAGCAGAGGTGCGATAGTGCAGTATACCAACATGCCACAAGAGTCTGTTGATTGTCTAGCGGTAGTACGATGTATGGTGAACAAGCGTGAACTTGTTTGACTGCTAAGGTGTATGTCGATTAGTGGAGGACAATGTTGACTTGGAGATGGTCATTCGAAGACTGGGAAGTTTGACAGTTGCTCAACAGAGGAAACTAAACTAAACCGTTGGTACAAAGAATGAATCAATCATGGTTGTTGAAATACATTGCAAAGTGTTGAAACTATGAGAGGTTCAATGGTTGGATAGTCGAATGATCAGTGTGTGCTCTTCATTTTATGATGTATATGCATTGTAATAGTGAGACATAACGAAGTGATCATAATTTATTCTGTACGAGGTTGATCAGGGAAATGTTGATGTTGTGTGATTAATTATCTGAAAGGAGAGTATGTTAATTGTATGTAATTCAATTACTATAATACAAGAGATTCTTCTTTGGTGTGGTGGTTTTTTCTCCCGTAAGGGTTTTCTCACATAAATCTGGTGTTCATTTGTGTATGTGTTTAGTCTGTTATTCCTTTCATGTGCATCATAATGAACTGTAATTGCAAAATTTAAAGACATATCTACATTCTTCTCTAAGGTTTGACATTAGGAGAGTTTTTTTTGCAGCTTAAGCTTTCCTTACATGCAAGGTTACCATTTGTGAGGGAAAAATAGTCAAAAGATAATGCCAAAAGACAAGGAGTGCCTTGACTCATACTAAGTACCCAATTGTCCTAGTATTTTTGCCAAGAAAAACCACAGACAATAAGCAAAGAAAATATATCATGCTCCATCATCGCTCCTATAAATCCTTGATAGGACATCCTCAAGGTAGCTAGTAACATGACCAAAAACTAATAAAAAAGATAACACAAACTCTAAGCAACAAAGTGTTTTCTAGAGAGATAATATTGAGTGATAGGATTGACAAGATTGATTGATATGATTGGTTAGGTTGACTAAGTGACCCATTGATAATGCCTAATTTTAGGAAAGACATATCTTGCTTAAGGTAGATGACTGAGATGACTGAATGATTGATTGTTTGACTGAGGTTGATTGATAAGTTGACAAGGTTGGTTAATTGATTTGATTGATTACGCCTGGTTTCAGGAAAGATGCATCTTGTACAAGTCAAGGTTAATTGAGCAAGATGACAAGATTGATTGACCAAGTGATTAAATTGAGTTGATTTGATAAAGGTTTGATTGCCATGATTAATCAATGTGATGAAACCTAGTTACAAGAAAGACATATCCTATTTAAGGAAAATAACACATCTGATAAAGTTGGCCAATTGACCATTCTGATGAATGCCTAGTTTCAAGAAAGACATGTTGTTTAAGAAAAATGACAAGGTTGACCAATGACCATGTATAATCTTAGGAAGGATGCATCTTGATAGAATACAAGTGATAAGATCGAATGAGACAAATGAAATAATGCCCCATTCTAACATAAGACCAATGACCTAGTAGTGATGATGATTAGGCAATTTATTGATTGAAAAGAATCGTTGGATATGTTTGTCTGTTGATTTATGTTTTGGTTTGAATAGTGATTGCTCAAACATAAAGGATACGACTAGACTCAAATAACCCTAAAGGATTGACCTAGGGCCTCAAGGGCTCATCGAGTGATGGCCTTGCCTACGTTATACATGTAGAGAACTCATAGTTTGACAGATTCAAACCAAAATTGATATGACCTAACAAAACCCTAAGGAAAAACCTAATGTCTTGGGGGCTCATCGAGTGATGGCCTTGCCTACATAGTAATGTGCAGAGACAATGTAGTTCAACCAAACTAACACATACTGAATCTAACTCTTTTTTTGGAAGTTTTGATGTTTTATGATATTTTTGGATTTCAATGTTTCAAAAGGATGATACCATGTGTCAGATCCCATGAAGACGTAAGTCAAGGAATTACCCCCATTCAGGTATAGGACCAATTTATTATGTGTGAGGGGATCGATGGATGCAAAGGATGGTCATGGAAGTGAAGGATGCTAAATTTTGATAGTTTTTTAGGCCATAAGAAGGATGACAAAGCTTTATTATGGATAGATGATATGTGTAAATGGATGAGCAAAGGATGGAAAACTAGGTAGAGTGATAGTAGACATAGCATAGATTGACTACACATGGCGCATGTTTTCCAAGTTTTCACCATGGTACTTATCCAAAGTGCCATTGAAGTGGTTTTCAATTTTAGATGAATTATTTCTCTTTACTATTTTTTTTAATTATTTAAATTTTAAAATTTTTTGGTGTCACCAAGACACCTATTTGCCATGTTTTCATCAGGGTGACTACTTTTTGAGTTTTTTTATTTTTTTGTATTTTTTAATTTTTTGATGGGATACTCTAAGAATTAGGTGTAATATCTACAAAGGTGCATGATGTTGATGGGTTCATACAATGGTTCACCTTCAAGAGTAGAGAGTTGATAAGCACTAGGTCCATATGTTGCTATAATGATATAAGGGCCCAACCAATTGGGTTCAAAATCTCTGGGCTTTTCTCGATCTGTCTAATTTTTCAAATCATCTTTCAAGAATAAGTCACCAATATCAAAGGTTCTAGGTTGCACCTTCTTATTGTAGTTGCATCAAAGATAGTTCTAACATGCTTGCAAATGTGTTAAGGCATTCTATCTCTTTTCATCCAGTAACTCTAGCTCATGTAGATGGGATACATGATATTCTTCTTGATCAATCAATCCTTTCATAAATACCTTTAGGGATGGTAACTCAACCTCAATAGGAAGTATGGCCTCAAATCCAAATACGAGGGAATATGGAGTGGCTCCTATAGGGGTGAAAACATTGGTATGGTAGGCCCATAAAGAAAGATTGAGTTGGAGATGCCAGTCATGGCCAACATCATTGGCAGTCTTTTTAAATATTTTAAGGATAGTCTTATTAGATGCCTTAGCTTGACCATTACCCTAGGGGTAATAAGGGGTGGAAAATTTTTCATAGATTTCATATGAAAATTCTCATAGATTTCATGGAAATCTTGATTCTTGAAAGGGAAACCATTGTCTGTAATGATGGATTGCAGGATACCATAGTGGCATTTAATGTAATTCATAATAAATTTGGATGTTTCCTTACCAGTAATATAGGTCATTAAGATGACTTTAATCCATTTGGTAAAGTATTATGTAGCAACAAGGATAAACTTATGCATATTTATAGAAGTGGGATGGATCTTTCCTACGAGGTTGAGTCCCCATTGAAAGAATGGACATGGTGATGTAAGCAACTGCATTTCTTGAGCTGGCACATGTATAAGATCTCCATGGATTTGACACTGATGACACCTCTTCATGAAGTGATAGGCATCATGTTCCATGGTAGGCCAATAATATCCTATCCTTATGATATTTTTAGCTAAGGTAGGACCAAAAAAATGAGCTCCACATATACCATGGTGAACCTCTTGTAAGGTCATTTGTGCTTCATTTGAGTTGAGATGTCGAAGGAGCGTGTTGTTTAGGCTATGATGGTAAAGGGTATCTCTGATGATGGAATATTTAGAGGCTTTTCAGATCAAGGTTTTGCGTTTTTTGGGGGACAAGTTAGGAGGGATAATTTGGTCATGTATATAGTTTTAAATGTCCTTGTACCAAGGAGATTCAAGACCAACAAGTTCACACATGAGTTCAGTTTCGGGGACATCGAACGCAGGGACCAATAGTTGTTCCACCAAGAACTAATATTGCAATGCATTGTTAGTAATATCCAAGATAGATCCAATTGTTGCCATTGCATCTACTACCTTGTTCTTGATTCTTGATGCTTTATCAAAGGTAATTGTTACCAAATTTTCGCCTCAGCTCAATTGGTGGAGCTGGCTGAATGTTATTTATCATAAAGTGGAATTGCACTTAAATTCAAATGTTGTTTCGCAGTTTTGTCATTATTCATTGAGAAATAGTTATACATTTAAAAGAAGAAATAGAGTTTTCAGAATGCCATTCAAATGTTCCAGAAATGGCAGAAATACAAAATTGAACAAATAAGCAAAATAGCATTTGGAATGCTTTCATTTGTTTTGTAAGGAACTCATATTTTTACAAGGCTTCATTTGATTTCACAATCAGAATGATATTACAACATTGCATGAAAATGCATTTTCTTTTCAATTGAAAAGCAGAATTGAAATCAAATATCCACACAAGTCGTGGATGTAACTATTACAATACATTGCTAATAGCACATTGCACTACAAGAGATGCAGAAAGGAAAACACATAAGTGACGACATAATCATCATTGCCTGATTATCGACATTTGACGCTGAATGGTGCACCTTGTCTTCTGTAGCTCTGTCAACCTGTAAGAGGAAAGGAGGGGTACCAGTGGCTCTGATTATGATGTAACCTATATGGGGCACCTACAATAGTATAGTATACTATTAACCATGCATTGAAACAGTCAATCAAGTGCAGTACAAAAGAAATGAGCTAGAGGAGAGATAACAACATCATGATCAACATGTTCTATTTTTATGCTAACATTGTTTGTTTCCTTGTGTAGGTATAGGTGAAATCACGAAGCTGAACACCATTCGAAGACCAAGCATGTGGAGAAAAATGGGCTCCCACAAGGGTAGAGCTCGGCGTGCTTCCCTATTCATTAAATGGGCTGATTTAAAGATACATTATCATATTCATCAAATGAAATGAAGAACAACTGAAAGAGTAAAAACAACGTTATCAATCAGGCAACTTAACCAACTGTGCATTCATAACAATCATTTTTTTTTTTTTAAGGCTACAGGTGAACAGTGAGTTTAGTTCACTAAATGAATTTAACTGAGTACATTTTACATCAGATATTGCTGAATAAGTTCATGTTCTATGCTGATCGTAATCATATGTCATGCAAGTTTCAGTTCATCAATTCTTTCTCTTTACAGTCAAGGATAGTGAATAGGCATATATTATGCCTTAACTGAGAATTTTGTTTTAACTTTTATCACGAAAGAGAACAGATTTTGAAAGTAGTTTATTAAGTGAAACATAAAAATGCATGAAGAGTACATATGCCTAATTACAAAAGGCGTTGTTCAGAATAAGAGGACAAAGGTATGTATGAGTTTCAGATTTTGTTCATTTAGGAAAGGATTTGTACATGAAACAGCTTTTTGTTGCATAATAAAGACAAGTGAAAAGGTTTCAGCTCCCATCTGAATAGTGGGAGGTGAAAAAATCAGTACACTAACTTGGTGTATTCGATTAAAAGAGGTGCATGATTAAGCAACACAACTAGTCTTATTTTAGTTAAGAATGCAAAAGGTTGCTTTATTTTAAGTTTTGCATCACCATTATTTTGAAAAGAAACAGTTGAGATACACTGCTGAGGGAATTGTTTTGTCATATTCCAAACTATATCTTTAAGGAATTTCAAATATCAAAAAAGAAAATGGATTTGATAAGGATTCAGACACATAGAATTCACTTCCAGAATGATCAGAAAGTAATAAAACAACCGGTACAGAGATAATAAGTAGTGACTAAATTTAATCAATGCGTGATCAAGTGCAATCATCTGTTAAAGGGTGAAGCAATCATTTTGCTTATAGGTATAGAAAACAATGATCAGATGTATTTGATACAATTTTTTGGCTGGTGGTAGATGAAATAGCCTAGGAGTACACTATTTTAAGGTTATGTTTCTTCATTTACCATGTGTTTCAAATGATGATACAACAAGCAAAAAATCATTTTGGGATGAGAAAAGTTTACAAAGTAAAAGTATGATGAGAGTTCGAAGTGAATCCATGAACATAACTTTGAATGCATAGGAGGCCAAGGTAAACAACTCATTTTCAGATTAAATAAAAGCATTATGTGTGCAAGGGAGAAACAACGTGGAGATGACAATTGAAAATTTTCCAGAATCTCATGATCATGTATGAGGGTTTTAACAGTAGTACATTCAGGGGTATGTTTTTTTCACAAAGAAGCAAATACAGATATAAGGAAATGACTCTACAAAATGTGATCAAAGTGGGAAAGTTTTGTTTATTTTTATGTGCCCACATTGGAGTTTGGATTATAACATAGATTTCTTCAGATTTCCTGATACTCTGCTGAGTTTTCTACAGAAAGAGTGCAAGATTTTGTTTCTTCTTCATTTTTTTTGAAAAGCCATAATGGGGTTTTGAAGAACAATCCATCAAAGTAAAGAGCCAGCTATTACGGGCCGAGTTATAAATTTAATGCAAAATGATATATGATACCCATTTTCAGGGTTCGAGCTTTAAAATACATTAAATGCCAATTTTCTGTGTTGGGTTAGACCCAAAACCTCAGAAAAAGATGCTTTCTATAATATATATATGGCAGTCAATATATGGCCATGGTTTTAAGTGAAAGAGGTTGAGTTTTCCAAAAGAGAAAGTATGTATGAACTCACCGCTTTGGATCTATACAAGGATGCTTATGGCGTGGCCAGACCTATAGTAGATTCTCAAACCACATGAAGATATCCAGTGCAAGCTCATCTAAAGTGGTCGGCAAGCATAGGGAGTATAGAGATAGCAATATTTGCATGAGAGATATATAAGAAAATGCATTAGAAGGTATGTATAGCCATGACCAAAGAAGAACAGAGCACAGGAAGCATGGAGAAGTCAGAAAGAAGTATGACATGCCGCGCCCATAGAGATTGTTCTTGCTTTAAAATGAAGTAGAAGAACCATAATAATAAACAAAATAAGCTTTACCCAGATGAAATTTCAACTGTCAAAAGGCAAAGCCAAAGTCTCAAGCACACGAAGCTCGAATTTGAAGTCCATCATGGCGGCATGTGACTGGCAGAGCTCGTTTTCGTCAACGGTGGTCATTTACAAAATGGATAATTTAGGGTTTGGCCTTGTTTTCCCCATGCCCTAATTTGACCCAACACTATAATTCTCCAAAATATTCGCATTTATCAATATGAATGTGGGTTAATTCGAATTAGGTCAGTCCTTGCATCATATTTTATTCAAAGATTAAAGCCTAATGTATTTGAGGGTGGCCGAAATTATGTGCCTAGGTCGATGGTTAGGTCTTGATTTATTCTTTTGCCTTAGTGGAAAGTGAAGACTTGAATGTAGGTTATGTTATTTTTTTATGAGAAAACAATGAGAATGTAATTGTGAATCCCTTGTAACCTAGGGTTAGGTTTTGATGATTATTTTAGGGTTTTATTTTTGATTGATTTTAAAGAAATCAATGTGAATTTTGATGAGAAGAGATAATGATGTGTTATATTTTATGATTTTGTCAGAAAATCAAAATATTGTAATGGAGAAATAAGGAGCTTTTCTTTTTTGCAAAAGATTTTCAATCTTTAATTGCAAAAAATAGAAAAATTGTGCAAATATGCATCTTGTAAAGCAAAATCATAAAGCGATATTCTATAAATTGCTTTATGATTTCTTGCTATTTTTAGCAGATTTTTGTTGACATTTCCTCTTGGTCGGGTTTCAGACCCATCTTGGAGAGATAAGATGTTTTTTTGAGCTTTTAAAGCAAGATTAGCCTATTTTTAGAGGCTTGACCATGTGATCATAAAAGCAGTGTGCTTTTTTCTGCTTTTAGGTAGTTTTTTGAGACAATTGAGGCCTTTTTCCTTGAGCTTTTTTTTGAGCTCGGATTAGGGTTTCTAGAGAGCTATGTTTTGATAGACTTAGTCTTTTTCAGCTCTCCTCGAGGAGTAGTTCAGATCAGAGTTCCTGCTCATACACATTTTTGAGCTTGTGAACCCATTATTGTACTTGGTTTCAGATTATGGCATTCTCCTTCAGTTGAATAAAGACAACATTCCTACTTCTCATTTCTGTGTCCATTTGCAGTTTTAGTTTTATTTTATCTTGTGATTTCTGTTTACAAAATCCTTGTTTTGTCCTTAAGCTGTAATTCTTAATGCAGAAAGTTCAAAAAATACAGGTTGCATATTGTGCTTCAGGTTGAGTCTTCATGCAAATCATTTATGTATCAATTGTTCTAGAGGAGCTGCAAAATATTGCATCTTTCTGAAAACTGTTTGTGAGGAAGAGATCATAATCATCATTAAATCATTATTAGGTTTGGAAAGTCATCTATTAGAAATAGGTTTTTATGTTCAATCATCTTTTATCCCTTTCCTCAGAGGCTATTTTAGAATAGAATTCATCATTCAAAGAACCAACTCACTCTGGAGATTCCTCTTTCATTCAGATCACCCACATCTAAAAGAGGTTTCCATGTTTCAATAGTTTGTTGAATACTGTATTCAGCAGGGTGCAAAACTATTGATAACAGTACTAGCTTCAAATTATAGTCTAAAACTATCAACCATGCACTTTTAGGGCATCAAATTTTCATCCTTGGTATCATAATCATCATCGAATTGCTTGATCACTAGTTGGGAATCACCATAAACTTGCAGATCCTTGATTTTCCATTTTATTTCCATTCAAAGTCCTATTAGTAATGCTCCATACTCAGCTATAATATTAGTGCACGAAAAATGCTATTCAAAATGACTTAGGAATGGAATCCCCTTGAGGTGTGATGAATAAAATACCAGCTCCAGAACCATGACTTGAGTAGGACCCATCAAAGTACAATTTCCATGTTATTGGTGTTTTTATGACAAAGATTGATTCATATGAAAAGTTAGATATTAGAGGATGGTCTGCTTTTATTGGTGCATTAGCAAGTTGATCATCTATCACTTTTCCTTTTATTGCTTTTCAATCAACATATTCAATGTCATACTCACGTAAAATCAGAACCCACTTAGCTAGTCATCCTATTAGAGCTGCTTTACTGAGAAGACACTTTAGAGGATCAGTTTTTGCTATCAGCTTTGTCTTGTGGTTTGGCATATAATTTCTTAATTTTTGGGCTGCAAAAACCACTACTAGGCATGCTCGTTCAATAGGGTTGTAGTTTAACTCATATCCAACCAAGGTACAAATGATGTAGTAGATTGCTCGTTCTTTGCCATCATTATCATTTTGTGCCAACAATGCCCCCAATGCTAATGTAGTTTTTGTTACATATAATATCAAATTTCTACCATCAATTGGAGCCATAAGAACTGGTGGAGTCAATAGATAATGCTTAATTTGATCAAATGTGTCTTGACATTTCTTAGTCCAAATGAAGGGAATTCCTTTTCATAACAACTAAAATGGATGAATCTTATCTACTAGCTGGGCAATGAACCTATAGATTGATTGTAGTCTTCCTTGAAAATTACTTAGTTGACTAATGTTAGTGGGTGATGGCATGTCAAAGATAACTTTTACTTTTGTAGGATCGATCTTTATTCCTCTGCAGGAGATAATGTATCCTAAAAAGTTTGCTTGATTAAACCTTGAAAACAAATTTCTTTGGATTTAACTTGAGTTTGTATTTTTTAAGTCATGTGAAAATCTTATCTAAGACTACTAGGTGACCACTTCTTTCTAGAGATTTTGAGAGAATATAATCAACATAATCCTTCGTAAGTATGTGCATGTAATCATGAAAAATGGTCGTCGTGTCTCTTTGATATGTAGCTCCAACATTCTTAAGTCCAAATGGAACACTGTTCCAACATAAATTTCTCCAAGCACATGTAAAGGCTATCTTAGGTTGATCTTCAAGAGTAATCCTTATCTAGTTATAGCCCAAGAATATGTCCATAAGTGATAGCATTTTATATCCAACAGTGAGGTCCACTATGATGTCAATATTTGATAAGGGGAAGTCATCTTTAGGACAAGACTTGTTAAGATCCCTAAAATTCATGCATACTCTAATTTGAACATTTGGTTTTGTGATAGGAACAAGATTAGATATACAATATGCATAATCAATAGAGTGTATGAATCCAAAATCCAAGAGTTTCTTTAGTTCCACCTTGACTAGGAGTGCAATCTACGAGTGCATTTTTCTTAGCTCCTATTTATATGGTTTGGAATTTGGTATCAATGGAAAGTGATGTAAAAGAAGCTTGAGGTCCAACCCAGGCATATCAACATATGACCATGTGGAATTAATTTGTATCTCTAAAAAGAATGTTGTAAACTCAGGTTTTTCCTCAGTGGTGAAAGATGCTACAAGCTATATGATTCTAGAGTTATCTTGTGTCCCAATGTTCACTTCTTCTGTCTCTTCTATGAGAAATGGTGATATCTCTATCTATAGGGAGAGTATCCAATCCTCTATCCTCAAGTGCCTCAGAGATGTTTTCACCTTCGGATACATCCCTTATTTATTTATTTTCCTGATCAATAGGCATTTGTTGGTTTTAACCTAAAGACCTATTCTTTTTATTTTTACTTTTTTCATTTTCACTTTTGTGACTAGAGGAAAGGAAAACCTCGCCAAAATATGTTGTACTATTGGGTTCTATGACACAACCAACCTTATGATCCCCACTTGGTATTCCTTCATGAAGTCCCATGAACTCAACAATTGCTTCATTGCTCTCAAATATGTTTAAACTCGGTGGTTCTTGTTGGTCCCAATCTATGAATTGTGGATAAACAAGGGACCGACCATCATCGATGTTGTCAAGGGTCATGGTGTAGGCAAATAAGGTAAAGATAGAGGTAGAGTCATCAAGTTCCCAAAAGTGTTCGATCCAAGCTTCCCTTTTTAAGGGGACCTTTTTGTGGGGATTTGACAAGTTCTACAAGGGACCAATTTTAAACATTTGATTGAATCTTTCCTCAAAGGTAGGCTCACCAGGTTCTCTAAATTTTTCCTCAAGGTCATAATCGCTAAATTATTTTTTGGAACCCCATTCCCATAGATTGGAATCAAAATTAGTATAGTAGTCCTTAGATGTCTTGATTTCATTTGAAGCATTAACAATCTCACTCAAAGGTAATCCGATACGTCGGATAGTCACTTTTATTGGTACAAACCCTAACCCGCTATACTTTGGTAATTTAGGAGGTAGTAAGGGTTTCAACATCCCATGTTTGTTTAGACCAAGAATTTTGTGTCCATCATATCCTTGTTGCTTCATCAAGAGGAACCTTTTGGATATTGTTCAATTGGAAACTGCTTAGGTTCTATGTCCTCCTCTTCTTTATATATCCATGTATAAATGTGGTCATCCAAATATTCTTTGGCTAGCTCCCCCCATTTAGTGAAGGTGGTAGGAGGATTGTAGATGTAACTGTTACCAATTTTTTTCCACAGCTCGATTGGTAGAGCTAGTTGAACATTATTATATCTTAAGGTGAAATTGCATATTATGTTTGAGTGTTTTTTGCATCATGTTAATTGTTCATCAAGTGACAGTTGTGTGTTTTAAAAGAAGAGAGAACTGAATTTCAGAGTGTTGTTCAAATGTTCCAGAATTAAATGAAGTACAAAATTGAGCATATAAGCAATAGAGCATTTCGAATTCTTTCATTTATTTCATGAAATAATTCATATTTACATAGCTTCATTTGATTGCAAGAATCCAAATGATATTACAGCATTGCATTGAAATGCATTTTCTTTTCAAAATGAAAAGAAAAAGATGAAATCAAATATCCACACAAGTCGTGGATGTGACTTTCACAGTGCATAATTAATAGCACACTACACTATGGAAGATGCAAAAGATGAAATCATATAAGTAATGACATAATCATCATTGCCTGATTATCGATGGTCGACACTAAAGTAGTACACCTTTGTTATGCTCGAGCTCCGTTGACCTGTAGAGAAAAGAGGGAGATGTCAGAGGCTCCAATTATGAGGAAACCTATATGAGTCACCAACAATAATGCAGCCTGCTATCAATCATACATTGAAACAATCAAGAAAAGTACAGAGGAAATGAGTTGAAGAAGAAACATCAACATGATCATCATATCCTATTTTTATGCAAACATTGTTTGTTTCTTTGTGCAGGTATAGGGGAAATCACGAAGCTGATCATTATTTGAAGACCAAGCATGTGGAGGAAAACAGGCTCCCACAAGGGTAGAGATTGGCATGCTGCCCTACTCATTACAAGTGGGATGATAAGAGATCGTATCATCATATTCATCAAGGAAAGAAATGATATACAACTGAAAGAGTTAACCATAGTTATCTATCGAGCTATTAAACCAACTGTGCATTCATAACAATCAGGTTTGAAAGCTACAAGTGAACAGTGAGTTTAATTCACTCAATCACTTAACTGAGTACCATTCTATCAAACATTGCTAAATGGTTCGTGTTCTTAAGCTACAGTGTTATTTGTTTATCGTAATCAGATGTCATGCAAGGTTTAGTTCATCAGTGTTTTTTCTCTTAGCCAAGGATAGTGAGCAGGCATACATTATTCCTTAATGAAGAATTTTTTTCAACTTTCATCCCAGAAGAAAATAGATTTACGGAACAGTTTGTTAAGTGGAACATAAAAATGCATGAAGAGTACCAGGTTGAAGCCCAAGGGTATGGGAGGACAAACAATGCATTCAGATAATAAATGAACGATCAGTTCTAGCTTGACTGATAATACAATGCAACATTAGGAAATACAATATGAAATGATCATTCCAAAATGATAAGGAAAGGACAAGCATAACAAAAGTGTCTCGGAGGTGTTAATTATGCACTGAAAAATCAAGTAAGATGTAGTCCATAGTATTACAATGTTTCAATTTAAAATCTCTACATAAGTCCAAGAACAGAAAGCAAATGTTGTTGTATGGTAGAGTTAAGGAATCCAAAAGGAACAATGTTGTGTACAAAGAAAACAACATGGGGATAGTAATACATTCAGAGGTACTTCTCTTCACAATAGACAAATATAGGAGTATGTTTAAAAAGTAAAGAATTCAAATGCTAAAGAAGCCCAGTTTTACACAATTATTGAAATGCGCAAAATTTTCATATCACGAACAAGTTTGCATGGTGGGAGATTTATTCTATTATATCTTCAAAGAGTTACAAGTATCAAGCAAAATAGACATGAACAGATTTGGCAAAGATTCAGATACAAAATATTCATTTCCAGAGTAAGTAAGTTTACAAAAGCATGAGAGTTCAAAACATAGCTTGTCAATGATGCCCAAAGTGTAAAAAGAAGGCACAAGAGGAGCTTTTAGAATGCAGATATGTGGAAGTCTCAGGCAGAATGAAATCAAAGGAATATAATAGGAAATGCTTCCAAATCTGAATCTTATAAGTGTGTTTTCATGACATTTTTTCAGAATCTTATAAATCCATGTGAGGGATTTCAATGCAATACAAAGGAGATGTATGTTTTCAGAATATTATACACCCAGGTGGAGTTTTGTCAAAATACAAGCCTTATACAGTGTTCCCATGGTTGGGATGGATAACAAATAGAAAGTGCTTTCAGATACTCTATGATTTCTTGATTTCTTTAGATTTCAAATACTCATATGGAGAAAATTGAGAAAGAAGAATGCCATGGTGAGTTCAACCTAACTGAGAATAACAATATAAATTTATGATTATTCTTTCAAGCATACCCACATTGGGGTCTCAAATCAAATATACTGATTTTCACCATTTCTAGTTTACCCATATGGGTATTTTATCATAATGGCAAGATAGGGGTTTTTGTCACAGTCAATAACCCGTGTATGGTTTTCAGCAGTGATACAACAAAGATGCATTCTCTTCATAAAAAACAATGCCCATAAGGTGAGATTTTAGGAGTACAGAATGTCAAAACAAAAGCCAAGTTGGGTCGAGCCCAGAATTTGAATGCATAATAAAATATACAGATTTTGTTATTTTTTGTATACCCACGTTGGGGTTTTGAAGGAAGAATAGAGTTTATAGATGTCATGGAGAACATACTAGCTTTCAACAGAAGGTCTTAGAATAATTAGAGTTCCTTCAAAATAGCAAACACCCACATGGGGTTTGATCCACAGTAAGAATCACAAGAAATTCTGATGAAATGCATGAGCACAACCGTGGCCTGGGTGATGGCCCATTGTTTGACAATATAATCATCTTTTACAAAAAATATAGAGCTCTCACAAGCTTTCCTTTGAGCAGAAATAAGTAAAGTCTTTATTTGACAAGGAAAGGGATGAGGAAAGACAATAACAGAGACAACATGCCGCGACCAAGCTTGCACAAAGCTTTAACTCATAGCTCGAATTCATACATGGCGGCCAACAAGAAGTAAACAAGTACAGGAAATGAAAATTCATCAGTCCAACTTGCTACAGCCATGGCCAAAGAGGATTTACTCAACAAAATACATGGAGAAATGAAACATTCACCTACCCATGGTGTTGAAAAGGAGCCTTCATTCAAATTTTCGCAGAACCCAGTCAAAGCTCAAGTTCAAGCCCATACAAGTCGGCCAGTGAAGAACAAAGCACAGAATATAAGGAAAAAATCAGTAGCAACCATGAACAAGACGCGGCTTTATTAACCCTTCTACTCTTTGAATGAAGTAAAGAGCCATAATAACAAAGAAAATCAAGCTTACCTAGATGAAGTTTAGACTGTCATAAGGCAAAACTGAAGTTTCTCAAGGCACACAAGCTCAAACCAAGACTCAATCATGGTGGTAGCGCTATTCCTTCAGCCAGGGCAAGTTTTTTCAAAATGATGATAGCGAAAATGAAATCATTTTAGGGTTTGACCAGCTTTTTCTCATGCCCTAATTCGACCCAAGATTATAATTGTCCAGAATATTCGCATTTGTCAATGAGCATGTGGGTTAATTCGAATTAGGTTATTCTGCATTGTAATTTATTAAAATATGAAGCTAATGTTGGTGGCCAAAAATTCATGTGCCTAGAGATGTGTTTAGAGTCTTTAGGGTTTGAGCTGAAAAATCACCCTTATGCCTTAGGAAAAATTGGAGACTTGGGTATCCTATTTTTATTTTATTTTTTTAAACAATGAGAGTATAATGGTGAATACCTCATGACTTAGGGATGGATGTTTTTTTTATCACTTAGGCTTTTTGTATTTTCTCAAGAAATTCAATTGTCTACTTAGGGTTTATGTTTTAATTGATTTTAGAGAAATCAATTGGAGATATTGATGAGAAAGTGATATATATTGAGATTTTTTATGATTTTTTAAGAAAAATCAAAGCATTGTAATGAAGAGATAAGATGTATTTCTTTTGCAAAAATATTTTATAATCTTTTAATTGCAAAAATAGATAAATTATAAAATCTGTAATCCTGTAAAGCAAAATCATAAAGCAATCTCTTATAAATTGTTTTGTGATTTCTTGCTATTTTTAGTAGATTCGTATGGACTTTTCCTCTTGTTCGGTTTTGAGTCTTATCTTGGAGAGATAAGGTGTTTTCTGGCTTTTAAAGCAGATTTAGCCTATTTTTAGAGGATTGACAGTTGGATCATAAAAGTAGTATGCTTTTTTCTACTTTTTTGGAGTTTTTGAGACAATTTGAAGCTTTTTTCCTTGAGCTTCTTTGTGAGCTCGGATTAGGGTTTCTTGAGAGATATATTCTGAAAAGACTTAGTCTCTAGGCTCTCCTTCTCAGTTCAGATTTCAGTTCCTACTCATACACATTTTTGAGCTTGTGAACCCTTTTGTACTCAATTTAGACTTATTCACTCTTTTAGTTTTAATAAAGCTGCAAAATTCTCCTTCTCATTTTTGTCTCAATTTTATAATAGCAAATTGATGTCTTTGTGGTTCAAATCAGAATCCTTTTATGTCTTGTTGTTGTAAGTTGTGTTTTAGAATTGCATAGTTTCAGGTTGCCTATTGTATTTCATTTAAGAATCTTCATGCAAAATACTGATGGAAGTATGTGCAAGTGAGATTGTGAGATTCATTGTGATAGGAAAGCTATTGTGAGTGTCAATGTTTGAATTTCATAACTTCAAATGAAATACCAGTTAGATTTAAGTTTTAATTAGTCATCCTTCTATCCCTTTTCCCAGAAATTATTTAGAATTGGATTTATCATCCAGAGAACCAGCTCACTCTGGAGATTCCTTCTTCGTTCAAATCACCCACATCTGAAGAAGGTTTCCATGTTTCAGTAGATTGTTGAATCTTGCATTCAGCAGGGTGAAAATCTAATTGACAACAGTAACCTTACGATGAATGAGATGTTGCTTTCCATAATACTTTGGTGATTTAGGTAACTTTCCAATGCAAAAGAGACTCTTCATGTTGTATTCTCCACATCCTTTGTCTTGAATCTAGATTTTTGGTTGGGATGGTGTGGTGAATGGAGTGGATGATTTGATCAGTTCAAATGGATCAATGTAGTGGGATGAAGTGGAAGATGAGGCCTCTCAATTTATGGGCACTTGGTGTTCAACGATTCCTTTTAGGTTCATGCAATTCTAAAAAATATCGGTATTAACAAGAATAGTAATTTTGGTGCCATTATGTAGAAACTTGAGGCATTGGTCGTATGTGGATGGTATGAACCTCATGGAATGAATCCAAGGGAAGCCAAGGAGAAGGTTGTAGTGTAAATCTAGATCCAAGACATGAAAAACTATATTTTTCATAGCTAGACCAACTCTTACGAGAAGTGAAATTACTTGTTCAGATGAGGGCTCAACATCATCATAAGCTTTGATAACAATTTTCTTAGTTTGATCTATGCAATTCTCAGAGTATCTCAATGCTTTTACCAATTTTAGGGAGAAAATGTTCAGACCTGCTCCACCATCTACCAAGACTCATCTGATGTTATGTTTATTTATGTAGACTTCCAAGTGTAGGGGATCATAAAGATCAGACTTTTGTGTGGAAAATTCTTGTTTAGAGAAGATGACATGATGTGGAATAGCTAGGTACCAACCATGGCTTGAAATTCATTGACATCTAGATCAGTGGGTATGGGTGCTTCCTACAAGGATTTATCAGGGATAGAGCTCTCTATGATGAGGGGATATGTGAAGGAGTTCCATAATAGAAATATGTGTAGGAGTCTTCCCTAGCTGCTCTAGGAGATTGTAATGGATTTTTGGTTGTGGATTGGAATTGTTGGGGCTAAAATTTCCACCTTGGATTTCACATATCCTTTTCATTCCATCCCCATCATTAAACCCCTCACTCTTGATTTTTACACTATTTGAATAATAAACAAAAAATTCCCTCAAATGCATAGTCCATAAAGTAAAGAATTTCATTATCACTGTAAAATTAAATCCTTCCCTTAGAACACTCCCTCGACAACATGAGGTATGTCGCCAAGATAGTATAATATCGAAGAGAACCGCACTAATGTCTCCCTGAAAAGGTCAATAGAAGGTTGATGGAGATATCGAGGAGACTCTCATATGTTGAGGAGACATCCTCAATTATCTCCTCGACAACCTAAAGAGAAATATAAGGAGACCTAGGTACATTGAAGAGAAAATTTAACATGTATCATCAACAAGATACAATCATAGCGATACCCTAAAAATATGGGATTATTGTGCATTCAAGAAATAGAAAAAAATCTCTCAAAAATCAAGAGATTATTATAATATAAATGATAAATTATTGGCAAGAACAAGGGCGGGAAAATGGTGATATCAAAGACACATCATTATGTCAATGAGAGAAATGAAGAAGTCTCTTCAACATTGTAAGAACAAGTGAGAATAAGATGTTGGAGAGACACGAAGACTTTGAACATACATTGATAGAAGTATCCTTGACATTCTAACAAGGAAACATTGAAGAGACAAGTGAACATCAAGTAGACCTTTGTGAAAGTCTCTTCGACATTTAGCATAGCTATGTACATACATTATTGATGAGACTGAGGGACATCGAGGATATATGAGCACAGGTCACATCAACATTTTGAAGTCACATAAAGGTTATTGAAAGGAGTGTTATTGAAGGAAGGAATGCAGGAATGTCGAGGAGACATGAGCTTATCGAACAGAGATGCTTACTGGTCTCATTGACATTCATATGTCAAAATTTCAAAAGGAAAGAACATGATATGCAACCATTGAAGAGACCTTGTAGAATTGAAGAGAGAAATTCAAATATCTCTTCGACATCTTAAAAGACAATCAAGGACATATCAAAGAGAGAAATGACTGTCTTTAACAATATAGTTAAAGTCTCTTTGACAGTATGAAATATTGTTTCACAAGGTTGAAATGAATGATGATATTATCAAACAGACAACTACCATTAATGTTGCAAGTTGATTAGAAATGTGGCATGAGTGCCATTTATGAACTAGAGCTAGCTCAAGTATGCCAAATTTTGATAAATCTAACTCCTTAGAAATCAAAATTATTATGAATTGTGACTAGATATTGAGGAGACGGAGCTGGATGACAACAAGCAGCTCAAAAATCACAACTTTCATTCAACTAAGTGCTCTTGGCTCAGTTGAACATGTTTTTCAAAAATTAGCTTGAAGTACAATACAAAGTAGGGTTTAAAATGGACAAAACCCTTGAGAAACCAAAAGTGAAAAGGAAAAAAATGGAGGCCATGCCATTAAACCAAGATTTTATAGATCACTATCCCTGGTCTAGGCCAAAGTCGAGAAGAGTAGCTTAGTTAAACCCATCATGCGAAACATTGGAAGATAAACATAAAAAATATAGGAGATGTGTGGACTCCACACAGGGGTTATG
Organism: Sequoia sempervirens; assembly: GCA_007258455.2. Classification (NCBI taxonomy): domain Eukaryota; kingdom Viridiplantae; phylum Streptophyta; class Pinopsida; order Cupressales; family Cupressaceae; genus Sequoia; species Sequoia sempervirens. Next base: position 115,223,869 of record VDFB02000003.1, on the reverse strand, counting down.
ACTGGTTTACATATCATTACAGAAAGAAATATAGACATAGGCCAATCTTGAACCCATGGAATTTGAATTTAGGGAAGCTTGTGATGCCTAATGTCTTTGTTAATGTAGAATTGATTAAAGCACTGGCTAGAAACTACAATTCAAAAACAAGGGAAATCCACTCTCATGATGGATCACAATTTATTATCATAACAAGGGATTACATTTGTATGGTTTTTCAATTAGATACATCCCTAAAAACAAAATTGTGGATGAGAGATTTTCTAGAAGAATACCAGACTATGGATACTAGCTATAAGAGGTGGAACTACCTTTGTATAGACCTAAAGGTCCAAGAAATCAACCTAGAATATTCTCCAGTGATGGAAATCCTCTATTTTTTGTAGATACATTTTAGGAATACTACCAATAACCTTATTATTCCACTAGCCAGGTCTTAGGAATTGATGCCCCTGCCAACATGACTATAGCTCCCATGGTTCTGGATGAAAACATCCAAAGCCAAGATGCCAGGCCATATGATTATGTAGAATATTTATCTGAGGCCATTAATACTACTCTTACTTCTATTAAGAACAATAGTGATGCTATGCACTTCAAGCACTATTCACTCTATATGCAAATGATATTGTACAAAGGACAAGAGATGGGAATATGGGGAGAAGAGTTAAGAATTAAAGATTTGGACAATGATGATAACTATAGACCAGTGCAAATGTGGATGTCCATATGGGACAATAGGTGTGGAAGATCCCACTATTTGTATTTTGAAGAATATTTTGTCAAACCCTTATATAAGTTGCTTGGCCACAAGTGTGACTATAATTTGTTCCCAAAAATACAGAAAATTCCTTAGACTAAAAGAGAAGGATTTTGAAAGAAAAGTGAACCACAATTGGGGGGACTAGTATACATTTGAGGATTGCACTGTGATAAGAGTGTATGGATTCAAGGAAACCCCATTCTTACTACCTAAAATTGTGCCAAACAGAGTTGCATACCTTGAGATTGTAAGGAAATTGGCTTCTTTGACCTTCATCTATCTAAAAATATATGGAAGGAAGACTTTTATGCCTTCTACTCTGTGTTTCGGTGACTTCACTATCATTATAGATACAGGGTATGAATTGGTTTGCAACAAGCTAGATTATTATTCCCTGTGAGTGGGAGAAAAAAGAGAGAAATTTGATCTTGAACATTTTATTTATGATGCCAAAATCTCACAAAAAATGAAGGGGTATGAACATGAGTTTCTATTGACGATGATTTTACTTGCAGCAAACAGGGCGAATAAATTCTTCACAGACAAGACTACAAAGAGCTAATCCTTCTTGAAAGATATGGAACAAAGACAACCTAAAGGGGAATTCTACATTAACAGAGAAAATATTTTCTTTTGTTCAATCCCAAGTCTTTTGCATCCGGGTCATGGTTGCACTAGGGTCGCTCTTGGGTACTAATGTGATATTGTTGTTAATCTTAAAGGGACTATGGATATTTCTAGTTTTTCTAGGAATTATAAGCATTACACACAAAATTTTCACTTCATTCATAAAATAACATCATGAAATCAAATGATTTACAATAATATTTCATAAATATCATAAATTCTTTGCTATCACTTAAGTAGATTTAGCATTAAGCATTCAACAATTTTATGGAAAACAAAAATATTTTCAATAAAATTTCATCCATTCATTCAAATTTTGGAACATTTTCAAGAATTTAAACATCTATTCTAAAACAAAGTATTAAAAAAATATTGAAAATAATAAGTTTCTCCCACTTATTCTCCATGGATGCCCCAAAGAATCAATTAAAAAAAAGAAAACCGCTTTATACTTCACCAAATTGCTTCACAACTACATATAAAATGGTGCAAGCTTTTAAAGAGAGGGGTTTCATTTCTGCAGACTGAGTAGGTTTTGTATGCACCCTCAAATGGCGCAGCATAGTCTTGTTCGACCGAACTAACAAAACCAGCTACAAAAGATATTGAGATAGGTAGCTATCTAATAAGCTCTGATATTAATTAATGTCTATGTGCATACAAAGTTTTACACTAGAATGGTTTAGAAAACAAGAAAAAATAACAAAACTTAAAAGTTTATGCTCCTTCGACATCCAAAAATTCTGAACTTAAAAATAAAAATAAAGCAGGAAATTCCCTTTTATGGGAACAAGGCCCCAAAAGTTCAACTTAAAAGTCTATCTAAAGAATTAGAAATAACAAATTAAAATGTGGCACGTGGAATTTTCCAACTGTAATCAAGAATTTTCTAGACTAAGTTTAGGCTTTGATTTCATCAACAACAACACTTTTTCTTCATACTCCAGCACAAACACTTTGCATATGTCAAGGCTATTAGCTTCCTTCCAAAATACTGGAATAAGGAACATATATCGGGACTGGGATCAACTTGCAAACTCAAAATTGTAAACAAAATAAAATTTCATCACACTTCTGGTGTCCAGTATCTGGTTCTTTCTCTTATCACATATGACTTGGGCTCTGGGATTCTTCCTTCACCTTTCTTCAACTAATACTCTCAGAAAGCACTTAATACTTGATGCATACATTCTTTTGAAATCCCTTGTATTGCTTTCCAAGTGAGCTTGAGCCTAATATATTCTTCAGATACTTGGAGTATGATACCATTCTTCTACACTTTGTCTACTTCATACTTGGCTATAGTATTCCTACACTGTATAATCTCATCAATGACCTCCCATGTCAGTAATTGAATAGGATCTCTATTTATTCTTTCCATCCATTCCTTGAAGGCTTTAGCTTCTTTTCCCTCCTGTCCTAATGTTTGGGGATCACAACCTTGACATGCTAGTATTTCAATAAAGTCTTGATTTTCACCAATCAATTTTTTACATTCTACAGTGACCTTTTCAAATCTTTCGATACATTGTATTAACATATCACCTTCCCATTTCAACTATTTCTTCCATTTTTCTAGCAATGGAAGTTCACGTTCTAATATTACATCACCCTATATTAACTCTTGGATATTTAATTGCATGAGAATTTCAATGCTTTTCCTTTCTTCGATGATTTGCCCCTAGAAAAATCTGGATTCATGTTCAAATCTTTTTGATTTCTTTGAATGGTGGTATGCTTCCTTGTACTTCCTTATTGCATCTGTAATGAATTCTTCCCCTTGCTTTACCCAGTACTCAATCCATTCTTCAAACATATTCATTTTATGGTGAGCTGCTGCAATTGCACCTACTTGTTCTTGTGACATCAACACCAAATGCCAGGGCAATTTAGCTTGCTCTTGACCGGATAAAGTTAATGACTTTATAAAATGTTCCAAGGTAGCAACCTATTCTTTCAATTCTCTTTTCTTCTATTTGTATTTTTTCACTCTAGCAATAGTAGCATTTAAATTCACTTTTATTTCCTCTAACTCTTGCTTCCAAGATGAGCATCCAAGGTTACTACTTGTTATCTTATATTCCTTAGGCATTATTTCATGTTTGTCTTTGTTAGCTATTGGAGTAGCTATCTGGATAGTTCTATTACCATCTATTTTTTTTTGTATGACATGTTTTATTTTTTCTCTACACCTAGGTTTAGGAGTGTCTACTTCTTGTGTGAAATTATTAAGATTCAAAGGAAAATTTCCACTTCCATTGGGGAAGCTAATTCCCTGATTAACCAATTAGGTGTATCATCATCTGGCTCTACCTTTGTAACATTTCTTTGTTCCTGATTGCCACTTATTTCAAGAACTTCTCTTTGTTTTGTCACATTTTCTGAAATGGGAATTTCTTCAATGATTTCTAGCATAGATTCGGGATTAGTAGGGTTTGACATTGTCTCCTCTATTTGAAGACTTATATTTTCTTGTCTATCTAGATTTTCAACTTCATCTCTCTAAACATTATCTTCTTTATTCACTGCTACATCAGGGTTTTCTTCATCTTCAATTCCATCTCTTGGAAACTGTGTAGCTTCCTCTTCTATAATTTCAATTTCAATTTCAGCATGGACTTTCTCTGGTTCTTCAAAGACTTGTGACTATTCTTTAACATTTGGAACATTCCCAAGCAAAGGCTAGGAATCAAAAGTATCTTCAACAATTCTTTCATCACTAGGATCCTACTCTATTGTCTCCCTTGTTTCCATCTCAAGTACATTAGGGTTTCTCGCCTCTGAGGTGAGTGTTCCTTGTATAAACTCTTCTTCAACATTTATGGGGTTAGAACCTATATCCTGAATTTCTTTTGTCACTAGATGTGCCATGGGTTTTTCTTTAGACTTCTTTTCTTTCACTTTCTCCCACATAGCACCCCATTTGTCTACCTGTTCTTTAATTCTAGCTTCATCTTCTTCAGAATTTTTCTCTAAAGCCATAGGAGTCCCTCCCAATGCTTTTTTCATACTAGCCATGTTAATAGAAGGGGGAGAGGTAAACAATGTTGCAACCCTTTGAGATGCAGACCTAGTTTATGCACCAAAATTTTGTGTCACTCCTGCTTCTTCATCAATAATCACTCGAGTTCTTGGTTTTTCTATAGAGGAAGATGCACCTTTAGGTCTTACTTTTGATTTATCTTTACTTGTCTCTACATATTTCTGTTTATCAGATGGTTTCTTGGGAGCTTCTTGTCTTGTAGTTTGAGGAGTTCTTTCTTCAATTCTTATACTTGGAGCCACCTTACTAGTTTTCCTTCTCTTCTTAGTAGGCTCTCCACCCTCAAATGTTGTCTCATCTTTTTGCTTCCTTCTTTTATCTTCTAAGAATGTAGGCTCAGTTCCTCTTTCTCTAAAAAAATTGCAAAAATCATCAATCCAGTGTTGATTATACACTCAGACTGGTCTAGTGAACTCATTAATTGATGTCATATCTTCATCATCAAAGCCTGAGTCTGGAATGGGTTCATCATATAACCTATCTTCATTATAGAACTTTTTCAACACTTAGCCATCATCCTCTTCCAACTGATCTGGAACATCATGAAGCTTGAGAATTCAGGAAAAATTTAAAGACAATCTTTCATATTTTCTTCTTCCTACCACATGCTCGTCTTCATATTTAAGCCAATAATCTTCTAAATGTGGCACATGAGCATGAAAACCAGCTATATTTCTAGCAATATTTCCTTCAATATCATAATACATTCTCTGGAGTGGGAATTCTTCAAAATGATATGTTCTCAGTTCTTCTTCACACAAGTCAGTAACTTTAATTGCACTACACTTATAGTTTCCTATTGCAATGGGAAATTTGAAAGAGGCCTTCTTGTGAGCATTTCTATAAAGAGTCGGAGACAGTTTCAACTATCTCACCAATTCCAATAAAAAAATTTCATTTGTAGGGAAACTAGGTAGCATGAATGGATGTCCATCAAATCCCTCCACTCTAATGTAGGAGTAAGTAGGGAACTGTATGTACCAGCCTCCCATTGGCCGAATGGCACTTTGTGCTTCTAGGGATAATATTTTGGCTTTATCACCTTCCATTTTCCTAACCAATCTCATGGAGAACAAATCATTGACTTTACGGTAATCATCTTTATACCCATGGATTGTGATATAGGGTAGATGTGCTTATATCAAACTATTTCCAACCTTTGTGCCTAGATTACCAATCTATTTCAACCCTTTTTTGTTGGCCCTCATAGAATATGAGTAAATAACATAAGATGGCATATACAAGCACCTAGTTTTGGGAAATGTAGTTATCTATTCATATATTCTATCACTTATTAGCTTTACCCAATGCAATTCCATGAGACCTTTCATCAGGCAGGATATTATTACAAACATCCAGGGTTTGAATTTTCTCACATCCCTTAAACTAGCTACTATGCTTAGCAAAGTTATAATATCTTGCATTTCTTGTTTGAACATAGACCTTTGAATTGCCTTGGTCTGTGGTATAATTGTCTCTTGGCACCATTGGGTACTCATAATTTCTCTATTACACTCTTCAATATTCTAATATGTTTTGATTTTAGCCTTTCTATCAACATTGTACATTTGTGTGTAAATGGGGAGACCAAATGTGCATATGATTCCTTTCAATGATAGGTTTGCATAAATATTCAAGGCCTCCATCATTGGTGGAAACCCTCCTACCAAAAGTAACCCATTTTCCACAACATTCTTGGTACATTGAGAAGCATTTTCTTGTAATAGCCATGAATGGATTTCAATATTAGAAGACCATCCCATATGAGTGTCTATAACCACTACATTGATCGGTATGACTTATGAATTACAATATTTGAATTCATCTTCTAGCCTTGCATCAAAAGTGCTCATTTTGTCTAATGTGTTCTGCAATTTTCAGAATATGTGTCTTATGTGCGGGTTAGGGTTAAATTTAACCAAAACTTATAGTTTATTAAATTTTCAATTCATTTTTTATTACATTCAGGAAATCATAGAATAATCAATATTTTGATTTTTGAATGGAAATACCATTATCGAGATTTTTCAGCTTGAAAAACACTTAACAAAATATTAGTTATTCAAAACATACCTGGTTTTGGTTGATAATGATGATCTTTTAGAATGTAACTTCAAAACCCTTGGTAGCTATGTCCTGGTCTCTCAAAATTTATCTCTCCTTGTGCACCAGTTTCGTTTTGTTACTTCAATGTCCTTCACAAATTTGCAATATGACGCGAAGTGGAGTGTTGCAAAAGCAATTGCATGCTTGAGGTGGTGCCAAGTACATAGGTAGTTTTCTGCCTTCATTAATTACCTTTTATTTCACATTAATTCCTCAAATAAAGTTACAATCATTATGGATTATGGTCCAAATCATGAACACCTAGATTTCTGCATGGGCTCGCTACTAGAGAAGAAAGACAACACAATGATTATACATGGCAATCAGATGTCATGCTGATTCTTTGTAAGGTATATGCCATTAAAGATATGTGATTGATTAGTGATCATTGGGAATAAGGATTTTTGGTATACCTTTGAAAAGGAAACACCGGGATCCAGGAAATACCTTCTAAGGAAAGAGAAAACTGGAACGAGAGAAAAGACTAGAAACTGAGTCCAAGAGATAGATTAACAAATTTCAAAATAGACTCTTCGATTTTTTACTTTCGAGTAAGAAAAGAAAAGGAAATAATAAAATACCAAACTTTGGTAAAAAGGAAACTACCAGGATTGACAACTCTGGTCAATGAAATACCAGGTGGAGTTAGGATCATATGAAGATACAAATTCCCTTGGTGCAAACGTAGGACTTTGGGACTCTGGTTTCTGGTAACATGTTAAACTTTGTAAAAAGACCGAATCACCGAATCTGGGAAATAAAAGGATAAAAAAAAAAAGAGGCCAAGTGAAATTGAAAGAAAGATCAGAAACCAACCAATCAACAAAACAACGCCGAAGCAAACAAAAGCAAAAAGGAGCAGAGGAAAAGGAAAAAAATGAGGTCCACATTTTTCCAAGGGGAAAAATGGGGTGTGTTGTGAGACCACACAACAAGTTCCATGTAGATGATGTCATTAGGAACTATTATGAGAATCAAGTGGTAATGAGGAAGAATTCCTACAATAGAATTTTCATGGTCGAGGCTTGGAGAAGAAGCAATAATCCATTTTATGTGGAGGCTTTTAATGAAATGTAGGATCTTATGGAAATGATTGAATAGATGATTCTACATGAGGAAGAATTGATAAGAGATGTACCCCTTGTGGATTTTGAGAGGAAAAGAGATACTGGTTTTAGCAAACAAGTTGAGAATGTGGCACCATTAAGTCATTTGACACCACAACCTACTCCAGAGGAGATCTTCTCAAACTACGCTCCAATTATAATCAAAGATGACATTGAAGAGGAGAAGGAAGTCACATAGATCACCATTCCTACTATTCCCTAATATCAAGAGATACAAAAGAGGAACATGATCACATTTGAAGCTTCTAATGATTTATTTAATGATGTGAGACATCGTGCTAGCCAAGAATTCATTGCAGATGACACCTTTGTTCAAACCTCTGAGTTTAAGACTTTTATTTATGAGTACCAAGGAAGAATTATAAGAGAAATGTTGAAAGAAATCAATCCTTAGAAACAAGTATATGGATTGAAGGAGCTCCAACATGAGGTTAATGAAGAGATGAATGATATGACTCCTAAAATAGGGAGAACACTATTACAAGAAGCTAGTGTCATGCTTCTTCCAGGGTGGGATATCAACTTGGCCAATATGTTTGATAGCTTTCTGAGAAGGGAAAATAAGACCTTACAATTAACAAATGAGGAAAGTGATAAGATATATATTGGATCAAGGTATAACCCTAATATCACTACTTTATAGATGTGGGTACTTTACCCAGCAAGAAAGAGGCCTTCTCTTATCAATGATCACAATTAGATCTTTGGAAACCTCCTAGTAAAGAGAGTAGGGGATACATATCCTATGGAGATTGCTGATTTGAATGTAAATGTGGCCAAGTTTACTAAGGCTCAAGTTTAAAAATTGGCCAGAGATAATAAGGGTCTGATGGAAGAGAATGATAGATTAAAGCAGGAGGTAAGCACTTACAGAGATAAATTTCCTTCCTCCTCAAGGCTTTATTCACCATTGATTGAACATGAAAGAAAGGTGCTCGAAGCAATGTTTGAGTCCACCTATTAGAATAATAAGTATGAAAAGATCCAAAAAGGACAAGAAGAATTGAAGAAAAAACTAAAAACCACTATATTTGAAATAGCATCTGAGCTAGTGTGTAAAATATTTGATGATATGATTAGACTTGCTAATAATGTCTATATCATCCATGATAAAACCTATGTAGCCATATAGGAACACAATCGGCTAAATGACAAAACAAAGGCGGTGGGACTACAGATCAAGGAAAAGATGGGAGATAAAATATGTGCTCCAAGAATATCAATAACTTATGAATGCACATGAAAAATTCTATAACATCTTAACACATGAATTAAGTAACTTCAGTCAGCTACTGAGAATGGCCCTGCCTAGTTTCTTTGAGGAAACAAATTTGAAAGATCAGGACGTATGGAAAGAAGATATATCCCATTACCTACTAGGTGTTATTTATGAAATTAATGATGAAGATAGGGTGCTTGAAAGTACACATATGCAGTTATGAAGAGTCTTTGAACTTGAGTATGCAATGAAGGATATCATAAACAACGTAGATACTTATGCAAAAATAGGGTATATTGAGCATGTATCAAGGATTATCATGTTCATTACATGGGCCAAGTGAAGAGTAGTAGAGTATGAAAGGTTGGTAGTTATGGATGCTTTATCATGGTACATGAGCCTTGTATAGGTCTTTGGTGATCACGAGTGCTTGATGAAGATTAACAAATCTTGATGCATCCACTAATGAACTTTTTGAAATTTTTCTGTTTCTGTTAAAAAGTTTTAGTTAACAAAACATTGTAACCTTTTGTAAATGGGCTTGTAGCTTGTTTCTTCTCGTATAAATAGGGAAACCAAGGTGCAATTCTAGATATCATTATCAAATCATTATCACTACCAATAGTAGTAGGTTACATTCATACAACAAATTCCACTCATCCATCTCATATCAAAAGACTTCTGCTATCAATGTAACATCATTTTGAAGCAATATAATGGAGAAGAATGTGCTTAATTGGTTACCTATATTTAGTTTTCAATTGTTGTGTTGAATTTCATGCTTATATGTTGTTGTGCTATCTCAAAATGGGTTCTTTCAAGTTATTCAAATTTATAGAATTCGTCAGGACACATTTTTTCTTGTTGTTGTGTGATTGTTTTGATTGGGTTTTGGTGAGAGAGACTTAAAAATACTTTTAGATAATTCATTTTAATTGGTTCCCTCAGGGATTAAAAATACTTTTAAGGTAATTAATCTGATTGGTTTCCCTTAAACTAAGAATTAGAAATCCTTTCCTAGCATCATAGTAATTTGAGGGAATAATATTGGGATCTTTAAAGAAGAGTATAGTAACTGACAAAGCTTCATGTTTTTACAAGGTGAAAACATTTAAAAGTTACCAACAATTAGAGTTAAGCTAAATAATAGATTTTCCTATCATACAAGTCTATCTCCATAATCATCATCTACCCATTAACTTCATTCACCCAATAGATTAGGCACTGGTCAATTTTAAAACATTGTATATAAATTCAATTCACACTCTTGATTATTCAAACATTCCCACTAGAAATTAGTTATCAAATCTTGCATATACTTCACCTTTGTGTGCCATTTTGAGTAGATTTCCTAAGTTAGAGTTCATTCTCAAGCCTTCAAATCTTCTTTATCACTCAGGTATACCTGCCTATGTCTAGTAGAGCCTAAAGAGTAGGATGTGATCAATCTTGTTTGCTTTGTTCATTGGAAAACAATGTATTAAGAGACTGAAACCCTCTTATGGTCTAAAAACCTATGTTTTTGAGACCTAACAAATTGGAAACTCTGCTGGAGATCTAGCCAATTCTGAATCCAACCCATTTATTATACAGTCATGTAAAACCATCATGTTAGAAGACTCCGCTAGGAAAAGAAGTAAAAAAGTTATAAACCTTTTTCTCAGTTTTCATAAAAGTGAGTGGAGACTCTAACAACCTTGTAGCAACAAGTGTATGACAAACCTTAGAGTTTAGAGCATTAAAGCATCCTACAAAATGAACAACAAAATATCTTTGCATCAAGAAATTCCAAAGAAGAACAATGGTAGGTGGATAGATAAACATGGATCTTCCTCTTAAAAGGCTAATACAAGTAAGAATAAAGGAGTATCTAAACAGTTAGACTCTACATTTACCAACTCTAAGAATATTCTAGAAAAACCTCCTGTATTGCACAACAAATTCAACCCTTTGCATGAATCAAAGTATCATAATGATGATCCATGCAAGGATCCATGTACCCCGCTTGAGCAAGAAAACATTAGTCATCCCATTTTTCACTAGAAGGAAGATCTTCAAGAATTGAAGAATTTTTATGCTCAAATGGATGAAGAGCAACTCCAAAGACAAAATGAGTATGACTACAAGATTTCATTACAACAAGGAGAAGAGTCTCAACATGGATTCATGGATCACTCTACCCCCGTTGAAAATTATGATGAAATGACTACTCAAGAAATAGAAGAATATGTGGAGTGGTAGAAAGAGGAACTTATGAAAAGATAGTAGTTGATAAAACAAAGTCAAGATCTAAGTCAACAATTTTCTCAATTAAATATCCATGCAACAAAACCACCAAAGTATGCCCCTCCCCATAAACAAGGAGGAAACAACAATACATAGTAGTCATCTTAGAATATAGGTGCTCTGGGTACTTCAAAAGTACCTTACAATACAACTAGTAACCCAAAGCAACATGCTCAACATAATGTGCCACCACAAAGATACCAACCACAAAACACTAGCAACATTCCATAGTCCAACCCACCACCAAGACAACAATATATTCCACACCAACAACATCATGTGCCACAACAGAATATATATCCCCACTAGAACATCCAAAAAAATGTGCACCAACCTCCACATGGATTCCAATATTACCCTAATCCACCACGTCAAAACCCTTATCCACAAAACCCTACAAGCATGAGCAAACAATTTGACATGTCAGGATATCAACTATACCCATATCCCATTGATAGTAACTGGAGAAATACTATCCCTAAATTCATAGGGAATAGTGCAACTACAACAAAAGAATGCATAAGAAACTTCAATGCTTTTTTGTAAGATTTGGGCATAGAACAGGAGGATGTCCTTATGAGGTTGTTCACAATGTCTCTAACTAAAGAAGTAAGGGATTGGTTCAATAGCCTACCAGATGCTTCAATCACCTCTGCAACAGACTTCCAAGATCAATTTCTAGAGCAATATGGTAATTAATGTGCTCCTGAATTCTTCGTACATGAAATAATAAGTATCCAAAAACATCAAAATGAATCAGTTTATGATTTTAATTAGAGATTCTCCAAGCTCAATAATAAGATACCACATGCATCCAAATTCGCTCACTCAACATCTTTAATTATCTATTTAAAGGCCTTTGATCCTAAAATAGGAGATGAGCTTAGAAACAAATTCCCTAGAAGTCTGACTGAAGCTCAAAAGGTAGCCTTAACCATTGAAAATAATAGGAAAGTTGTTGCCATGATTGGAAAAAGGGATAAATTTAGGATCCCACAAAATCCCAACAATACCTAGAGCAAACAAGAAAATCAATATAGAAATGAAAGGATAAGATTGCATGGTATGCCCTATAATACCACTTGGAAGGATGGAAGACTAGTAGGAAAGCCAAATTGGAAAGAGACTCTTGACCCCTTGAAAAAACATGGAGCACATGCAGTAGATACTACACCATGGTGTTCACCTTGCCATAGACCCCATGCCCCTGAACATTGTGCAGTGGCTCAAGCTTGTCAAGAAGATGAATGGTCATAAGAGAAAGATAGAGATGGCCACACTGTAAACATGTTAAGATGAGGGTCTCATCAAAATAATGAAGGATACTCATCCTCTAAGGATGGGTATGAATATGATGTCAACAATCAAAAGTACAATGTAAATGTGGAGCAAGAACTATTTTTTGATCAAGAAGAAAACACACAAGAAGCAGCATATGCGTACACCACAACACCAAAAAAGGAAGAGAAGAGGGCCATCACAAAAAAAGCTATGGCTAAGGAAAAAGGGAGAAAATACAACTTGAGAAGTAGACCGCAGATGAGGGCCAAAGAATTCTAAGGAGCATGTTCATAAAAGAAAAGAAGAGCAAGGAGAACATCCCATCTAATCAAAAGAAAGGTGAAACAAAGAAGCCTCAAAAAGTTGATCAAAAGGAGACTGCAGATATTGAATATGAGAAAACACTAAGTAATGATAAAGTTCAAAATGAAGGGAAAAAGGTTACTAAAACTGAGAAGGTTGAACAAGGGATCACTACCCCTTCATTTGAAATTTCCCAAGCACTATCTTAGACAAAGATGATAGTCCCCTTGATGGAGCTGATGAAGATTGATGAGTTCAAAGACACAACCCTTAGAATGATTACCAACACATCCCACAAACAAAAGGATCAAAAGAAGGAGGTTAATGTTGTAGAGAAGGAAATTACAAAGACACTGGAAGTAGATTTGGGAGATACACTCATAAAGAATCCCTCCCAGGTGGATCCATTTTACACCACATTGGTGATCAATAACAAGTTGGTGAAAAACTATATGATTGACTCAGGGGCAGCAATCAACATCATGCCTTTGGTTGTCATGAAGGAATTAGGTCTATGGGTAAATACTACATATGGGAAGTGCTATGCCATGGACAGCAAATCAGTCCTTGTAGTTGGAGTGATATGGAATGTGGAATTAAAATTGGAATCATACCCTTAGGTGACATATAGGACATACATTACTATGGTAGATACTCCCCCTTACTATGGGATGTTATTATAAAGACAATGGACTTCAATAACAGGTGGGAATGTTCAATTGGACTTGTCTTATGCCACAATACCTATGAATGGAAAGGAGGTCAGGTTATATAGAGAACCTAGATTAGAGCATGTCATTGAACTCTTTAATCCAAATCAAATGAATTTCTTTTGTGACATAGACCTGGGGAGTTTTAGAATTGAACATTCAAACCCTGAATACTGAACACATCCAATTGCTAGGGATGTCTCTAAAAATGAACACAGCATATGGCGTATGTACTTTGATGGAGCCTATAGTAGAGAAGGGAATGGAGATGGAATTTTCTTCATTTCACCTAAGGAAACAACATTTAAATACTCATTTATGCTAACATTCGAGTGCACAAATAATATAGCAAAGTATGAGGCTTTGCTGCTAGGTCTAAACATGGCCACAAAACATGCGATTAAAATGTTAACCATACTTGGGGATTCTAAATTGGTTGTTTCACAGGTAAGATTCAAGTACTACACAAAAAAAAGAGGTTGAAGCAATATAGCAATGCTATGTGGGATACTATAGAAATCTTTGATGCTTTCTCCATTGAGTGGGTGGATAGGTCCAAGAACCTAATGGATGACTTCTTAGCAAATGTGGCCTTGAAGAGGGATGATGTTACCTTGGCAGGGATATCATGGGTAGAGCTCAAGACCAGACCTACAATTCCTAACAATATTTACAATTCATAGGTCTTTAGTGATTCCACGGATCCAATCAAGTTCTTACACTACATTGATCAATATGAGGCCCAAGAGATTGACTTCAATGCATTTTTTGAAGAGATGGATGACAAACAAATTGTATTCAGCCAAGATGTAGTGCAACTCAAAACAAATAAGATCCCTAAAGGATTAGCTGCACTAGTAAGGGTGTTTGATGGAAATGATAGAGCAATTATGAGACAAACACCAATGAGAAGGGAAGATATTAAGGGAATTAACTTAGGGACTGAATTGGCTCCCAAAAAGGTGTACATCAGGAAGAAGATAATCCCTACAATCATAAAATTGCTGATTGCATTATTGAGAAAATACAAGCATGTTTTTGCATGGTCATATGATGACCTTAAGGCATATAGAGAAGATCTGTTCCAACATGAAATCCCACTAAAGCCTGATGCAAAACCCTTTAGACAAAAACAAAGGCCAATAAATCCTACCCTAGAGCCCAAATTACATGAAGAACTCATGAAGCTCAGGGAGGGAGGTATTATCAAACCTACCCGACATTCTACTTGGGTTTCCAACTTAGTGCCTATCAGGAAGAAGAATGGAGACATAAGGTTGTGTGTATATTTTCAAAATTTAAATGTCTCCTCTCTTAAAGACAACTACCCACTCCCAAACATGGAGGCTATGCTGCAAAGAGTAACTAGGTGTGAATTATTGTCCATGATGGATGTATTTTCAAGGTATAATCAGGTGGAAGTGAAAGAATCAAAGAATTATAAGACTATATTTACCACACCTTGTGGAACATATGTATATGTAAGAATGCCATTTGGCCTCACAAATGTGGGTGTCACATTTGAAAGAGCTATGAACATTGCCTTTTCTGATCCAATCAATACAATAATGGTTGTGTATCAAGATGGCCTCACAAAATACTCAAAGAAAGTTGAAGATCATGTAGAACATTTTGAAAAGATCTTCCTTAACATATTGGAGTATGGTATTTCCCTAAAAGCTAAGAAGTGCCACTTTTCTATAACAAAGGGAAAGTTGTTGGGTCACATAGCATCCAAAGATGGAGTCAAAATTGATCCAGAAAGAGTAGAGGTCATAGACAAGATCCATGTCCCTAAGACAGTAGAGGCTATCCAATCTTTCTTTGGATAAATAAACTTCGTAAGAAGGTTCACATCAAATTTTGTTGAGATTTTCAAGCCCATTTCAAAAATGTTGAAGAAAGGAGCTAAGATTGACTAGACTAAAAAAGCAATTGATACATTCATATCCATCAAAAGAGCAATCCAGGAGGCCCCAGTGTTAAAATCCCCTGACTTCAGTAAGCCATTCTTGATTTTTTCATTTGCATCATACCACACCATTGCAACAGTAATGTTATAGAAAAATGATGAGGGGTATGAGCAACCTATATCATTCTTCAGTAAATCCCTTTAGGGAGCAGAATTAAAGTATGATATTATAGAGAAGTAGGAATATGCACTTGTCAAGGCAGTAAAATAATTCAGAACTTATTTGGTGGGAGAAAAAATAATTGCATATGTTCCTAATGTTGTAGTTAAGGATGTATTTGTACAAACTAAAGTTACAGGGAGAAGGTGTAGATGGATTAATAAAATTTAGGTGTTTGATATTGAAATCCAAATCACCAAATTGGTAAGGGGACAAGGCTTGGCTAAGCTCATGGCTGAATCAAACCTTAAAGCATCTCAGATCTATAACATAGGGGAAGAAGAAAATATGATTTCTAGTATTGAGCACACTTCATGTTATACTAATATAATGTACTACCTCAAAAACCAGAAGTGTCCTAAAGATTTGAATGAAAATCATAAATGAACCCTAAAATTGCATGCCTCAAAATATGTCTTCATGGATTGAGAATTGTACTGGAAGAACAAAGATGGAGTATTGTTTTTATGCTTGGATGAATCACAAGCAAATCATGTATTAAAGGAGATGCATGAAGGAGTCTATGGAGGACATTTTTCGTCCAAAACTACTACCCACAAGATCTTAAGAGCCAGATACTACTAGCCCAAGGTTTTTAATGACTTTTTTGCTCATGTAAGAAAGTGTGAAGCTTGCTAAAAAAAAATTGGAAAAATGAAATACCAAGGAGCATTTCCACTAAGACCAATGCAAGTTGAAGCCCCATTTCATCAATGGGGGATTGATTTTATTTGATAAATACCAAAGAAATATGGTGGAGGTCACAAATGGATACTAGTGAAAACTGATCACTTCACAAAATGGATAGAAGTCATCCCTACAAAGCAGGCCACTAGTAAGGTTGCGATAAATTTTCTAATGAAGAAAATCATTACAAGGTTTGGGATACCTATAAGGATAATAAAAAACAATGGTATGTGCTCTTCAAATCAAAATATTTCAAAAAAAATTGTGAAACATATGACATAAAAATTTCATATGAATCTCCATATCATCCACAAGCAAATGGAAAAGTTGAATCAAGCAACAAGAGTATTCTAAAAATTATTAAGAGGATGCCAAACTATAATAAAAAGGCTTGGGATCCAAATTAAGGATGGCAGTCTTAGTAAACAAAATCACAGTCAAGAAGTCAACTAGTAAATCACCTTTTGAACTGGTCTATGGGAACAAGCAAGGATGCCTATGCAGAATCTTTTACCAGTATACAAGTTCATACTCCAAGAAGATCTTGACATCCCTAAACCTATGGAGTATAGAATGGAGGAGTTGGTAGAATTAGATGAAATTAGAAGCTTGGACCAAGATAAAAACACAAAAATGCAGTCACAAATGAAGTACTTTTTTGAAAAAAATGTGAAAGATAGAAAGTTTAAGGTAAATAATATGGTCTTGTTATGGAATGCGAGGTGTCAAGATAAAGGGAAACATGGTAAGTTTGAAGCTCTCTGGATAGGACCATTTGTTGTTACAGGAAAAAGTGGTGAAGATTATTACTATCTTCAAAACATGACAAGAGAGGATCAAGAATTGTCAGTGCATGGAAAATTCCTAAAACAATTCTTTTCTTAAAATAATTTTCCATGCACAGTAGTTTCAAGAGAAGATCAAGAATTGCCAGTGCATGGACAATTTCTGAAACACTTCTTTTTCAAAAAAAATTTCCATACATAGTGGTTTTAGGATCCTCATCCCTCTATCCCATTTAATCACATTCACCCATGGTCTTCCTCCCAAAGATCATTTCTAGATTCTTGCAATGACCTTACGTTCATTCATCCCCAATCAGAGCCACCGTTGGAGCTAAAATTTCCACCTTGGCTTTTACATATCCTTTTCATTTCATCCCCATCATAAAATCCCTCACTCTTTATTTTTACAATATTTGAATAATAAAAACAAAATTCCCTCACATGCATAGTCCATAAAGTAAAGAATTTCATTATCACTATAAAATAAATCCTTCCCTTAGAACACTCCCTCAACAACATTAGGTATGTCACCAAGATAGTATAATATTGAAGAGAGATGCGCTAATGTCTCCCCGACAAGGTCAATAGAAGGTCGATTATGATATCGAGGAGACTCTTCTCCTCAATTATCTCCATGACAAACTAAAGAGAAATATATCGAGGAGACCTAGGTGCATCAAAGAGAAAATTTAACATGTCTGATCGACAAGATACAATCATAGTGATACCCTAAAAATATGGGATCATTGTTCATACAAGAAATAGAAAAAAATATCTCAGACATCTAGAGATTATTATAAAATAAATGATAAATTACTGGCAAGAACAGGGCCGGTCAAATGGTGATATCGAAGAGACATCAATATATCAGTAAGAGAAATGAATAAGTCTATTCAACATTGTAACAACAAGTGAAAATAAAATGTCGAAGAGACATGAAGACATCGAATATAAATTGATAGAAGTATCCTCGACATTCTAACAAGGACACATTGAAGAGACAAGTGAACATCAAGCAGACCTTTGTGAAAGTATCTTCAACATTTTAGCACAGCTATGAACATACATTATTGATGAGACTGAGGGACATCGAGGAGAAATGAGCATGGGTCACATTGAAATTTTGAAGTCACATAAAGGTTATTAAAAGGAACGCTACTAAAGGAAGGAACCCATGTATGTCGAGGAGACATGAGCTTATAGAAGAGAGACACTTACCAGTCTCATCAACATTCATATGTCAAAATTTCAAAAGGAAAGAACATGATATGCAACCATCGAAGAGACCTTGCAAAATCAAAGAGAGAAATTCAAATGTCTCTTCGACATCTTAAAAGATGATTAGGGACATATCAAAGAGAGAAATATGTGTCTTTAACAATATAGTTAAAGTCTCTTCGACAATATGAAATAATGTTTCACTGGGTTGACATGATTGATGAGATTATTGAAGAGACAACGACCATAAATGTTGCAATTTGATTAGAAAGGTGGCACAAGCACCATTTATGAACTAGAGCTGGCTCAAGCATGCCAAATTTTGATAAATCTAACTCCTAAGAAATTATAATTTCTACGAATTGTGACTAGATATTGAGGAGACAGAGTTGGATGATGGAAAGCAACTCAAAAATTGTAGCTTTCATTCAACTAAGTGCTCTTGACTTAGATGAACGTGTTTTTTAGAAATTAGCTTGAAGTGCAATACAAAGTAGGGTTTAAAATGGACAAAACCCCTAAGAAACCAAAAGTGAAAAGGAAAAAATTAGAGCCCATGCCATTAAACCAATATTTGACAGATCATTGTCCTTGGTCAAGGCCAAAGTCAAGAAGAGCAGCTTAGTTCAACCCATCATGCGAAACATTGGAAGATAACCATAAAAATATAGGAGATGTGTGGACTCCACACAGGGTTTATGACTTGTTTATATATCATTACAAAAAGAAATACAAACATAGGCCAATCTCGAGCCCATGGAATTTGAATTTAGGGAAGCTTGTGATACCTAATGTCTTTGTTAATGTAGAATTTATTAAAGCACTAGCTAAAAACTACAATTCAAAAACAAGGGAAATCTACTCTCATGATGGATCACAGTTTATTATCATAACACGAGATTAAATCTATATGATTTTTCAATTAGATACATCCCTGAAAACAAAATTGCATATGAGATATTTTCTAGAAGAATACTAGACTATGGATACTAGCTATAAGAGGTGGAAGTCACCTTTGCACAAACCTAAAGGTCCAAGAAATCAACCAAGAAGATTCTTCAGTGATAAAAATCCCCCATTTTTTGTAGATACATTTGAGGAATATTACCAATATACTTATTATTCTGTTGGCTAGGTCTTAGGAATTGATGCCCCTGCCAACATGACTATAGCTCCCATGGTTCTAGCTGTAGACATCCAAAGCCAAGATGCCAAGCCATATGATTACACAAAATATTTATCTGAGGCCATTAATACTACTCTTACTTCCATTAAAAATAATAATGATGCTATACACTTCAAGAACTCTTCACTCCTTATGTACATAATAGTATTTAAAGGGAAAGTGATGGGAATATGGGGAGAAGAGTTAAGAATTAAAAATTTGGAAAATGATGATAACTATAGACCAATGCAAATGTGGATATCCATATGGGATAGTAGGTGTGGAAGATCCCACTATTTGTATTTTGAAGAATATTTTTTCAAACCCTTATATAAGCTGCTTGGCCATAAGTGTGACTATAATTTGTCCCCAGAAATACAAAAATTCCTCAGACTGAAAGAGAAGGATTCTGAAGGAAAATTGAACCACAATTGGGGAGACTGGTATGTGTTTGAGGATTGCACTATGATCAGAGTGTATGGATTCAAGGCAGCCCCATTCTTACTACCTAAAATTGTGCCAAACAGAGTTGCATACCTTGATATTGTAAGGAAATTGGCTTATATTGGTATTCATGCACCTAAAAAGCTATGGAAGGTAGATTTTTATGTCTTCTACTATGTGCTTTGGTGACTTCACTATAATTGTAGATATAGGGTATGAATTGGTTGGCAAGAAGCTAGATTATTATTGCTTGCTAGTGGGAGACAAAAGAGAGAAATTTAATCTCAAACATTTTATTTATGATGACAAAATCACACAAAAACTAAAGGGGTATGAACATGAGTTCCATGTAGATGATGTCATTAGGAACTATGATGAGAATCAAGTCGTAATGAGGAAGAATTCCTAAAATAGAATTGTCATGGCTAAGGCTTGGAGAAGAAACAATAATCTATTGTATGTGGAGGCTTTTCATGAAATACAAGATCCTATGGAAATTATTTAATAGATGATTCTACATGAGGAAGAATTGATAAAAGATGTACCCCTTGTGGATTTTTAGAGGAAAATGGATACTAGTTTTAGTATAAAAGTTGAGAATGTGGCACCATTAAGTCATTTTTCACCACAACCTACTCTAGAGGTGAGCTTCTCAGCTGGTACTCCAATTATAATCAAAGATGACATTGAAGAGGAGAAGGAAGTCACACAGTTCACCATTCCTATTGTTCCCCATTATCAAGAGCCACTAGAGAGAAATGTGATCACATTTGAAGATTCTAATGAGTTATCTGATGATGTGAGACATCTTGCTAGCCAAGAATTCATTGTAGATGACACCTTTGTTCAAACCTTTGATTTTAAGAATTTTATTTATGAGTACAAAGGAAGAATAATAAGAGAAAGGCTAAAAGAAATCAATCTTGAGAAAGAAGTAGATGCATTGAAGGAGATCCAACATGAGGTTAATGAATAGATGAATAATATGACTCCTGAAAGAGAGAGAACACTATTACAAGAAGCTGAGGTCATACTTCTTCGAGGGTGGGATATCAGCTCAACCATTGTGTTTGATATCTTTCTGAGAAGGGAAAATATAACAAATGAGGCTAGTGATAAGATATATATCGGATCAGGGTATAACCCTGATAACACTACTTTATAGATGTGAGCACTTTACCCACTAGGAAAGAGGCCTTCTCTTATCAGTGATCACATTCAGATCTTTCGACACCTCCTAGTACAAAGAGTAGGGAATACAGATCTTATGGAGATTGCTGATCTGAATGTAAATGTGGCCAAGTTTACTAAGGCTCAAATTTAAAAATTGGTCAGAGATAATAAGGGTCTAGTGGAAGAGAACGAGAGATTAAAGCAAGAGGTAACAACTTATAGAGATAGATTTCCTTCCTCCTTAGGGATTTATTCACCATTGATTGAACATAAAAAAAAGGTGCTCGAAGCAATGTTTGAGACCACCTATTGGAAGAATAAGTATGAAAAGATACAAAAAGGACAAGAAGAATTGAAGAAAAAATTAAAATCCACTATATTTAAAATAGCATCTAAGGTAGTGTGTAAAATATTTGATGATATGATTAGCCTTGCTAATAATGTCTGGATCATTCATGACAAAACATATGCAGCGATATAGGAACACAATCGGCTAAATGATAGAAAAAAGGAGATGGGACTACAGATCAAGAAAAAGATAGGAGATAACAAAGATGTGCTCCAAGAATATCAAGAACTTATGAATGCACATGAAAGCTTCTATAACATCTTAACACAAGAATTAAGTGACTTCAATCAGCCACTAAGAATGGCTCTACCTAGTTTCTTTGAGGAAACAGATTTAAAAGGTTAGGATGTATGGAAAGAAGAGATAGCCCACTACCTGCTAGGTGTTCTTGATGAAATTAATGATGAAGATAGGGTGCTTGAAAGGACACATATGTAGTTAGGAAGACTCTTTGAACTCAAGTATGTAATGAAGGATATCATAAACAACATAGATACTTATGCAAAAATAGGGTTTATCAAGCATGTGTCAAGGATTAGCATGTTCATTGCACGGGCCAAGTGAAGAGTAGAAGAGTATGGAAGGTTGATAATTATGGATGAATTATCATGGTGCATGAGCCTTGAATGGGCCTTTGGTGATCACGAGTGTTTGCTAAAGATTAATAGATAGTGATGCATCCACTAACAAACTTTTGAAATTTGTATGATTATGTTAAACAATTTTTATTTAACAAAATGTTGTAACCTTTTGTAAATGGTCTTGTAGCTTGTTGCTTCCCATATGAATAGGGAAACCAAGGCCCAATTTTGGATATCATCATCACATCATTATTACCACCAGTACTAGTAGGTTACATTCATATAGCATATTCCACTCATCCATCTCATATCAAAATAATTTTGCTATTAATGTAACATCATTTTGAAGCAATATAATGGAGAAGAATGTGCTTAATTGGTGACCTATATTCAATGTTCAATTGTTGTGTCGAATTTAATACTTATATGTTGATTTTTTGTCTCCAATGTGGTTCTTTCAGGTTATTCAAATTTATAGAATTTGTCAGGACACATTTGCTATTGTTGTGTGATTGTTTTGATTTGATTTTGTTAAGAGAGACTTAAAAATCCTTTCAGTTAATTCATTTTAATTGGTTTCCTCAGGGATTAAAAATAAGGTAATTAATCTAGTTGGTTTCCCTTAAACTAAGAATTAAAAATCCTTTCACAGCATCACAGTATTTTGAGGGAATAACACTGGGATCTTTAATGAAGAGTATAGTAACTAACAAACCTACATGTTTGTACAAGGTAAAAACATTTAAAAGTGTCCAACAGTTAGAGTTAAGTTGAATAATAGATTTTCCTATTAGTAGAAATCAGTCATCAAATATTGCATCTACTTCACCGCCATGTGCCATTATGAGTAGATTTCCTAAGTCAGAGATCATTCTCAAGCCTTCAAATCTGCCTTATCACTTAGGTACACCCACCTAGGTCTAGCAGAGCCTAAAGAGTATGAGGTGATCAATCTTGTTTGCCTCATTCATTGGCCAAAAAAATATTAAGAGACTGGCACCCTCTTATGGTCTAAAAACCTAAATTTTTGAGACCTAACAGAAAGGAACCCCTTGTAGAGTTACCTTGGCTCTACAAGTGGTGACAACACACTTTGAACTTTTCTTATTTATGATAATGGTGGAAATGTGATTATCAAAGGATCACATATGATGGAAAATAGTACTATAATCATGTGTGACACAGGTATAATTAGCATTATTTGTATTCCCTAAGCTGGAGGCTTTTCCTTTGTCATGATCTTGCAAGGGAGTTTTAAATATGGTATGAAGAAAATTTGTCTTGCCTTGAGAGTTTTCTACTGAAATGATTCCTTGTTTGATGAGATCTTGAATGACATTTTTGAGTGTCCAACATGAAGATCACTTATGTCCTTTTTTGTGGTGATATTTACAGTATTCATTTTCCTTCCACTAGTTAGGTTTGATCAATGAGGGTTCATAGTTTTTGATGTCTGGTAACTGGATGACATTATATTGTAGGAGTGTCTTTAGGACTAATTCAATGGGCTCACCCAATTGGGTATATGTTCTCTTAGAACACATAGGACCTCTGCATTGTTGTTTGTTTTGGACTGCATTTAATGTTTGATCTTGACCTTGTGTTTGAGCATTTGATACATTTGATGTGTTTGAAGTGGATGGAACTTTGAGATGAATGGTAGGACCTTTTATCACTTTAGCATCAACAACTCCATCGTTAGTGATATTCTTGTTTCAGGACCAAAACTTTCTTTTGTCATTATTTTCCTTTGGGGTTTCTTTATGCACTTTGACTAGACCTTTTGCGATAAGAGCCTTCTCAATAAGGAAACATTTATCCATGATTTCCTCAAAAGTTGTGCAACATTAGATTTGAAGACCACTCATCAATTCTACATTAAGGTTTTCTAGAAACACGGGGACTAGTTGTTTCTTAGGGATGTGACAAGGACATTTACTAGCGATACCTTGCCATATTTGGTAAAATTGTTAAAGATCCAAGATACTAGGGGGGGTGAATCAATATCTTATTAAATTTTTTGATAAGATACCATCCAATTATTCCAATGCAAATAATAGCAGAAATAAATAAAAGCATCCATAGAATATGAAATCATAGAACACAAGAACACCAAGTTTTTTTATGTGGAAAACCCAAAATGGGAAACACCACGGTGAGTGTTAGCTCACAATATTGTATAACTAGTTATAGAATATTAAAAAATGGGTGGCTCACTGCCAAGACTCAGTGTCCAAAAACAAAGGCTCACTACCTACAAAATTACAACGATTGAATGGATTTCAGCCAAAAAATAAACTGACAGAGTACACCTAATAAGTGTAGATTCAGTTCCAATGTAGCTCAGTAAACAAACTTAACACATTTCATTATGTTCACACTTCTTTTCTTCTTTGCACACATGTCACATACACATGTATTCAAAAATTGTCCATTATATATATACCCAATCCTCTTCACAAGCATCAATGAGGTTGGCCTAATTAGATGCACTTCATATTTACCAAAAATACAATCTGTCAGCTACAAGCTTTGAAAAAGATAACCCACATGCTTCAACAAGTCAGCACAAACCTAAAATAGGTCGCACATATATCCACATAACAAAACTATTTTTCACCTTTGCACAATTTACTAAAGAGGTCGGCCATAATAGATTTCAAACTAAAAAGAAAAAACATTTTGTACGAGCACCAGATATGTGAAGTCTCAAGAGAACGTGCTCCCAACATCTGTAAACCATTTCCCAAAATTGCAAGCAAAAATTCTTACCAAAAAATAAATGGAGACCAACATATTAGAGGATTTCAGCAAAAATACCAGTTCAGATACTAGACTAAAATACCGAATTAAATTTAGTCTTGATCTTGTAGTTGCAACTCATATATCATGGTGACATCAATAAGAAGAACATATCATTCTATAAAAAGTAATAGAATGATATGTTCTTCTTCATTTTTCCAGCAATCTCCTCATTTGTCATTGATGGAAACATGTGCCAAAACCAAAAAGAATATTTATAGATTTCTTCTCCCCCTATCACTAACAATCCACCACTTCACTCCCCCTTTGACATCAAGGACAAAGTGTGTGACAAAAACAACTAAAAAACATTAAAAACAAAGAAACATGTATCAATTGGAGGATGGTGAGCCTTGAAACTCCTTCAGAATACCTTCCCAGACTATTTTTCCTTTTTCCCAGCCTTCCTTTGTTGCAGTCAACATCTTGTTCAAAGATTCGAACTCAATCAAAACTTCTTCAGTACTTTCTAGAGTACCAGGAGTAAGATTTATTTTCTCAAGTTTTTTAGCGCATGCCAGAGCTTTTCCAACTGGAGAGTATTTCATTCTTACAATATAACTTAATAGACTAAATTTCTTGATGATTTCTTCTTTCTGTTTCTACAAGGAAAATAAATTTTCTCTGTGGGTAGCGACGGCCTTCTAGATTGACCTGTCTTTATCTTTAGAAACACTAAGTATTAGAAACAGTAGATAACTGGGACTCAATGGATTCCATGACAATCTTGATATTCTAAGTGGCATCCAACCACTTCAAGCAGTAAGATAGAACAACATTTTCTTCAGATTCACACACTTTCATGGCTTCCAAACTCTTCTCGACATAGGAGTGTGTCAGAGCACATTTTTCATGCAAATCCAACAAAGTTTTCTCCACCAAGTTTTCTTCTATCTGTTGTCTTATATTTTCATTAAGTTTGGAGGAATACTCTTTGAAGGAGTCTAACAATAATCTCATATTTTTCAACATGGGCAAGAGATGTGTCAATGGATGCACCGAGTATAGCCTCCTGTAGAGCTTTCAGAGCATCTTCTATCAATTCCATTCCCTTCTGATACGTTTGAAGAATTTCTTTTCTTCTGGATGCTTCCATTGCCTCACCCAACACAACTTTATGAACTGAAGACATCTTTTCCACATCAACATAACCCTCAATCACACAAAGTTTCAAAAGTTCCTGGGAATAATCGGTTGAAATATAATTTTCTTAGATAACAAACCTTTCAATATATCACCGCCAGAAGATGAATCGGCGGGATGCTTCAGAGATTTTACAATCTATTTTTCTTCTTCATTTTTCCTGGAGGATTCCCCAACTGTCTTTTCTTCCTCTCCCTTTTCCTTTTCTTTATCTTCCTCTAGTATCTTTTCTTCTTCTTCCTCTTTCTTTTCATCCTTTTCACCTTCATCCTCATTTTTATCTTCATCATTATTATCTTTTTCATTATTGTCCTCTTCCTCATTTTCATCTTTGCCCTATTCTTTCTCAGGATTATCTTGACTTTCTTCATCATTGCCTTGACCATCACCTTCAACATTGCCATTATTTACTTCCTCATTACCTTGCTCTTTTTCGCCTTTCTCTTCTTCAGTATGCTTCAGAGGAGCATCATTATGCATTTTAGGCTCATCTTCTCCTTCATTCTACTCACTAACTTCATTACCAATATTAATTTCAACATTAAAATTGTCAAGAATATTTTCATTACCTATTTCTAGAGGAACACTTTCCTCAGCATTTTCAGCAACAACATCATTGATTTTGAGTATACCATACTTTTCTGCTGTCTCCTAGATAATTTTAGTTGTTTCCTTCCTCACATTCCTTGTTATCTTCTTGTTTCTTTTCATCAGCATATTTACCTTACCCTTCATTTAGAAAATTTTAGAATAGATCTTCTTTAGGGATTCCAGATCATTAGGGGTCAAGAAAGACCCAATCTTATTATATTTTGCATTTCTAATCTTTTCTTCAAACACAACAACCTTAGATCTTATTTTCATCATATCATCCCACATGCTTTTAGGAACATCTTTCTTTATGTTATCCCATTTTACTTCTAAGATAATGGCATACTCAATAACAACTAAAAGCAATGTTTTCTTATCTTCGTCTTTGACATCATCATAACATTGAGCTGTGG
This sequence comes from Sequoia sempervirens, assembly GCA_007258455.2. Taxonomy (NCBI): domain Eukaryota; kingdom Viridiplantae; phylum Streptophyta; class Pinopsida; order Cupressales; family Cupressaceae; genus Sequoia; species Sequoia sempervirens. Next base: position 115,196,921 of record VDFB02000003.1, on the reverse strand, counting down.
GTTGAAGCATATTTTCAAAATTTAACAAAGCATTAAGAGTTGGTTCAAGTTTATATCGGGGACTAAAACTTACTGAAATATCTTGTTCATTTTTCTGGTCAACAGAGGTTTCATCAGCTACCTTGGCCTTCCTTGATTCAGGCTCGATGTGCACATGTATAACAAAATCATGTTCTTCTTCATCTTCAGAAGATGACACAATATGTACTCTTTTAGAACCAACAATATTTGTAGATGCACCTTCTCTAGAGGGTAAACTCCCTCTTCTCCTTACAAGCTTTTTTTAAGGATCTTCTTCATCATCTTGATCATCTGTGACATTAATGTTCTTCTCTCTTGTTTCCTTTTCTTTATGTCCTCTCTTAGAAGGGGCAATTGGAGGATTCTCTTTCCTTTTCCTGGATCTAGTGGTAGGTCTTGAGGAAACATGACCTTTACCTTTATCATCCTTTCTAGGTTCAGTCGTAGCTGTAGGGGTTGTAGAGGTATTTCTACCAGATCTTCTCAGACCAGATGATTCTGCCTCTCTTTGTGCCCCCTTAGCCCTTCCAAGGGAAATCTCCTCATTAGTAAAACCAACATCCTTAAGTGTTTTCTCCACCTTCTTCCTAATCTTAGGCTTCTATTGTTCCATATGAATTTCCATAGACTTCTCTGCATATGTCCTAATTCTAGGTTCATTGGGATCCTTTGGATTCTTCAACAACATCTGCACATAACCTTCAACTTCTTCTTTTGTTATCTCATATCCAAGAGGTTGAATCTAGATAGTTTGAGGTTCTACAACCTCAATCATGCATTCATCAGTGGAGACATGAAATATGATTTCATGCTTATACTTCTCCATAATTTTCCTTGGAATTCTATCTCTTTCATTCATATTTTTTAAAAATATTGCAAAGAAAGTTGTTAGGGAATCCTCTTGAACATTCAAATTTCCAAGATTATGCATGTGCTCAAAAATCTGATGTCCCACCAGTCTGGATGGGTTCCATAATACATCTTCACTTTTTCCCAGAAGGCTCTTCATGAAGTAAAACAATAAACATATGATCAACGAACCAAACTTAAAGGCATAATTCTTTTCCTTTGATTGCTTTATGTTTTCTAACAATTGTAGTCAAAGAAGCTCACAAAGGTCATAATCTATACCTTTCACTACCATATCATAGCCAATATAGATTGTTGTGGCCAAAATAGAATTATCTTTGTTCATGAAATATATCTTGTGACCTATCATGAGAGATGCATACTTCACTACAAGATTGGTAATAGTCTTCGTTGTTAGGGCTCTTTTGTCAAATGTTGCTCCTGTGAGTTTCGTCACTACTTCATTCTTTACAAATTTTAACACAAGTATTGTTCCTTTATCCCAAAGACCAGTTACATCCCTAATCGCTTCTTTCATTATCAAGTGTGGCCTATCAGTCTAGAGAAATTTGTTCTAAATTCTGCTCAAAATCATCTTCACAAATTTGTCATCATAGCTGGAACTAGGGAAATTTTTCCAGGCATGCAACCTTTTATCAACCACATTCGAATACTCAGGTTTTATCCCAAAGTTATCACCAGTAAGCTCTTTTTCCCAGAGGTCAATCAGTTTTACGTGATTGTACTCCTCAAAATTAACTCTAATCATCATCCTAGTATCCTCTATCAACATTATGCCATGTGGAATTGACGAAAATGCACCCATGGAATCATCTTCAAAGACTTTTGAAGAGTATTTTATGTATGAGGGCCTTGGCCTCTTTGATACCTTCACAACCACGGGAGTTGTCATCCTATTGAATTCAAGCAAATTCACCAAAACACAAAAGCTCAGGAATTATAAATACCTTTTTCTGCACACTGAACTATAGCTAGGGTTTCCATAGCTCAAACTCCAATTATCTTTAGGAATGCTCCAAAAGTTCTCCAATTCTTCAAATTCTCAAATAAACTGAATTCCTTGATCATTTTCGTTATAAAATAGCAATTTTCCCTAATTCACATTTATTGCAATAGACTTCAAAAAGCTGCTAAAAACTCCTTTTTACATAGACAAACCCTAATTTTTTTTGCAAAGAATTATTCCTTCAAATTCTCTATCGATTCCTTTTCTAGAACCTTTGAAATCTCAAGCTTCATCTCTCTTATTTGTGTCATCCTCTAAAATTCCATTTATCCAGGGGGTTCTTACAATTTTCTGATAAAGTTCCCCCTACGACCCTGCTAGGTCTAGTTACCAAACAAATTGTCCGTACCGGATGAGGGCACAAACTCATCAATTGTCTTTGGTTCTTCTTTCTTTCTCCAAATCTTTCTAATCTCTTGCTTAATCGTATCTTTGTCAATCTTCTTCACAGATTCATTCTTTTCTACCAAATCGGTCTCCTTACTCTTCTTGCTTTTGTAGACTCTTGAAACATGTCCTAGTTTGTTACAGTTATAGTAGATAATATTTTTCTGATTAGATTGACTTCTGCTAAATCTTGTTTTGCACTGATTAGCTTTGTGTCCATACTTGTTGCAAGTATAACAATAGCCATTAAAGGATTGGTTCATTCTTCCATTAAATTGATTCATCATCGAAGTTTTGCACTCACTTTCCCTATGTCCAAATATTTTGTGTGCAAAGCATTAACCAGAAAAAGGACTAGGAAATTGATTCATCCTGCTTCAACATTCAGTTGCCTTATGACCAAATTCATTGCATGAAAAAAAAATTCTATTAAAAGAAGGGTACCTTTGTTAATTAGGTTGTCTCACTAGAGGTCTCCTAGCAGAGTTTTTGGAATTTCCTTTTTTTTTTTCCCTTTATCCGGAGTCTTTTGATCATTCTTAGTTTTAAAGTTTTCACCGACATCATTTCCCAGACCACCTTTGTCTTTGCTTGGTTTATGTCCTACAACTAATTCATCAATCCTTTCTAAGCTAGATTTGAAATTGTTTTCAAAGAGTTTCACCTTCTCTAGATCCACTTTTAGATTCACGATTTCTTGCTCAAGCTTAGTGCAATCTTCAAACTTGCTTTGTACCAGTTTTTCCAGACAGTCTTCAATTCTTTTCTTTTCTTCCACTTGAACTTTCAAAACAAAAATATCTTCATTAGCCTTCTTCAACTGATCAATTAATTCCTTATGTCTATCTTTGAATTTCTTTAACTTCTCCTTAAGTTTTTGGACACATTCATGTTCTTCTTCAAGATTCTCTTTCAACTTTGTCAAGATCCTCAAGAGCAATCTAGAGCTCTCCTTTGACATTCATTTCTTCCAGATCTCCCTCAAGCTATTAGGCTTAATCAAAGGAACCTGTTGGATGTTGTGGTGTGTTGCTAATATGTGGTTTTCATTTATGTCAACACTATTAGCATTGTTGCATTATAAGTTGTATATGTCGAGGATATTGAGAAAATTGTAATAAGAAGTGCTACAGGTTGTTAGAGGTGAAGTGAAGTTTTTTTTGTCAGTGTGTTCAATTCATTTTTGTTATGAGGTTGTGGAATAAAGGGTTTCTTCTTGAGTATATCTAGTTTATCCATGTCAAGTTTTAGAGATCCGCGTGAAGATTTGATCGAGTTATGAAGATTTGTATTCTAATAGTTTTTTTGTTACTTTAGTTTTTGTTCCTGAATGAAGATCATGTGATTCCAATAAGTTTAGTTGCTGAAGATGATTATATGGTGTTTCATTATTCTTGTGGATGTTTCTAGTTCATGCTCTATCTTTGTTACACATCCGCATTGATCTTTGTGCTCATGATATGATATTTTTTCTTTCATGTTCATGTTTTTCATGTTCGTGGCCGACAAGGTGTTGAAGCGTGTTGTGGATCTTTGAGGACTAATTAATTGAAGTGGTTAAAGTTTGAGGATGCTATTTTTGGTCTTCACTATGTTGTGGCTGACCTTGGTTGATTCACATGAATAATCTTTATTGTTTTGGGCCGACTGTTTATATTCATTTTATTATTTCTTTGGAGCTGACTTATAGCGATGCAATTTCTTGTTGCGGATATATAAGAGCGATTTTTTTATCATTTGAAGGAATGAATGTGTGTGTGTGTGTGTGTGTGTGTGTTCGAAGTGTAAGATTCTTATGTGCAAATAAATTTTAGATCATTCAAAGGTAGAGAAGAAAGTGAAGAAGAGTGGATAAGTGTTCATGTGCTTAACCAGAACTGTAACTAGGCATTAACAGATGCTACTTTCTTAGTTTAAAGTCTGATGGATTTAATCAAAACCTTTCTATAAGAGAGTGTGTCTTCCTTTGCATAGTAAGCCTATTTTGTATTTGAGTAGTGAGCTCCAGGAAGTGTGCCTGAATGCATGTGCATTCCCCATTTATATTCTCTTATACTTTTAACAAGGTATAATCTTGTGGACTGACCTCCATTGTGGTTTTTCCCCTAACAGGGTTTTCACGTAAAAATATTGGTGTTATGTGTGATTCTAATGTGTTGTTCATTTATGCTTTCATGATTAATGTTCAGATCTAAGAATAAGGTAAACAAGTTGAATAATTTTGAGATTTGGTGACAATTGATTCATCCCCCCTCTTAGTTGTCTTCCCTTGTGTTGCCAACAATTGATATAAGAGCTTGTGGTTCCTTGGAAGAAGTTTAATAGCTTGAGGTGATCCAGGATGGAAACTTATAAGAAGGATAGTCCTAGATTTGATGGAACAAATTATTCTTTATGGAAGACTCAAATGGAGTGCCATCTAAGATGCATTGGTGAACCCTACTGGAGCATTACAAAATATATATATGTTATTCCATAGAATGATCCTACTACTTCTACTGAGATTAGGGATGCTTAGTATAATATCAGGGCTAAGGAGGCATTGTTGAGTGCTTTGAATGATACTGAGATGACAAATGTGATGGATTTGAAGACTACTTATGAGATTTGGAAAAAGTTGGAAACCTTGTATGAAGGTGATGCTAATGTGAAGATTTATAAGCTACAAAGTCTAAAAGGGAAATATGAAAATTTGAAAATGGGTGATGATAAAAATGTTACTACTTTCATGCAAAGAGTGAATGAACTTGTGTGTGGTATTAGATGTGTCGGTGGACAGATAGGCGAATCAAAGATTGTTGCTAAAGTACTTAGATCCTTGCCTGATTCTTACAAAGTCAAGGCTAGTGCTATTGAAGAGCTTCAGACTGTAAGAAATGTTACCAGAGATATGTTGATTGGTAAGCTTACTACTTTTGAGTTGAGTGAATTTGGTGATGCACTTCCTAAGGTTGAATCTACATTCAAGGCCACTACTTCTAGAAGAGATAGATAAAGATATGATCTAGGTGAAAGTTCATCTAGAAAGACATTCAAGTATGAGGATGAAATGAGACAACTCAATGAAGAAGAAAGATAGCTTGAAGAACATGAAGCATTGATTGTGAAAAGAGAAGCCAGAGGATAAGGTAAGTATAAAGGAAAGCTTCCTATTAAATGTTTCTCTTGCAATAAGATAGGTCATTTTGCATCAAGGTGTCCTAAGAGAGTTTCCAAGCCAAGATTTAACAAGCCTAAATTCAAAAAGAAGTGTTACTATATTGCTAATGAAGATGTGACAGATGATGAATATGACAAAGGAAATGCAAGTGAAGATGAATTTGTGTTTATTGCTATCAAGGAAAATAATCATGTGTCTACTAAATCTACTAGTTGTACAAATGTGGAGAAAGCCCTACCTGCTCGAGTTGAAGAGAAAGCTGAATGGGTAATTGACAGTGGTTGTTCTCATCATATGACAGGAGATAAAATTAAGTTTGTGAATTTGGAAAAGTATGATGGTGGTGTTGTGAGATTTGGTGATAATATAGCTGGTGTGATCCATGGAAGAGGATGCATTTCTCTTGATGGTAATCATAATACTAATGATGTCTTGTATGTTGAAGGTTTGAAGCATAATATTTTAAGTGTTGGACATATGGTTGATAAGGGATACAATATTTAGTTCACGGATGGTAAGTGCAAAATATTGGGAAATTTTGGAAATGTGATTGCATCAAGTACAAAAACAAAAGGTAATATTTCCCACCTAAGTGTTGCTAGCAAAATTTGTTTGATTGCTCAAATTGATGAAAGTTGGTTGTGGCATAGGAGAATGTGTCATGTTAACTTTGATAATATTGTTGTGAGAGATCTTCCTAAGCTAATGAAACCTACTAATGCCATATGCAAAGAATGTTAGTTAGGAAAGCAAACAAGAATTTCATTCTGAAGTAAACAAAATTCAAATGGATTTTTGGATCTTGTGCATATTGATTTGTGTGGTCCTGCTAGAACTAGAAGCTTACAAGGATATAGGTACTTCATGCTGCTTATTGATGACTATTCAAGGATGATGTGGGCTACTTTATTAAGGGAGAAATCTTAAGCTCTGGAAAAGTTCAAGATCTTTAAGGCTATGGTTGAGACAGAGACATGAATGAAGATTGATTAAATGGCTGAGATTAGATAGAGGTGGTGAATTCAATTCCAGTGAGTTTAATTATTTTTGTGAAGAACATGGAATAAAGAGACAGTTATCTGACTGCAGACCCCTCAACAAAATGGAGTTGTGGAAAGGAAGAACATAACAGTTCTAGATGTTGCTAGAACCATGATGTTAGAAGGAAATGTACCTCATATCTACTAGATAGAAGTTGTGAGTATTGTTGTGTACACACTTAAGTAGGTACAAATCAAAGGTGATACTGGTAAGATTCCTTTTGAGCTATGGACTGGTCAAAAACCTACTATTAGATATTTCAAGATCTTTGGAAGCAAGTGTTATATCAAAAGAGATGAAGATATAGAAAATTTTGATGCTAGGAGTGATGAAGGAATATTTCTAGGATATGCTACTAAAAGTAAGGCCTACCAGTGTTACAATAAGAGATTGAAGAAAATGGTTGAAAATGAAAATGTTAAGGTTGATGAAGACACAGCTGCACTATCCAGAACCTATGGATATGATTCTAATGATCAACATGATAGTACAAACAAAGGTCAGAACTCAAGTCAAGTACAAATCATTCTGGTGAATCAAGCAGATCAAGAGGAAGGAGAAACTAGTAGAAGAACAGAAGAGAGATAAGAAGAGCTTGAAATTGAAGAACATTCTAAGAAGACTTTGAGGTATGTAAGGTTGAATCATTCAAAATATCAATGTATTGGTGATAAGAACAAAGGTGTCTAGACTAGGAGAAATATTGCAGAAGAATATTGTTTGACTTCAAAGATTGAGCCTAATAATGTGGATGAAACATGCAAAGACGAACATTGGGTTGAAGCAATGAAAGAGGATCTACAACAAATTGAGAAGAATGATACATGGAATCTTGTTCCTAGACCTAAGAATAAGAATGCAATTGGAACTAAATGGGTCTTTAGAAACAAACTTAATGAACAAGGTGAAGTGGTTAGAAACAAAGCAAGACTGGTATGTAAGGGATATTCACAAATGGAAGGTATTGATTTTGAAGAAACCTTTGCCCCTGTTGCTAGAATTAAACCTGTGAGATTGTTTCTTGCTTATGTTGCATATAAAGACTACAAAGTTTATCAAATGGATGTCAAGTTTGCTATTCTAAATGGTGAATTGGAAGAAGTGTATGCTGAATAGCCTGATGGATTCCAGTTGACTGAACAAAGAGATATGGTTTATTGATTGAAGAAAGCATTGTATGGACTCAAACAAGCCCCTAGAGCATGGTATGACAGATTGGATAAGTAATTGGTGAAGCTTGGATTTAACAAAGGTACTGCTGATAATAATATGTATTTCAAGAATGATGATAAAGATTTGATTGCGGAATTTTTTGTTGATGATATCATATTTGGAGGATATGATAGCTTGTGTATGAAGTTTACTAATGAGATGCAAGATGAGTTTGAGATGTCAATGATTGGAGAGATGGAATTCTTCTTGGGATTGCAAATTAATTAGTTAGATAAAGGGATCTTTACATCTCAGTCCAAGTATGTGAAAGAATTGTTGAAGAAATTTGGTATGGAAGATTCAAAGCTAGTTGGTACACCTATGGCGATCAGATGCAAGTTGACAAATGATGATGATTCTTCGAAGGAAAATCAAACTAGATACAGATCAATGATTGGTGGATTGCTTCATTTGACTCAAACTATGCCTAATATCATGAATGTTGTATGTATTGTTGCTAGATTTCAAGTTGATCCTAAAGAATCTCATGTGACTGTTGTGAAGAGGATTTTCAGATACTTGAAGGGGACAGTTGATTTTGGTTTATGGTATCCTAAAGATGATGATCTTACTTTGAATGCCTTTACTGATGTTGATTGGGTAGGAGATGTGAATGACAGGAAAAGGACTAGTGGTGGAGCATTTTTCTTGGGAAAGAAGTTGATTTCATGGTTAAGCAAAAAGAAAAATGCTATTTCTTTATCTATTACAGAGGAATAATACATTGTTGCTGCTAATAATTGTACTCAAGTACTATGGATGAAACAAATGTTGAAGGCTATCAAAGTTTTGTATGATGAGCCTATTGCTATATTATGTGATAATTCAAGTGCAATTAACATTTCTAAGAATCCAGTGTTGCATTAAAAAACCAAGCATATATATATCAAGTTTCACTTTTTGAGAGAGAAGGTGAGTGAAAAGGAAGTTAGATTGGAGTGTGTGCCCACTAAGGAAAAAATTGTAGATATCTTTACCAAGCCTTTGCCTCAGGATAGTTTTGAGTATCTCGGAGGGAAGCTAGGGGTGATTACGCCTCCTAATCAGAACTAAGGATGCATTGATTTGCATCAATCTGTGCATTTCATGATCATATTTTGATCCGAATTGATGTTGTGGTTCCTGCTACTTAGGGGAGTAGTCAGATGTTCAAGTGTTTAGATATGTGGTTCAGAGCTTGTGTAGAGAAAATAGATCTTTGTCATTGATGTCAAAGGGGGAGAAGAGTAATGCGAAAAACCTTCTGGGGGAGAAGATTCTTGTGGGAGAATATTTGAGGAAAGAAGAGTCAGAACCTAAGGAGGAACAAGTGTGGTAACCAAGCTATTGTAGGTCCAAGATAACAAAACCAAATGTCATTGACCTTTGTGATGACTAAGATGATAGTTTTGACAAGATGAGTCTAAACTAGGACACAAGTTTGAGACCCAAATTTTAACCAAGATGACAATGACAAGGATTGATGAATTAAAAGATAAAGGTCATTGACAAGTTGGATAAGTAACCATGGAATGTCCAAAGGGTTGATGGGCTTCCTATGTCTAAAATATAGAAGGTATGTGCAACCTAAGATCTAAGATTGATTATGCAAAGCAAAGGTGACCTAAAGTGTAATCTAAAATGTAGTGCAATCCTAAATTAAAATGATGGAATGCATTGGTAAAACTTTGCAAGTCTAAGGTTCAGATGATAAGGTTACTGTCAAGATAAATTGGATCAATTTTGGACAAGGATTTTGTGAGATTTTGATAATAAAAAAATTGTGGCTCTGTTTTTCTCAAATGAATTGTTTTAGTTGCGGGTTTTTGATGAGAAGTTGCAATGAACTATAGCAGTTGCAACCTTGTTTTAAGCAGTTGTAGTGTAGGATATCAATTGTGGTTTTTTGGTGAATAGTTGCAACATAGAATGAAGTTGCAGGCCTGTTTTGATCAGTTGCAGTTAATAGAGAGTTTGTTTTGTAAATTGATGGTTTTCTGATTGATTTTTGACTAGTTTTGGTATGATTTTGTGAGATTGACTTTGCAAAACACAGAAAATAGTCAACAAACACTTGTTTTGGTATGATTTTGAGTGTGTATATGTATAGCATGTAAAAATACACTCCTAGACAATGCACAAACTAGGATGGAAAAGATACTACCTGTTGAGTCCTTACTTAGACTTCTCCAAACACTTAGAAAAAGTAGACAACTAGAGATCTTGGTGACACTGACTCCTCCTTACACGACATGGGCTCATCAAAATTTCTTATCCCCTAAGATCCAAAAAACTTGAGGGATTTCCTATCTCTACAATGAATAGTGAAATGTAGGGCAGCTTCAGATTGGTCTTGTGTCAGCAAGTAAAAGGGATTTTGGCCTTTAAAACAATTAGTTTTTAATCTTTGATTCAGGGAAACACTAGTGCCTATACATGTAGTAATATTACCTCAATTAAGAGGCTTTTGATTCCCTTCCTAAGAAATTATTTTGACATATCATGTGGATACTAGGGGTGGCACTTGTTGGCATAAGACATCCTCACTAGGTGATCGAAAAAATTCCTAATGATCACAAAAATTTATATAGAAGACTAAAAAAAAGTAGTACTTGGGTCATTCCCTCTCACAAAATGGGAGGCAGACCCTCTAAGGTAAAAAAATCAAGAAACTACATTGTTTTTTATCTCCCAGATCACACAAAGTGCAAGGTGTGAGCATACGCAACACCTTTTTCTCACGCTTGCATGGGGTTCATTTTGAAAAGAAAATCCCAAATCCAAATGTGTGGGTGGTTGTACAAATACCAAAGGAATGATTTTGATTCTCAAGATCACCAAGTGGCATGAGAGGAAAGCATACACATCCAAAGGCGAAGTGCAAACCACAAGACACGACAGACACACATTAATAATCTGAACCCAATCTTATGATGTCAAACAAACACTTGGATTATTTTTAAACTAATGACATGTGATGCAAGTTAATTTTAAACCTCATGAGTGAAAGTATGCATTTTTTTGTTCATTTTAACCTTTATGAGTGATGATGCATGTTCATTTTAACCCTTATGAATGTAATGCAAGTTGTAGTTGTAAGCAAGCAAAACAAAATTGATTAACTTTAAGTAAATGATGATAAGCTCAATTATTTCTAAAGAAACAGTTTTAACTCCTCAAGACCAATGCTACATGCTGAAAACAAATGATTAGAAAACCAAAAATTCTACCCTAAAGAAAACCCAAAAGGAAAAATGCAAACAAAACCCAAAATAGAAAAGTTATACCTAAATAGGAAATTTTGTCATTTGGGTTGATAGTTGTGGCACTGTAATGTGTTGTTCAAGCCTATGGTTGCATTGTTTTTCAAATATGACAGGCCATGTTTAGTTGTGCCGGTCCCCTTCATAGTTGCGCCACTTTTTCAAAATTTGGGTTCCTGCCTTCAGTTGCATCATTTTTTTTCTCGGTTGCAGTGTTCTTTTAAATTTTGGCATCCTGGACTTCAATTGCATTGTTGTTTCAAGCAATTGCGGTTCACGACCTATAACACAACAAAAACAAAAAAGAAACATGGATTTTTCTACAAATTTTGACAATTCATGCTAGGTTCACCAATGTAAGGAAATTGAATAGCAAAGATCAAAGTGACAACCACAACACGAATCTAAGCTAAAAATCCAATCCAAACAAAGAAGAACAATCAAATATGAGGAATGAAATGAAAGAAAAAAAGTTGAATAATCTCCTTTGTCTCTCCTCAAATAGCCTTTGCAAGTTGCCCTCAAATCATTGTATGTGTATGCAAATACCTACAAACAACATAAGCATGAAAGTCAAAGACATGTGGTTGTTAAATCAAAATTGGAGGAGAAAAGCTTCTTTTATAGAAATCCATTCAAACGGATGGACAAGACCAAGCTTCTAGAAAGATTCTCAAATTGACGATTAAGGATACATGCACCACATATTAGTGGGCTAGTGATGGCTATGAAATAGACTGTTAAGATTGAGAAGAGACCAGAGACAATCAATGGTTGAGATTAAAAAATGAGATAATGGAAGAATTAAAAATTATTTTATTCATGAGAGGGGGAATCTTTGACCAAGTGGAGGAAATTAATAATTTATTTAAATTATTTATTTGTGGAAGAGGGAGAAAATGGGAATTTAATTAAATAAGGGAAAAATAGAGGAGAATTAAATAATTAGATTAGATTAATTATTTAATGGGGGAGAAATGACAAAACATAATTAAATAATTTTAATAATGATGTAACTTTAGAAGAAGAGAAAGACTAATGAATAGATAAATAATTATTTAACTATAGATGAATGGCATAAAATTAATAATTAAATGATTAATTCATTTAATTATAGGGATAAAGAAAATATTAGTGATGTAATTAAAAAGATTATTTAATTGATCAAGGGGGAATAAAGATCAAGAAATTAATTAATTAAATAATTAAAACTATTTAATTATGTAGGGAAGAAGACCAAGAGGATGGAAAAATGACGCTCATAGACCAAGACATTTTCAATGTCCACAACACTAGCACCCTGCTCAGCCTTAGCAGCCCAACCAATCACAACACCCACAACACCCACAACATCCACAACAACCCCAATAGCCAGATCTGAGAGATGGGTAGATTCTTTCCCTTACAACAGAGAGAGATTAGTTGTGCCATCAACTATAGGTGATGATGGCAGAGTGAGACAGAGAGGTCCAGTTGTGATAGCAACTAGACCAACAACTAGCCTAGGAGATTGGGCGATGCCAGCAGCTTGAGGTTATTATAGTTGTTGTACAAGGATGTGTTGTGTCCACTCATTTGTATAGGAAGGCAGTCACAAAGGATGCTTACTACAGGATGCATTATAACATAGATGTTCCTCAAGAGATGAGACTACCAGACTACTCCCAGAGGAGTGGGGTAGCATAAAGGGCTTCTAATGGACAACCCTCAGTTAGAAAACCCAGGGAGTCAAGTAGCAGAGATTAGCCTCCACACAGACACTTTTTTGATGTACAACCTAATTTATTTATACATATACAATTTCATAGGCTCATTTTTGATAGCCTCTTGTATATTGTACACTTGATGATATTCATACACACTGATTCTGATATTGTATCATGACATTTATTTTTTGATATATATATATATATTAGATGGCCCGATGCAGATTCATGATGTGATGTGTTGATATACTATGTGATGTGATGTTATAATTATTTCATGTGTTATGATTATGATATGGATGCAATGAATGAAAATGTATATGTTATGGATGCAATTCTTTATTTATGTTTATGTGATATGGGATGAGCTATGATGAAATGTTTATGATATGTGATGTTGATGATATGGATGCAATGCAATGGATGTGTTATCTTCCTTTTTCAGTATCTTTCTATGACACACTATGAGATAGATGTTATGATATGCAAGATGTATGTATGGATGCATTTCCTTATGTGATATGATGACATCATGATGCATATATGTATATGGATGATGCATATTGTTATGTTTATGATATGGATGTGATGGATGATTATGTAATAGATTAAGATGCTTGAAATAACAAATCCATATTATCGTAAACAACTTAAATGATATTGATGGTGTAGTGGATTATGTTTCATTTTATGATGATAAGCCATAATGATGGAATATGTGTGCATGTTGATGATTTGTGGATGCAGGATGGATGCATTATGATATTTTTGTTGGCTTTCATGATACTAGGTTAGCGCAAAAAGGAGATAGAAGAATAAGATGAATGAATTGACCATTGATTTTCAGATTGATTTAGAAGTCCAACAATCTTATGATCCATTGAGACTTTATTAGATTATGGCGATGATATGGATGATTTTTCTCATATTCAAGATTGGGACTTTCCATCATTCCTTATGTTTGGTATAACACATAGACATGATGCATCATGGTATTTAATAACTAGGATGATGTTGTATCTAGTGTGATAGACTCTAAATTTGCAAATAGATAGGATAGTTCTTGTTCACACCTTGACATACATAAACCTTGTTGTAATGTAGTTTAGAATTTTAGAATATACTAGACCAAAGCATACACAATAGTCAATAGTCTACTCCAAACAACCTCCCTACACATAACTAAACAAGTATTCGCCAAGATTATTTTACAAGAATACCCACAAGCACAACAAACAAAAGATAATGATTGATGCCCCATTCCTTTCTCTCTAAATCATTTAGACATCATCGAGAGGTCCTTAGAATGGTTCAATAAGATAAATTATAAGAAAAGATAAAAAACAAACAATCAGTGTTATCTATATCTCTTTCCAACATAACATAGCTAAGGTGATCTTTGATGTTAATGCCCATTGTAGGAAAGATGCATCATAGGACATGATTATCAAATTTTTTGACTAATACTAACTTTGTGATAGGCCGTTGATACAAACTCTACTGACTCATTTGTTGATGATCTAGACTCTAGAATTTGACACTTAGGTTCTCACTTCACGTCTTGTGACACTTGTTTTTCTACTTGTTTTACCAAAGTTTGAAGATGATGATTGATTTATTATGGATGAAGTTTATCATGGGTGAAAGTAGGATGAGATGGATGGTTTTGGATTTTCTAGAATATTTTCATGTTTTTGGTATTTTGAGAATGTTTTGAGGTTGTTTTTGGTATTTTTGAAAGTTTATGTGAATGTTTTGGTTTTTGATTATTTGAGGCTATTTAGGGTGTTTTGAGATTTTCCAATGTTTTGAGGTTTTCAATTTTCAAATGCTTTTGTGTTTTTTGATTTTTGATGTTTTGGGGTTTTTCAAATTTTTACCAAGAACCTAACCTAAAATACTATCCTAGGGGCCTCGGGGGCTTATCAAAGATGTGCCTTGCCTACGTTATGCATGAAAAGACCACATAATTTGATTGACTTGACTTATTTTTGATGATAAATGAACAATTGATGGATTGTTAGTTTATTATGATGGAACTCAAATCTAAAGTTTCTCAAGGGTACATCAGTGATGGCCTTACCTATGTTCAAGTTCAAAGACAACACAATTTGACATGGTTCTATTTTTTATTTTTTCAATGTTTTGACCTTTTTAGGGAATTTTTGATGTGTTTTGGATGTTTTGGATTTTGAATTTACAATTTTTATTTTTTTTTGGATTTTAGCTGTATAGGATTTTGATGTTTTTGGATTTTTGATTTTGCAAGTGTGTTTTTGGGATTTTCGATGCAATTTCCAATAACCTTAAGATATACAAGAACCCAATCCAATGCAAGCATAACAAATTTCCCCAAGTGCGATGTGATAGACTATCTTGATATAGGCAGGAAAAAATGACCTTTGGAATATGCCAGGTAATACTAAAGGGGAATATGATACTTTACAATATCAAGCTATGATACAAACACAAATGGGTGTTCGAACAAATAGGATGAATGATGTGATACGATGGATGGATACAAAGAATGATAAGTTAAAGAGAAAAAGATAGATGGAGGTGATTTATTAGTGCAAGGCACCTATTTGCTAGGTTTTCACCAAGGTACTTTCCCAAAGTCCCACCATAGAGGTTTTCACTAGAGGAGAAATATTTTTTCTTTAATTTTTTCAATCCTTTTTCTTATTTTTTGGATTTTTATCATTTTTTTTATTTTTTTATTTTTTAGATTTACACCCTTCAAGCCTAGGCATAATTTTTTTAAAGATGTGGGCTATTGATTGGCTCTTGAAAGGGTTCTCCTTCAAGCATTGATAGTTGGTAAGCTCATGATCCATAGCTTGTTGTGATAACAAATGGTCCTACCCAATTAGGCTCAAACTTTCGTTTACTGTCTTGATCTGGAACATTCTTTTGATTTTGTTTTAGGATAAGATCCCCTACCTGGAAAGAATGACTCTTGATCTTCTTTTTATAGCTCTATTTCAATCAATTTTGATATGCTTACAAATGATTTAGGGCATCAAGACAACGTTCGTCCAAGAATTCTAACTCATTTAGTCGAGATACTCTATACTCTTCATCTGTGATTAGATTATGTACTGACACTCATAGCAAGAGAAGCTCAACCTCAATAGGTAGAATGGATTATGATCCATAGACCAAGGAGAAAGGGGTTGCACCTGTAGGCATGCAAATGCTAGTTTGCTAGACCCATAGGGTGGGGTTTAACTACAGATGCTAGTCACGACCAACTTCATTGACCACTTTCTTTAAGATTTTTAGAATGGTCTTATTTGTAGCCTCAACTTGACCATTTCCCTCAGGGTAGTAAGGGGTAGAGAATTGATGTTGGATGTTGAATCTTTGACATAGCTCTCACACATCTTGATTCTTGAAGGGTGTTCCATTATCAGAGATAAGGGCTTGTGGAACACCATAATGACATATAAGGTAATTTAGGATAAACTTGGAGGTCTTCTTCCCTGTTATGTAGGTCATAGGAATGGCTTCCACCTACTTGGTAAAGTATTCAGTGGTCATGATGACAAATTTATTGCCATTAGATGAGGTGGGAGTAATTTTTCCTATGAGGTCAAGCCCCCACTACGAGAATAGCCAAGGTGTGACAATTAACTAGAGCTCTTGAGCTGGAGCATGGATAGGGTCTCCATGCTATTGGCACTGGACACACTTCTACACATATTGGTGGGATTCTTTTTCCATAGTTGGCCAATAATACCCTGTCCTCAACAATTTCTTGGATAAGGTTATTCCACTAGAATGGGACCCAAAAATGCCTTCATGTACTTTTGTTAAGGTGGTCAAGGCTTCCTCTTGGTTGATACATCGTAGTAATGTCTCATTGATGATTCTATGGTATAGAGTATCACCTAAGATTATGAATCAAGATGCCTTTTTAAGGAAGGTATTTTTAAGGTTAGAGGTGATATTAGCTAGGAGGGTAGCTCAACTAAGATAGGTGAATATATCATGATACCATGGGGATCCAGGACCAACGATTACACACATGAATTTAGATTCAGGAATTTCAAAATCTAGAATGAGAAGTTGTTCTACCAAGAATTCACATTGAAGGACGTTGTGTGGCATGTCTAATAAATACCCAATTATCGCCATGGAATCTGCTTCTCGATTTTTCATGTGTGGTATCTACTCAAAGGTTATATCGACAAAAAGTTTCTTGAGACTTTCTACGCTCTTCTTATAAGGAGTGAGTTTATCATCCTTGGTTTGGTAGTCATAATTGACTTGGTTGACAATCAATATGAGTCCACATAGACTTTTAACTCTTGTATCTGCCATTGAACTAATATCCTTAGACCTGTTATTAGAGATTCATACTCAACAACATTGTTAGTACATGGGATTGATAGCCGATATGACTTTGGAATATAGTTTCCTTGAGAGGTGATAAAGAGAATACCTGCCCCCGATCCATGTTGATTATACAATAAATCAAAGTACATTTTCAATTGATCTGTTGTATTGAGAAGAAACACTAATTCATCAAGAAATTTAGATATCAAAGGATTCTTAGCATAAATAGGTGCTTCAACTAGTTGGTCTACAATAAATTTTCCTTTTATAGCCCTGTGCTCCACATACTCTATGTCAAATTCAATCAAGATCATTACCCATTTGGCCATTCTCCCAGTGAGAGTTTCTTTAGATAACAAATATTTTAATGGGTAGATCTTGGAAATAAGCTTGATTTAATGTGAGAGCACGTAATGTATGAAATTTTGTGAAGAAAAGACCACTGCTAAGCATGCTTTCTCAATAGATGAGTAATTCATTTCATACCCTACCAAGGTCCTACTAATGTAATAGATAGCTCTTTCCTTTCCCATTTCATCATGTTGGGATAGAAGAGAACCTAGTGCTGCTAATGTAGCTAAAATGTATAAGATCAATGGCTTGTTTGGTATCAGCAGCATGAGGACTGGAGCTGACAATAGGTAGTCCTTGACCTACTAAAATTCCTTATCACATTTCTCATCCCACTTATATGTTATTCCCTTATGGAGAAGATGCGAGAAAGGGTGGGTTTTGTCTGATAATTGTGCTATGAATCTTCTAATGGATTGTAGCCTTCCTTGTAACCCTCTTAGTGGCGGTTCCTTGTCTAATATTTCTTTCACTTTTGTTGGATCTATCTCTATTCCTCTTTGTGACATGATGTAGCCAAGAAGCTTCCTTGATGTAACCCCAAAGACACACTTTTTTGGGTTCAACTATACTTTATATTCTTTGAGCTTGTTGAAGATAGGTCCCAATACCTCTATGTGCTCCTTATTTTGGATTTGGAAAAAATATCATCCATATAATCTTTAACTATCTTGTGGATAATGTCATGAAATATTAGGGTCATTTCTCTTTGATAGGTCACTCCTACGTTCTTTAGCCCAAATGAAATCATGTTCCAACAATATGTTCCCCATGGACAAGTGAATGAAATTTTATGTCAATCCTCCTTGGTGATCATGATTTGGTTATAGCCATAAAATCCATCCATGAGTGATAGCATTTCATAACTTACGGTTAGATCAACAATGATGTCAATGTTGGGAAGAGGAAAATCATCCTTTGGACATGCTTTGTTTAGGTCTCTAAAATTTGTGCATATTTTGATGCCCCCAATGGGTTTGGAGACTAGTACCAGATTGGAAACCCACTCAAGATAGTCAATTGGTTAGATAAAGCTGACATCAAGGAGCTTTTGTAACTCTAGTTTAACTAGTAATGCAATTTGAGGATGCATTTTTCTCAATTTTTGTTTGGCTAGCTTGGCTTTAGGAAAGATTGTTAAATGATGCACCACCACTTTTGGATCAAGCCCTAGCATATCTATGTATGACCATGCAAAGTTTTCTCTTCTTTCTTTCATGAACACTACTAGGTTTTTTTGTTCTTCATCCAACAAGGATTCGACATAAAAGGTTATATTAGGTGCTTCTTCTATTCCTACATTCACTAGGGTATCCTTTTTTGCTAGTGCTTTTGATTTTTCTAGATGCATTGCACTAAGGGGGAGATTGAATCCCTCATCCTCGGGCACCTCAGAGAGGTTTTCACCCTTATATGTATCCTTCCTTTTTACTATTTTAGGATTTGAAAGTGCCATGGTGTGGTTTTCACTTAAATATCTACCTGTTATTCTCATGTCATCGATTTTGTGATTGGAGGATTCAATCATCTCCTCATAGTATGCCTGTGTGTCTAGCCCTATATCAAATCCTGCTTTGTGATCCCCACATGGTAAGTTGTCATAGAGTCCCATGAATTCTAAGATTGCTTCATCATTTTTTAATATATCTAGAATCAATGGTCCTCTTTGGTCCCAGTCAATGAGTTGGGGGTATACTCAACTTAATTTAGTGTTTTGGCTACTGGGGGGTGAAATATGTTGTGGACTTCATAAAGAGTTATTCTCAAATAGATTAGTGACATCAAGGGGGAAGTCAGCTAGGGTAGTATCTCGTGGTGTTGGTAACCAAGAGGAAGCCTCAACCCATTTAAAAGAAGTACCCTTTCCAAGAATGTGAACCTTACTAGTAGTACATCCTAATCCAAAATTCTTGGGATGTCTCTCAGGAACGATGGGTTGTAGCAAACCATTATCATTTTTTCCTAGCTTTTCATTCTTTTTGTACCCCCATCCCATCATTAGTTGTAAAGATTTATTATCATCCTCCATTGGAAGAACATGCATGTGTTAGTTATCTTGATAGAGTAGTTTAGATATATATTCCTCATTGACATCCTCTTTGTTCAAGTCCCCCCACTTCGTAAAGATGGTAGATGCAAGATTTAATGTTTCATTCACTTTTTTGATAGATGTGGGTTTTCCATGAGATTTGGAGGAAAGAGGTAACTCACCCTATATGAAAGTGTACTTCTTCAATTTATAATCTCCACAACTATCATCCTTGATTACTACCTTGATATCGAGTATGTTTTGGATAATGGGTGCTTTGGTTTTTGAGGTGGATGCAAGGGAAGATGGGTCAAAAAATGAGGAGAATGTAGGCCCTTCATCATTATTTGGTATTTGGTGGATTTTGTAGAATTTGGCCTCAATATTTTTGCAATAATAGAAAGGCTCAAGATTTCCATAGATAGTCACTTCTTTTTCCTCAAAAGGAAACTTAACACATTGGTGATATGTGGAAGCTACTACTTGCATGGCATGAATCCATGGTTGACCAAGCAAGATGTTGTAGGGGAGATCAAGGTCTAGTACCTAGCATGTAGTCTCAAAAATGATGGGGCCCACTTGGATAGGTAGCATGATGATGCCCTATGACACCCTTTCTTGATCATCATATGCCCTTATGATTTTACTCTTTGTTTTCTCAATAGAATCCTCTAAAAATCCCAATTTCTTAACCAAATGAAGGGTGAAAATGTTTAGACGAACACCTCCATCTACTAAGAATCTTTTAACCTTGTTCTTATGAACAATGACCTCAAAGTGAAAAGCATGATTATGAGATGGTTATTTTGGGAGGTCATGCTTTGAGAAGGTAAGAAGATGAGGGATAGTGATATTCCCTACCATAGCTTGAAATTGATCTGTATCAATATCCTCAAGGATAGAGGAAGTGGATAAAGCCTTTTCTAATATCTCCCTATGGGTGGGGGATGGCTTCAATAGTTCTAAGATAGAGATCTATGTGGAGTCTTATTAAGCTGGTCAAGGAGACTATAATTGTTAGGATTTGATGTTGGAAATGTAGGTTGTGCCATAGGTTGAGATGAAACTCCCATGATTAAAATCCTGCCATGTCATGTGGTGATTCCATAATCTGCACTAGGCCCTTTGATAGTAACCACTATTACAACATTATCACAAGAGGCAACTACATTGGAATATACATGGTGTACGTTATTGTAAGTCTTCCCTTTTCTATTATCACTCCCTTTGTTGTGATTTGGCATAGGGTTCTTGTATATTTTGAGCTTCATATAGTTTGATATTTTTTGTCCTTTGATCTTGTGAAAGTCACAAATATCCTTTTCATTGTACCAAGGTGGTTTATCTTGTGGTTCTTGGTAGTTTTAGCAATTGGAAAGCATAATTGAGTTTGAATCTACCAATTTATTCATGACAAATTCAATAGGTTCCCCCAATGCTATGTATTTTCATTTTAGGTAGTTATTCCTATTGGGGGTTTGCCTTTGTTGAGTTTTAGCATTATTGACCTAATTATTCTATGGTGGTGATGTTGTTTGTTGCACAATTGGTTGAGTGTTGGTAGGTTGATTGTTGTTTGTACTAGGAGCACTTATTACCACTTTAGCATCCACCACATCATCATTCGTCACGTTCTTGTTCTTAGCCTAGACATGGGGTTTATCATTGGAATTGGTTGATGGGTGCTTGTATCTATAGGCTTGCATGTTTCCCTTTGAGATTAGGGATCTCTCAATGTTGAGGGCCCTAGGTAAAATCTCATCATAAGTGGTGATGCATTGCATCTTTAAGTGGAAGAATAAATCTAAATCAATAGTTGTGATGATAATCCCCACTTGTTCATCAAGAATGGGCCACTTTTCTTACTATCTCTTTGTCTCCATATTTGCAAGAAATTTAGTGAAGGATTCTCCTTTGTTTTGCTTGAGTGTGTACAACTCCTCTAAGCTAACATCCATGTCAAGATTAAAGGAGAAATGGTTTATGAACTTATCAATGATTTCTTGGAACATTTTGATGCTTGGAGGCAATTGTGAGAACCAATCAATGGTGGGGCCTGTCAAACTCCATAGAAAGAGGCACATCAAGTAGGAATCATTGTAGGCAACCTCCATACACATGATGTTGAATTATTTGATGTGATCCACAGGGTTTCCCCTCCCTTTGTATTTATCAAATTTAGGGACCTCAAAACTAGGAGGGAAAGGTACCATTGTGATGTTCCTATCGAATGGATATGGACATAAGTTTTTTTGTGTATTGGGTTTCTTCATTTTTCCCATTTGTATGTCCTACATTTTTTGTGCTAGCACCTTGAGTTGTGATGCCATATCATCTTGTTGGTTTGGTGGAGGAGCATATGTTGCGTATTGTGGGATGGTGGATGAATTGTAAGTGGGATTTTGATATAATGATGCGTTGTATGATGTGTAGGGTGGTGTTTGATATTGTGAGGGTGATGGTGGTAGAGATGTATATGCTCCCATTGTATTTTGATTGATGATGTTTTTTTGGGGATTATAGTATAACCCTTGTTGTTGTTGTGTGTATTGTTGTGCTAGAAAAGATTACTATTGTGCTTGTTGTTGTACAATTAAGGATTTTTTTGGGCTTGTTGTTGTTGCTGATGTTGTTGTTGTGTGATTAAGGCTTGTTGTTGGGATTGTTGTTGTTTTTGTTGCACAATTAAGGCTTGTTGATGTGCCTTCTATTGTTGTTGTGCTATTAGGACTTGTTGTTGTTGCTATTGTTGGTATGCGTGTTGCACTTGAAATTCTTGTTGTTGTTGCAATGCTTTAGCTTGAGCTTGTTGCACTTGCAATGCTTGTTGGTAAGTTTGTTGTGCTTGTTGTAAGGCTAAAGCTTGAGATTGTTGCACTTGCAATGTAGAAGTGTCTTGATGTTGGGATGGATTTTGGGTGATCATGGGTTGTGGATTGATTTGAGGTAGTTGTGGGTTGTTTTGGTAAATCATTCCTTGTAATATGGTTGATTGAGATGGAGGAATGTAAGGTAGGATCCCCATTTGATTATGCATGTTTTGGGTGACCCACAAAAAAGTATGATGATGGTGCCATTTGGTATTGCGAGGCTAATGACACGTTATGTCCTTGGAACAATTTATTTTAATAGTTCCCTTGAACGATGTGTTAAGGGTTCCCTTATTGTGTTTGATGTTGGACCAAGGTATTACCTTGGTTGATGGGGTTGTGATCAAGGTGTTGTTTTGGTTTGGATTGATGATAGATGGGGCCAATGTGTTTTTTGGATTGAATTGAGTAGATTGGGTCATCATTTGTTTTGGTGTGTCAATGGGATTATTGGATCCACTTTTCAAGGGTTGACCTTGTGTGACAACATTAACTTGTCCTTGTTGTCCCCCTTGAGGCACTTGATTCACATCACCTTGTGTGCTGTTGGGCACACTTGTGGTACTTATGGGGATGAACGAAGATGGTTGTCCTCAAAATGTCAAGGTTGTCATGGAGTTATGTAATGTAAGTGGTTTGTGTGGATGTAGAGGGTGCTCTAGAATGGTGGTGGAAGATTGAGGTGGGGCACCAAATTTAGGTTTCCAAGTGGTGTTTTGAGGAGGATTGGTGTTTAGAGTACTCACAAGTGTGTGGCTTTCCAAAGGAAGAGTGTGACCAAATTCCTTAGCAAGCATAGTTGCAAGGATAGGAGCTTTTGTTTGACTTGGCGCAAAGAATGGAGTTGATGGATTCGTAGATTGGGTTGCTCCTTGTATCAATTTTTGTGCAAGAAAAGTTGGAGCCTCACTTTATAGGGGTTGATGAGTTCGTTTGTACTTGAGGAATTCTTCCTTAGTAAGCTCAATTGGATTGTTGGTGATATCTTCTACCTCATATCTTAAGGTACTTTGTGGTGGTTGGTAGGTAGAATGGCTCCTTGGATCAAATTCTTGTGGGTTTGGATCACTTGTGGTGGATGTATTTTTGGCTTGTTCCATGATTCTCTTGTGTTGTGATCTTGTTGTAACCATAAATTGTGGGTCACCTATGGGAGAGTTGTGTTGAGATTTATAATTTTGAAACTCTATAGATGACTCAAATTTTGGAAAAAGGGACCTCCTAAGTTGTTTTGGACCAATGGTGGAAGTAAGTGATGAAGAGGGTGAATGATAATGGGGGATGAACTTTTAAAATCTTGGACAACACTTTTAGACAAAGATATTTGATGTTTTGATGAAAGGTGTTAAGGAACTTGTAAATCTTTAAGGTAAACTTGTGACCTTTAAGATAAATTTGTCCAAAAAATGTGATAACCAACTCAACTAAGTGCATGGAAAAGGATCCATTTCACATAAGACGTAGCTAAGTTAGGGGATTGGTTTGATGATTTTTTCTTAGTCAAAAGAGTGTTGATGTGTCCAAAAGTTTAGTGAAGTGAAATGTGAAATATGATAAAGGGTGGATGAAATTTTTTGACCCAATAATGTTAACCTAGAGTGAACCTTTTTGTTGCAAGACCAAGGTAGTGAAATGCTTTACTCTATGAGTAACTCAAACCCAAAAAGGTCAATTTTAAATGCTAAGCTCATATTGGATATGCAAATCTGGTTTGTTTCTTAAAGGACATGTATAAAAATTTCTTAGCAAGATGTCCCTGTTTTGGTAGTTCTTCAAGATGTGTTTCTTGATAGCCCTTGAACTACGATGTCTATTTTTGAAAAGGAAGAATGTGGATCTTTGTTTAAGGGTTTCATTCTTGCAAGAGATCATGAAGAAACACACATACGTGGGGTTTAATTGTGAGTTTATCTTGATTAATAAATTTATTTTTACCACATCCACTTGTCTTGCTTAAGTTTCAAACTAAATGTCTATGTCTAAGCATCCTTTATTCAACAAAGTCCATTATGTGAAAATAAAGAAGCTAAGGCCATAGTTTCCCTAAGTTGACTTTGAAGAGTGCGAATTAAGATAGTTAAAATATTTAGAAGCCTCTAAGGATAAAATCCTTAGGGACAAGAATTAATATTAGTCTCTTCAAAGGTATTCACACTTTTCAAAGAGTATGAAATTTGATGATTATTAAATGTTTGTTTCAATGTTTTGGAACCAAGCAACTTGTTTACATAGCATTCCTAGCTCAAGTGGTACATTTTTCTTAGTATGATTTCCTCATGCTCTTCCTTTTAGAAGAGATGATTTTACATGCAATTGAGGACAAAGTGTAGAGGTATATTAAGAATGAAGCCTTAACCTCTATACTTTAACCAAAATCAGACATGACAAGTAACTTCTTGGAACTAAATTCCAATGCACTACTTTGATAAACTCATTGGATGAACAAGTTGGCCACTATTTGAACAACATTCTTATTGATAACAAACCAAGAACACCCAGATGTATATACATCCACTTTGCCACTTAAGGCTCTTACTACCATTCATGTTCCACTTAAGGCATGGTACTAGGTGCAGTATGTTATACAATCCAAGATTGAAGGTAATTTCTCACAATTTCCCAACCTTTGATATAGCCAGCTGGTAAACGTGCTTCAAGAACTTGGCTATGAGTTTCTTGTTGTGGGGTGCACTAGTAGAATTTTGCAAATAAAAAATTTTAGTCACAACAACTAAAAATGACTAAATTCTAC
The DNA here is from genome assembly GCA_007258455.2 of Sequoia sempervirens. Lineage (NCBI taxonomy): Eukaryota > Viridiplantae > Streptophyta > Pinopsida > Cupressales > Cupressaceae > Sequoia > Sequoia sempervirens. The sequence goes on along the minus strand of VDFB02000003.1, from coordinate 115,171,933 downwards.
TATTTTTTGCAACTCAACTATAAATGAGGAAATAAATGACTAATTTGGTTGATAGGTAAAAAATTATTTAGTCACACAAATAAAAATAACTTAACAGTTTAGTCACGTGAATACAAATTAGATAAAATTTTAAAAAATATCTGGGGAAATGATTAGCGGGAGTGTATGTGAGGCCCAACCCAATCTATAGATTTTGTCACACCTTGATAAGTTTAATTATTCTTGTTGGTGAATAAATTGATGATTTAACCTAATTCCATGTTTAATATTTTGATTTTAGTATTAACTATTGTAAATGATTATTGTGACAAATTCTCTTCATTAAATGAAAACGGGAGAACTGTTAAGAATGAATGTGAGCAGATAATATTTAGATTCTCGAACAAGTATCATATGAAGAATACACTTAGATCGATATGAGCTAAGAAATTTTGTGTATCTAATATTAGTTTAAATCTCGCTAATAAGTTTCATGTTACTTGGGAAATGATAATAGGTAGGAATAAAGCAGGACTTTTGAAGATCAGGGAGAAGTTTCCAAAAGGATCACTAGCCAAGAATCATCAAGGTAAATTTAAAAGATGACTCTAATCAATTAGAGGTATACCTAAGGTAGGATAATTTGAGGAAAAATTATATAAATTAGATATCAAGTTGAATGATAAATTTTATTACAGGAAAGAGTGTCCAAGAGTAAATTTAGTAGTGTAAATAAAGTATTTAGCTAAGGTTAGGTTTCCATTATTATTTAATGAATGCTCAAAGTTTCCATCTTTTATAGGGAAAGGAAATGAATATATATGTGTACCATGATTTACTAACTATTGAATTGATCTTATTGATATTTTGAACAGGTATTTATTATATTTCTAACCTAACATGTATTTGGAAAAATGCATATGAGAGTAATGCCAAGGGTAAAAGGGAGAACAATCTAGACCCAAGTTAAATATCTATCTTTTGAAATTTTTGATTTTTGACCCTATGACTTGGGAGGTAATTAGGGTTTTGTTTATGTTGTGATTGAGTGGAGGGTTTTAATGATTGGTGGCTTAGTGTAGGTACTTTTTGGATCCTTATTGATTATAGTCATGTGGTTAAGAGTGTAAGATCCTTTAGGGTTTTCAAATCTTTAGTTAGGTCTTGAATTTCGAATTGGCCTTTAAAGTTGTCTTTTTAGGGTGTTGTATGGTCAATTTCTTTGATATTAGTGCAAAAATAGACCCCTAAGGCCTATACCTATGGAAGGGGGATCTTTTGGACATGTGACTTTGTCCTTAGGACATGATATGAACCTGCAAAAGTCCACTTGAAAAAGTGTGACGAATTTGAGTCCTTGGGAGTTGGGAGAAGTGACTCGTCACTCTCCCACCACTCCCCAAAGTTCATTAATGAACTTGGGAAGAGCATCAAGGCTTTCACATGTGTGAAGCCACCTTGTAAGGGATGTTGGGTAGAGTGTCATAGTACATTCCCCATCTTCCCAAAAGTCTCACACATGTGTGAGAAGTTGTGGGGATGTGTGTTGAAAGAACGAATGAGAGAGTGACAAGTGTCTCTCTCTCATTCAAGTGAATTCAAGTTGAATGCCTATATACTTGGATGGAAAAGAGGAAATGGATGTTACCCACTTCTCCTCTTGGAGAACTCTTTTGGAGAATTTGAGGTTTGGGGAAAAAAGAAAAGAAGAAAATTGGAAAAGAAGCAAGGAGCTCTTACGTGTGAAAGAGGAGTTCAAAATGCAACATGGTGGAGATAAGTGATTTCTTCTCATTTCTATCAACTTGTTTGAGTAGGAAATTTGTGTTGTGTTATTTTGTTATGGATTTCAAATCATGTGGGATGTCCAAGTTTATGTATGAGTAAGTTTAAAATTTGTGTGGTGGGTGGATAAATAGTAAATTTGTAGTTAAGCTATTCTCTTACTCTTCCTACCTAGATCAATGGTAGCTGTTATTCCTTGCTCGGGGGTATGGCTAGAGTCCATGAGGCTTCATGATGCCATTATGGTAGGGTGGTGAGCAAGCCTAATTATTTTTCGTTTTATTCATTGTATTATTTATAGAATTCGAAGCAAAAATGTTGTTCAATTTATACTTAAAGTTTTGTTGATAAAATGAAAGAAATATGGTATTCATTTGTAATGTAAATGAAGGACTCTTGGGTTTCAAAGTTAACAGAAAATGTTGCAGTGTGTGTTCATAGTGGAGAATATGATGGGTATTTAAAAATGGGTTCTTAAAAGAAAAAAAAAGAGTTATGCATTTAAGTTTCAAAGAGGAATAAGGGGGTTGGAGAAATAGATTCATTTGTTGGGAAGAACAAGTAAAAAAAAAAAAAAGAAAAAGAAAAGAAAAGTAAGCAAGGTAGTTGTAATGAGCTTTCACAAATACTCTATTTTTGACTTTATATTGAAATTATTAAGATGGCTCTCATGTGTATAAACTTATCTTCTCTTATATTGGAATATAAGATTAATTATGTTTCCTTAAGTTGCACAACTAAAATTAGAAGTTTTATTTTGACTATTCCCAATATTTAGAATGAAGTTATTTTACTTATCTACAAAATAGTGATGAAAAAAAAAAGCATAATTAAATGAATCATACTTGAACTAAAAGATATATATATATATATATACTCATACTTACCTTCTTAACTCCATCTCTTTAAAAAGAAACATAAGGTAGATATCAACAATTCATTAATTCAAATTTAAAGTAGATTTATAAGGAAGAAATTTAAATATATGATTTATTCAAATGTGGTATATATTTTTACATATTATATATTTTAATATTTTAAATATATATAAAACTATTATGTATAATATTTAATAATGGCATGCATATAAGAATAACCTTAGATCTGTGTATTATGAACAGATTTAAAATTAAAGAAAATATATAAATAAGAAAGTTTTTGAGAAAACCATTTGCTATGAACAATAGCCTCATTTTTATAAGCAAGCTTTTGTAACATATCAAACCTTTCTTTCCTGCAAGATATGTAAAAAGGATAGAGGTTCTTTTTTTTTCTTTTTCAAATTCAAGAACTTAAAATGAATATAAAAAAATAATAATACATAATAAAATGGAAACCATTCTTTAGCTGGTAAAGCCCAGCATTGACAATAAAATCAGAAACCTTAGCTCTATAAATCTTCAGTCATATTGATAAATAAAAGTTGGGGAAAAATATGGTTTCGGGTAATGCATCTGCTGTCTTTGAGATAACCCTTTTATGTTGCATAGTAAAACAACATTCTGCTGCATATAGATTTCAACTTGAAGAAGCCGTAAAATAAGGAATATGTAAAATACTCAATAAATAAATAATAAATAAATTTCATCAGTAAGATACTATACTAAATAAATGGAAGGAAACAACAAACTAGAATAAATAATATCCTTCACCCTCCTCAAAGGAAAACGAATCCAGATATTTTGATTTGTCTTATAAAAACAAAACCCCCTATTTAGTAAATAAAGGGTAATATGCATAAAGGAAAAATAAAATAAAATAAAATAAAAACATGCCCTCTTCCTGCCACAGATTTGTAGCCTAAATGCAATAAAAAGAACAGAAAACAAAATAAACAGATATTAACTGGAGTTGGAGGGCGCTAATGGGAGTGGCGGCCATTAGAAGAGAAAAACATATGAGTAACAAGATAAAATCCCTGTGCTTTCCATCTACAGATCCGTCTTCCTCAAGCACAAAAAAAAAGAAGAAAACAAAAAAAATCTCAGGCTTCATAGCAACATCCTCTTACTCTGTGCCTCCGAGGAAAAATTAGGGGTGAAGAAAAGCAAAGAAAACAACAATTTCTCTCCCAACTATGCAGCCGCCATCTCCTCTCAATTAAAAGAGAAGCTAAGTAAAGAGAATTGAAAATAAAGGATTAGGGCAAATGCCCATAAGGATGGAAACTAGGGTTTCTTTTTATCTTTTATGTTATTGCTTTTTGATGTAAGGATAAGATAAAAATATGAATTTTAATATCCTCACTTGTGAAGTAAGCTTTATTATAATTATAAAATCTTACTCCATAATTATGAGTGCAAGTTATAATTTAATGTGCATAATATTTTAACTTTATATTCTCATTAGAGAGGTTGGAATAAATACGATTCATTTATGATATTAGTAATTGGGAAACATAATGTAATCATGGAGCTAGTGTAAGAGGGAAATGTAAGATATATAAGGGATGGTGTATTAATTAAATATAATTCTATCAAATGAGGATGTTAATGTTATTGTTAATATTAGTTAGAAATTAAAAATTATATGAATGGGAATTATTATTTTGAAAATGATATTAAATATTGATATAATGTAATTTTATTAATATTAAGTAGAAAATATTAATAGTAAAATATTAAATGATAACTTAGTAAATGGTAATAACATTAATATTGGCTTCTAACATTTATTAATTAAATACTATGGAATAAGATTTAAATTATTGTGATCCATATTAATGGTAATACCATAGTTTTATAGTAGTGTCTATATTTGTGAATATTAATACTAATATGAAAATTAATACAAAGGAATTGGCATTATTTAAATAACTATATGAATATCACTTAAGCTAATGATAGCTAATGATATAAATAAAATATGACGGTGATGATTTAAGTAATATATATATATATATATATATATATATATATATATATATATATCATTTCAGCTAATGATATGAAAGGAAAAATCAAATAATTTAAATAATTATATGCAATCAACTTTTAGCTAATGGTATTTATGGGAGCGATACTTAGTATCTTTTCTTTCATGAGTGGGAAATTATCAATAATAACTATATTAATTCTAGTAAGAATTGTTATCAATATAAGATCCCTTATCATAGAGAGTTAATAGTAACTAAATTCTTAAGGCAGCAATTAACTAAGGTAATAATTAATGCGATTTAAAAAAAAAAATTGTTGAGATTTCTTGATAAAATTTCTTGGGCATGACAATTTGTTGCATTTATAACGCTAACAGTGAAAATAAATTAGTAAATTAATATTACTGTTGAATGGTAGAATATAATGGGAATAGAGTTAATGATAACACGATTTTAGTAATACTATTCTTTTTATAAATAAATAATGTTATGGTTAAATAATAATAACATTTTATTTGTCGAGTGAAGAGTAATTAGCATCGTCATTATTTTGGTTAAATGAAGACATTGCTACCAATGTCAATTTTTGGGTTTAAATTCCTTGGTAAGGACAAATCATTAAGTTATGTTTAGATATCTCGTTGAAGGTGTGTCCCTCACATCAAGTTGGGTTTCACCTCTAACACTTAGAGGGGTTAATTATCTTAATTACATGTTTAAAAAAATAAAATAAAATTGTTAGGTTTTCTAGCGTAAAATTTTGGGCATGACAGTGTATTGCACGTGATTTATTATTCACATTTAGCCTAGCACTTGACAACTACACTGAGGATACTTGCATGGGCACATAATTCATTATTCATTTAGCTTGGCACTTGACAACTACACTAAGGTGTTTTGAGTTACATCATCTACTTGCATGGGCAATAAATATTGTTTGGAGAGGACCTAGAGAATTCTGAAAAGGTGGGAAAGGATTTTAGTGTTTGTTGCAAAGTACTTAAAGTCGGTGAGGCCCTCTAAAGTGAAGCTAGATTTGGGGATTCCCTCTGTAATGAATTTAGAGGTAATTTGAAACCCTCATTACATTAAACACAAAATCTATAGCTTTCTGATTGGAAACTTACAGTAGTTACAATGTACTTATCTTAATAATTTTCTTTTAAAATCTTGCCACTGTTCTACTTCATAATGTGTTCAAGCTAAATATAGTAAAATTTGGGTGTCAATTCCAAAATAGAATTTCCTCAAACAATTTTGATACATTTTCACTGTAAGCACAAACTATCCTTGTGCAAAGTAAACATGTACTAGACTTACCCACACATCAAGCATCTAAACAAAGATGTTTTTGCTATAGCTTCTTGTACCTATGTAAAAATTTCCTTTACAATATCAAATTGACCACTTTTAGCTAGCACAATGGCTACCCCATTTGTAGCATAAACATTTCCTGGTCTCTATGCCAACACTTTACAATACAATTCTCAAGCCTTCTTAAGATGTTGTGCCTCCACCTTTGGATCCCTCATCTCATTGTGAAAAGCTATAAAATAATTCCAATTTCTAATTGAAATCTCAATATAAGCATTCTTTGCATCTGATTCACTTTGTGCAGCTTTAATTATTTATTTTGCTTTAAGTCAGCCATCTATTTCTAGTTCCATTTTTCCAAGCATAGATAAAGCATTTGATGAGATTTTATCCATGTCAAGTGCATCTCCAATCAATTCTAGGCTTATTTAGATCTCATTTCAAGCCTGAGCCATGGCTGCAAGATGTAGATATGCATCCACATAATTAGGAAGCTTGAATAATATTAGCCTATATAAAAGATTTTCTTTTTCAGTATCATGTAGTTGTTCAAACAACCTAGCACGATTAAATCTTGTTGTGACTTTATCCTATGGTAACTCAAGTGAAACACCACCTTCTTCTAGTCAATGGAAGAATTCCATATCCTTAAAGAGCATAGGAAAAACTGTAGAATTGGCACTAGGGATTTTATCTATGAATTCCACCCAAATGTCATTTCCTAATGCCTCCATAAAATTTTTTTGAGCCAAATCTAGTTCATCACACTCAAAATGAAGAACCACAATGTTGTTTAACAATTGAATGGGTACTTCTTCTCTACTCTTCTTTAGAAGAGACTTTGTTGTCTAAGATAATCTAAGGTTGCATTGGGGTCAGATGATATTAATAACTCACTCATCTTGATAAATGCATGGGCATCACGTGGATCTATGCGAGTTTCCTTTCTTAAAATTTCCAAAGCCTTCTCTTCCTACCCATGCTAAGCATATATATGGCCTACAAATTTTAATCTCTTATAGTTCTTAGGGTGGACCTCCTGAACCTTTTCAAAATTTGAGAGAACTCTTAAGATCTCCTAGCTTCAATTGAACTTGTCCACAAAATCATGTGGCCTTTGGCTTTCCTTGACTGATGCCATGTAGTAGCAGCTAGTGGTGTCATAATCACCTTTACTATGATAAGATCATGCAAAATTATAATATGAATGATATTTCATGAGAGGGTGGTTAGTTGAAACAAGAGCTATCTTAGTCAACTATTCCACAAGAAAATGTTGCCTTGTGAAGAAAAATGGTTTGCTAAATGATTCAATGAAATTACATAATACACGTATAATTCAAAGGCCCTACACATATTTTTCATTCCTTCATGAACAATACATTTTTCACTAATTGTGAGAATCCTACAATTAAAAAATGCAAAAAATTGAACACTAATATTTTTCCCCATTTCAAACAGCAAAATTGCCAAAAAAATACATTTAAAACCTGCAAATAAAATGCAAATAAAATCACACTAATTTTCACACCAAAAAAAACATGAGACCATAGCGTGTTTCTTACTATTATGCTTTGATAGATTTTTTCCAAGCATCCATAACTTGTTTGAAATCACTTGTTTTAGGCTTTTAGCCATAGCAGCAAGGCAGTGAACTGTTTGATAAAATGCTTTGGTAGACATGTATGAAAAATGTGGTAGCATAGACAAGGCAATGAACTTTGGAAAAAAAGCCTCAAAGAAATGTGGCCTCATGGTGATGGAATGCCATGATGAATACCATGACAAGCAAATTGTTATGGATTTTCATGGCATTCCATCACCATGAGACCACATTTCTTTGAGGTATTTTTCAACCAATTCACAGCATTGTCTATGATATTGCTTACTATTATGCTTTGATATATTTTTTCCAAGCATTTGTAGCTTGTTCGAAAGCACTTTTTTTACAATTTTAGCCATAGCAACAAGGCAGTGAACTATTTGATAAAATTATTTGGTAGACATGTATGAAAAAAGTGGTAGCATAGACAACGTAGTGAACTGTTTAAAAAAATGCCTCAAAAAAATGTGGTCTCATGGAATGCCATGACAAGCAAATGCAATTTGCAGCTGCTCCTAGTTATTAGCTATGTAATGTGAAGTAATTGCATAACTACTTAGGTTGACTTTGTAAAAACTATATTGTAATTGAAATTTTGTCATCTATCAACATCTAGTTATTAGTTATGCAATGTGAAGTAATGCTTTGAGTTTGAAAGATGTGCAATGTAATGCAATCAACAATTTGAATATAAACTACAAAAATCTATTTTTTACAATTCATTAGTTAAACTCTCTATTTTATTTGCTTTTTATAAATCCATTGCTATGGAAATGCCTTTCAATTAAAAAACTAGTTTTTGTCTCTTATTCTACATTTTTTTACATTTTGTCATCTATCAACATCTAGTTATTAGTTTTGCAATTTGAAATAATGCTTTGAGTTTGAAATATGTGCAATGTAATGTAATCAACAATTTGAATATCAAACATCTCTGATTTAATAATACATATAGATATATTAACTTTAGGTGAACTAAGCCTCCTCATTACAAACAAAGAAATGATCTCTTAGGTTTGACTAACACTAAAAAACTAGAAATATGTGAATGAGGTGTTGTGAAATAATATTTTAAGTGAAATTGATTAGTGCCTATTCCTATTGGGCAATCAAGTCAAGATGTGGGTGATATATGTCTTACTTCTGGCTGCAACTCTAATTATTTGGCATAGTGAGAGTATATGGATTACATAGATGTGTGATGATGCAATTATATGGTTCTTATTTATCCAAATAAGACTTCTAGGTTACTATGATTTATTTAAAGGGATTTAATCCTTACTTGGGAACCAATTAAAAGAAATCACACAATGACAACAAGTGTGTATTGAAAAATTAAACCTATACTTGATATACTAAATTTGAATAACAAGGAAATATTAAACTGGAGTGAACCATACAATCATACACAGTATTATCAACAAATAATTGAGACTAGAATTTGAGCACTAGATTAAATCTTCTTCTCTACTGATTGCTTCAAATAGATATTACAATATAACAGAAGTCTCCTCATATATGTTTCTATAAATGCCTATGATGATAATATCAAAATTTGGTCTTGGTTTATCTTTTATAAGAGAAGCAACAAGCTTCAGACCATTACAAAATATGGAATCTTTTTAAAATTCATGCCTCTTTGTATAAACTAAACATTAGTTTTGCTTAAAATATAATTAAGAGAAAATAGAGAAAGTAGACAATATTGATTGGAAGCCTGTAGTACTTTCAATACACTTATAATCCATTAATCAACATAGGAGACCCATGATCATCCTGATCTGGTAAAGTCCCCCTCTCCATGATAGAGTGTTTGAAGGCTCGGTTCTTCCAGTGCAACATCTTCAAGGCCCTATTCTTCTAGAGGAGCCAAATACTTTTGTTCCAATTGGTATACTATGTAGTAATGAGGTCATTTGTATTCTTGAATCTTTGATATATTTGTTAGGTGATTCCTCCATTTGTTGTCAAGTAAACCTCTACCAGTTGTAATGAATTTAGAATATCTGATATCCAAGGCTATTATTCCATCCATGATCAAATTGAGGTCATGGACATTCAATTCACCATCCTTTTATACATGAGTGATGCAATCAGGAACAATTTTTCCAAATTCCTTTCTCCATTCACTGAGATTTTTCAATTGGTCATCATCCTTTAATATCCTGGCATAAACCACTTCTTCAATGTATGAAATAATTCCATCCTTGTTTTGATCTTATGATCTTCTCCATTTACATACTGAGATTCATCTATAACTATCTTAACCATCTCCTTAGTTGGCTTCAAAGTTGAAGGAGCTTCCACACTTCTCTGTAACACCCTACATAAATTCACCAAGGTATGATGAATTGGCTACCACTTCTTGAAAAGAGAATCCACTATAAGTGCATGGGCTTTTGCCTGGTCAATTTCTTGGGATAATGAAGTGTAGCAACCATACACACTTTCCAATTTGTCCTCAATTAGTTTGATCCTATGATCCAAGATTTTTTCCAAGACATTGATGATAATCTGGTTCCTCACTCCCTCGTTGGTTTCATTATTGGCCTTTTTCAACTCTTCAATCTCCTATCTTAGTGCATTCATTTGTTCAAAGGATGCATTGTCTATCACTAGTAGAATTTGGAAAATAAATGACTACATGACTAAAACTTTTAGTCATAACAACTAAAGATTACTAAATTCTACTCATTTTTTGCAACACAACTATAAATGATTAATTTGATCATCAGGTAAAAAACACAACTAAATAATAAGTCAGACAAATAAAAATTACTAAATAATTAGTCACACAAATAAAAATTAGACAACATGATATTAAAGTGGATAATTAAAAAAAAAAATTCAAATTGAGGGAGTGAGTGGGTTGTATTATAATATAATATTATATAATAATATATTATATTATATTATTATATAATATTATATTAACACTATAATACTATAATATAATATAATATAATATATTATAGTATAATATATTATAATATAATATAATATAATATAATATAATGTATTTAATAAAAATATAATAATATAATATTTTAATATATTTAATAATATTTATTGTGAAAAAGTGGGTTATGTATTGTAGTTTATTTTTTGGATTCCATTTTGAAATATTTTTTAGTGGGAAAATTTGTGCAGGCATTTTCATTTTAATAAATAGACTCTAAAACCATCGTCAAAACCTTATTTTCAAGCTTAGAAAATTGGAGAAGTGAAAGGTCCATACCAACGAGGAAGAGTTTGGAGGAGGGAAACCAATAGCAAAGAGAAAGTAGTAATAGAAAAAACTGCTAAAAATTTCATTCAACTTCCTGAAGGATTTTTTCTTCTCTTTCTTAAGTAGATTAAATCCATTTTTCCTTCATGACCTTTATAACTGTTGTAAAGCTTATTATAGGATTTGGGTTGAGGGAGAAAGATGGAGGAGGAACATGGGTCTTATGGCACAAAGATTCCCAACATGGACGATGAAATGGTGGACTCTAAACTGCACAAGGATGAAGGTGCCTCTAAAGAGCCCACCACAAATGTTTTATTTTTAAATACTCTCTTTTCATAGGTATATGAAAATCACAAATAGAAAATAAAATGTAGTCCAAGCTTTGGTTATTCAATCATCTAGCTAAGTGTTTGTTTTGTGTATAATAGGAATGACCTAGTAGTGAAGGGATAGGTTTATGCTTCGGTAGCAGAGTAAGAGGCGGGAGAAGCATGGGCAAGGAAGTTCAAGAGAAAAATGGAAAGGTTGTAACCAAATCAACACTAGTATGACTTACATCAATGGAAATGGTGAAAAAGTTTACACCTTGAAGGTGCTTGGTTTTTTCTTTATAAATATCAATCCTGAACTATCAATTTAACTCCAATTTATAGTTCCCCCAAGAAAAGGATGCCATAATGTTAAAACCTAAATGTGCTTATTAGGATATTGGCCATTATTTTCATTTAATAAACATACTCTAAAACCCTCATCAAAACCTTATTTTTAGGCTGCAACTTGCCAAATTGGAGAAGTGAAAGGTCAATACCATGGAGGAAGGCAAAGACAACGCACACAAACCGCTTGAAAAAATACCTCAAAGAAATGTGGTCTCATGAAATGTGTTAATTGAAGGATATACACAAAATGGTTTTATTGAAAAGGGCTTTCCAAAATGCCTCTATTAATTATTATTTTTTAATATTCTCTTAATGGTAAATGTTTAGGGATATTATATAAGTTTTTATTTTATATCCTTTTTTACTATGGAAAACATTTCCAATTGTATGCATTCTAAGTTCATATTATTGTCATCAGTTGTCAGGAGTCACAAAGGCAAAGTCTTTCTTGGTGTGAGCACCTATAGGTTTGAAAGTATTTATTTGAATATTGTCATTTGCTACCATACATAGATAAGTATTTACTGGTAAAATTCATATTGTTTTAGCTTTATTTGTGTTATGCAAACTTGAACATCAGTCCTCAATGTTATTTAGTTGAAATTGTATATGACTGGGGGTTACCTTTGCATAGATCATACTATGTTTTAGTAAAATATGAATAAATGAACTTTGGAGTTTGATTATCAGACCTGTATATGCATTTATTTTTTAATACCTTCATAATATATGCCTATATTGTTATGAAATTCCTTATCATCTACTTTGTTTTTCATATTTCAAAGTTTCATAAATATTTTGAAAATATTAACAAATTTTGAGTTTTTTAATTTTGGATAGGTATAGAGCAAGGAGAAAATACAAACTAGTGCCTTCTAGATGCATTTACAACCCACCCCATGTGCAACAATGGAATCACTGATGACATGCATTCACACTGATGACTTTTTAGCTTTAGTTTTAATTTTTTTAGTTTTAAAAGCATAATAAATTAGCAGTTTGCCTACTACTGAAATATTGTCTTCAAAACTCTCTATATATAGTTCTTTGTAACATATTTTATATACATTTTGAATATACATTGAATTATTTCCAACATTGTTGTTTCAATCCTTTGAGAAGATTTGTTGAAGTTTTATGATTGTTTCAATTTAATTTTTCTAGTATAACATAATAGCAATAAAGTTTTATATCCTTCGATCACAACAGAATTTCAATGACAACTTCTCTTGGTTCAAATCTTCACATTTGAAAGAATTAGTTCATAAATGACTACTATGACTAAATAAATGACTAAACAATCACTAAATAAATGACTACAATGACTAAATAAAATGACTACCATGAATAAATAAAATGACTACCATGACTAAATAAATCACTATGATGAACAAATAAATGATTACCATGACTAGATAAATGACTACCATGACTAAATAAATGACCAGTTAACAAAAAATAATGCCTAAATTAATAACTAAATATACTACCAAATTGATCAATCAAAGCAACCAGTAAATGACTAAAACTGGTTTAGTCATGAATTTGGTCACATTATAAATGACTAGAAATAAACTACTAACAGTCACGTGACCAAGCTAATGGTCATGTGACTAATTTTTAGTAGTTTTTTTAGTCATTTATTGTTGTTTTTTTAATAGTGTATATCAGTTGATTAGGTAGTAGGAGGTTGATACAATAATATTTATTTACTCTATGAGGGCCCTAATCCTTTCAATTGCTCTTTCAGTCTTACATTTTGTATGAACAGTTTATTTACCTCATCATTCAAGAATTTTTGTTCCTTTTCATATTCTATCGATTTATTTTCCATTTCCTTAACAACAACTCGAGTGAACATGGACGAGTGCATTTCATGGTTGTAGCTTCTTGTTTTTACCATAGTCGTTCCTCTCATCTCTTGTACCACATCTAACAATCTTGGTTTTTTTGTATTTCTTTCCTTGGCCCAAAATGCCAAGGTATCAATCTTAGGGTTGTACCCTGTACCACTTATCCCCTCATCAGAATCAAATTTAGCAATTATCATTGGGTCTTCTTATGTTCTTACTATTCAATATTACTGATATTTGGTTGTCATTGGTGTCAAAAAAATTGGAATTAATGTCTTTAAGGTTGTCTATGTCAAGGATATTGAGAAAATTGTAATAAAATAAGATGCAATTTGTCGATGATGCAGTGAAGTTTAGTATAGCCACCATTTTGTTGGCTAGCTTAGTATATTGATGATAAGAGGTTGTGGATTAAAGGGTTTGTTGTCAAGTACATCTAGTTTATCCACATGAAGTTTCAGAGGTTCAAATGAAGATTTGATTGAGTTATGAGTATCTGTGTTCTGACAATTGTTCTGTTGCTTCCGTCGGTGTTCCTGAAAGAAGATAATGTGATTCTAGTAATTTGAGTTGTTGCAGTACTTTTGTAGTGATTCATGATGCTTGTGGATGTTTCTAGATCATGCTCTATCTATGTTGTTGATCCACATTGATCATTGTGCTTGTGATTGGTGATTTTCTTTTGTGTGTTCATTTTTTTCATGATCATGGCCGACAGGGTGATTGTAGCATGTTGTGGATCTTCAAGGCATAATTTTTTAAGGTGTTTTGTGTTAGAGGATGTTGTTTTGGGTCCTTACTATGTTTTGGCTAACATTTTTTGGTGCACATTAATAATTGTTTATTGATTTGGGCTAACAGTTTGTACTCATTTTATATTTTGTTAAAGCCAAAATGTAGTTGTTCTAATCTCTTGTTGTGGATATATATGATCAATCGTTTATACCATTTGTGAGTGATGCATGAAGTGTGTGAGTGTTGTGTATGAATAATGTTCTAATCATTTGAAGGAAGAAATAAAGAGTGAATAAGAGTGACTAGATGTTTATTTGCTTAACCAGAACAGTAATCAAGCATTAATAGATGCTATTTTCTCAGTTCAAAATCTTCCCAATGTAATTTGAATGTTTTTGTAAGACAGTGTGTCTTCCTTTGGGTAGTAAGCCTTTTGTATTTGATTAGTCAGCTCTAGGAAGTGTGCCTAAATGCATGTGCATTCCCCATTTACAATTCTTTTATACTTTTAATAGAGTATAATATTGTGGATTAACCTCCACCATGGTTTTTCCCCTAATAGGGTTTCCACATAAAAAATGTTGGTGTTATGTGTGTTTTTGATGTTGTGATGGTTCATGCTTTCATGTTTATTTATCAGATCTAAGAATAAGTTTAATAAGTATAATTTCTGAGACAACTAATTCACCCCCGCTCTTAGTTGTCTACCCTTGTGTTTCCAACAATTGGTATCAGAGCAGGTTCCTTAGAAGAAGTTTAATAGCTTGAGGTGATTCGGGATGGTGACATATAAGAAGGATAGTCTGAGATTTGATGAAACTAATTATTCTCTATAGAAGACTCGAATGGAGTTTCATATGAGATGCATTGGTGAACCTTATTGGACAATTACAAAGAATAGGTATATCATCCCACAGAATGGTCCTTCTACTACAGGTGAGATTAAAGAAGCCAAGTACAATATCAGGGCTAAGGAAGCATTGTTGAGTGCTCTGACTGATTCTGAGATGACAAATGTAATGGAGCTAAAGACTGCTTATGAGATCTAGAAAAAGTTGGAAACTTTAAATGAAGGGGATACCCATGTGAAGATTGCTAAGCTACAAAGCCTAAAAGGTAAATATGAAATGTTGAGAATGTGTGAAGATGAGAACACTACTTCCTTTATGCAAAGAGTGAATGAACTTGTGTGTAGTATCAGATGTGTTGGTGGAACATTGGAAGAATCAAAGATTGTTGCTAAAGTGATCAGATCCTTTCTTGTTGCATACAAATCCAAAGCTACTACTATTGAGGAGATCTGGACTATGACAAATGTAACTAGAGACATGTTGATTGGTAAGCTTACTGCTTTTGAGTTAAGTGAGTTTGGTGATTCTCTTCCTAAGATAGAATCTACATTCAAAGCTACTATCTCCAGAAAAGATAAGCAGAGATATGATCCAGGAGAAAGTTCTAGAAAAATGTCCAAGTATGAGCAGGAAATGAGAGAGATTGAAGAAGAAGAGAGAAAACTAGATGAGCTTGAAGCACTTATTTTCAAGAGGGAAGCTAGAGGAGAAGGTAAGTATAAAGGGAAATTTCCTATTAAATGTTTTTCTTGCAATAAGATAGGTCATTTTTCCTCAAGGTGTCTAGAAAGAGTTCCTAAGCCAAGACCTAACAAGCCTAGATTCCAAAGAAAGTGTTATTATGTTGTTGATGAAGGTGTGATAGATGATGAATCTGATAAAGGGAATTTTGTTGAGAATATGTGTCTCAAACTCACTGGTAGCAACCCTGACATTGTCACCAAGCAACGAAGTTTCTTAAGTGTTATGTTTATGCTTTTACCTCTATATCGCTAGGTGATTGAGAGAGAGGAGTGGTAGAGTGGTTACCGACATACTGTGGGAGCCTCTCATCTATCGAGCGGTAGTGCGTTGGTTACCACCATACTGTAGGAGTTCACTAGTCATGTAGCAGTAGTGCAGTGTATACTACCATAAGGAAGAAGCTTGTCGACTATCTAGTGGTAGATCGATTACCGCCATACCTCGGGAGCCCTCAACCTGTCTGGAGGTAGCACAGTTACCACCACCCTATGGGAACTTGTTGACTACACAACAATAGTACGGTGTAAGGTGAAGAGCACGGACTTGATGAATTGATGAGATGTAAGTCATTAACTGGAGGATGTTGCTGACTTGGAAGGAGGTTGTTTGAATGCCTAGGAAGTTCGATGGTTGTTCAACAGAGGAAGTTGAACTGAATCAATTATATAGAGAATGAATCAATCATGGTTGCTGCTATACATTGCAACGTATTGTAATTGTGAAAAGGTTCAAGAATTCAATGGTTGGATGATCAAATGATCTGTTAGTGAATTTCATTGTATGTTGTTTTGAAAGCATTGTAATAGTGTTTTTTTGTACAAGGTTGATTAGGGAAATGTTACTGTTGTAATATTGTCATTTGAAAGGAGAGTCTGTAACTTGTATGTAATTCAATTACTATAATACAAATGATTTTCTTTGGTGTGGTTGGTTTTTCTCCCGTAAGGGTTTTCCCATGTAAATCCGGTGCCAATTGTGTTTGAGTTTATTTCTTTATTCTGTTATTTCTTTCATGTGCATCTTAATGAACTATAATTGTAAAATTTAAAGTCATGTTTGCATTTTTCTCTGAGTTTTGACATTAGGAAAGCTTGTTCTGCATTCATAGTCTTTCCTTGCAAGTGGTATCAGAGCCTGGCCAATTGTGTTATCCTTATGGGTAGGTTGGGTTTTTTGTGTCAATTTTGTTCAGTGGGAGTCTTGTAGAAGTATGGTAATTTAAATTACAGTTTAAGATGGCAAGCACATCAGGAAAGATTGAAATTGAAAAATTCAATGGCAACAATTTTGAGTTGTGGAAACTTAAAATGGAAGACCTGTTGGCGGATCAAGATCTTTGGATTTTTATGTCTGGAACGAAACCTTCTGGAATGAAGCAAGAAGATTGGGACCTCACAGACAAAAAAGAAAAAGGGTTGATAAGACTCTGTTTGGTAGACTTTGTTCTCCTGAACGTTCATGAAGAGAAGACTACATCTTCTTTGTCAAAGAATCTTGGAGACATTTATCAGGGTAAGTCCTTGGTGAATAAGTTGTTCTTAAGGAAGATGTTATACACTTTGAAAATGGAGGAAGGGGCATCTATGGCTGATCATTTGAATACGTTTAACATGTTGATTGCTCAGTTAACATCTGTGAGCATGAAAATTGATGATGAAGATCGTTGTATGCTTTTTTTGTGTTCTTTTCTAGATTCTTGGGATCATTTAGTGATGGAAATTGGGAGAATGACAACCACTTTCAAGATGGAAGATGTGGTTTCTTCTTTTTTGTCTGAAGAAATGAGAAGGAAATCTTCTAAGATGGCGAAGGAGGCCCTTGTTGTTCAAGGTAGATTGAAAGAAAAAGGAAAGAAGAAGGAAAAGAAGGCCAAATCAAAATCAGAAGGGAGATCAAAGTCTCTTGGTAAGAAGTCCAAGGTGAAGTGCTAGAATTGTGGGCAACCTAGTCATATCTGAAGGGATTTCAAAGAGGAGAAAAAGAAGAACTCTTTCGACAATGATTCTTCTCAGAGCGATGCAAATTCCTTCATTGTAGCCTTGGCAACTCGGGCATTAGATGATTTATGGCTGATTGATTCTAAAGCATTTTTGGACATGACATCTCATAGAGACTGTTTTACTAAGTATGAAAAATGCGATGGTGGAAAGGTGTACTTGGCAAGCGATTCATCTCTAGAAATTGTTGGTCGTGGAAGAGTCATAATTTAGTTTCTTGATGGAAGAATTAAGGGAATTGATGGCATAATGCATATACCAAGTCTGGCTCAGAATTTACTTTATTTAAGTAATCTAAATGATGTTGGAGTGCAAGTCTCATTCTCTAGCAATGGATGTAAAATTACTAGAGGCTTGATGGTGTTGGCTAGGGGCGCCCGTATAGGTACTCTGTATAAGTTGGATGCACTTGTTGTTCAATGTAATAGTATCTCTATAAAGTCATAGAAGGTTGTTTGTGCAAAGGAGACTGAAGTCCCTATAGGGGGTAGTTCTTTGGAAGTTAAACTTTCTGTAGAGAAGACTATGCTCTGGCATCAAAGGCTAAGTCATATTGGTGAGAAAGGATTAAAATCCTTGAAAAATAAAAACCTAGTTGAGGGGCTTGATGATTGTAATATGGAATTTGAATTTTGTGAACATTGTATATATGGAAAACATCATCATGTTTCTTTTTACTCTATTCCTCATAAATCTTCTATTGTTTTTTATTATATTCACTCTGATGTTTTCGGTCTAGTGAATGTTCTTTTGTTGTCAAATTCAAAATATTATGTATCGTTCATTGATGATTATTTAAGAAGGGCATTTGTATATTTTCTAAAAAGTAAATCAGAAGTGTTCAATCAGTTTAAGGAGTTCAAGAACTTGATTGAAAATCAGACTGGTAAGAAAATCAAATGCTTGAGGACAGATAATGGTGGTGATTTTTGTTCTGCATAATTTGAAAGGTATTGCAAAGACCATGGAATTAAGAGGCATAAAACAACACCTTACACTCCGCAACAAAATGGAGTTACTGAAAGGTTGAACATGACGCTGATGGAGAAGGAAATAAGTATGTTGAGAAATGTTGGTTTGGAGCAGAAGTTCTGGGTTGAGGCTGTGGCTACAACATGTTACTTAGTAAATCAATCTCCTTTGGCACTTGTTGATAAAACACCTATGGAAGCTTGGTATGGTAAGAAGCCCTCTCTGAGACATGTTCATGTCTTTGGCTGTGAAGCATATGTTTATGTGCCAGATGTGAAGAGATCTAAATTGGAGAAAAAAGTTGTTAAGTGTATCTTCATTGGCTACGACATTGGTGTGAAAGGATACAAGCTTTGGAATCCTATGACTGAAAAGGTTGTATACAATAGAAGCATAATCTTTCAAGAGCTGAAACCTTCTTTAGTGGAACTGCAGTTAGAGATGAAAGAATATAAAGAGGAAAATGATGTTGTTGAAATAGATCTAACCCCTGAAAAAGAGGAACAACACATTGATAATGTACCTGAAACTAAGGAGAGTTCGAGTAGCTTTGAGATTTCTAAAGAAGAATCACAACCTCAGCCTCAGCTTGTGAGGAGGTCTACACGTGAAAAGAAGCGACCTGATAGGTATGGATTCTCTATGTTGGATTCAAGTTTTGACTATGCTTTGATTACTAATACTGATGAGCCTAGGACTGTAAAAGAGGTAGTTGAAATGACTGATTCAGATTCTTGGTTGGAAGCCATGAATGGAGAAATGGCATCGTTAAAGAAGAATGACACTTGGGATCTGGTTCCATTTCTTGAAGGTAGAAATCCTATGGACTTTAAATGGGTTTTTAAAAAGAAAATTGGTTTGGATGGCAGTATTGAAAAGTACAATGGTTGCAAAGGGTTATTCCCAGGTAGAGGGAATTGATTATGGGGAAATATTTTCTCCGGTAGCAAAGCTAACATCTATGATATTTCTTTTGTCACTTGTAGTAGCTTATGACTTGGAGATTGAGTAGATGAATGTGAAGACAACATTTCTTCATGGTGATCTTGAAGAAGAAATTTATATGTCCCATCCTAATCACTTTGTAGTAAAAGATAAAGAAAATTTGGTTTGCAAGTTAAAGAAATCTCTATGGTTTAAAACAATCGCCTAGAATGTGGTACAAAAAAATTGACATATTTATTTTGTCACTAGGTTTTGTAAGATCAAAATTAGATCATTGTGTGTACTTCAAGACTAAAAATTATCGAGTTCTTGTTATTGCACTCTATGTTGATGATATGTTGTTCATAGGGAATAGTAAGTTTATGATTTCTAATCTAAAATCCCAAATGTCTGCAAAGTTTGAAATGAAAGATCTTGGTGTAGCAAGGTATATTCTAGGAAAGGAAATAACTAGGGATAGGAAGAATAGAAAACTTTGGCTCAACCAGAATAAGTATATTAACACTATTCTGGAGAGATTTTGTATGACTGATTGCAAGCAGCTAGTTTCTCTAGTTTTGCAAGGAATGAAGTTATCTATTGAAGATTGTCCAAAATCTCCTACTGAGTGGAGGACATGACCAGAGTGCCTTATGCTAGTGTAGCTAGTAGTTTAATGTATGCAATGGTTTGTACAAGGCCATACATTTCCCAAGAAATGGGAGTACTTAGTTGGTTTATGGCTAATCCCGAAAGGACACATTGGGATGTTGTGAAAAGAGTGTTTAGATATCTAAAGGGAACTTCAAAATATGCTTTGTGTTACCATGGTAATTCGATTAAATCACAGAGGAATCTCAGCATTCATGGGTATGTGGATTCTGATTGGGTAGGGGACATTGATAGCAGAATATCCACATGTGGATATTGTTTCATGATGAATGGTGGTGCAGTTAGTTGGATGAGCAAGCGGCAGGCTGTAGTCATTTTATCTACTACAGAGGCTGGGAACATGGCAGCACTTACACCTGTAAGGAAGCCATTTGGATTAGAAGATTGTGTTCTGATATTGGTTTTGATGTAGGGTAGATTATTACTTATTGTGATAATCAAAGTGCCATTTCTCTGGCAAAAAATTCTACTTTCTATGCCAAGACAAAATATATTGATGTGCAGTACCATTTTGTATGAGATATGGTGGAGGATGGAAAGATCTGTTTAGAAAAGGTGGATACATTGAAGAATGTTGCTAATGTATTGACAAAGCCAGTGAGCACAAACAGGTTCAGATGGTGTGCAAATTCAATGGGCCTTGGGGTCTAGAATATTCAATGACTTCAGGTATTGAAAAGGGTTTAATGACTTCTTTTTCAAGTGGGAGATTGTTGAGAATATGTGTCTCAAACTCACTGGTAGAAACCTTGACACTGTCACTAATCAGCAAAGTTTCTTTAGTGTTTTTTTATGCTTTTACCTCTATACTGCCAGGTGATTGAGAGAGAGGAGTGGTAGAGCAGTTACTGCCATACTGCAGGAGCCTCTCATCTATCGAGTGGTAGTGCGGTGGTTACCACCATACCACAGGAGTTCACTGGTCGTGTATTGGTAGTGTGGTGTATACCACCATACCACAGAATCTTGTCAACTGTCCAATGGTAGAGCCATTACCACCATACCTCGGGAGCCCTCAACTTGTCTGGAGGTAGTGCAGTTACCGCCACCCCACAAGATCCTATTGACTATGCATCAGTAGTGCGGTGTAAGGTGAAGAGCACATACTTGATGAATTGCTAAGATGTAAGCCATTAACTGGAGGATGTTTTTGACTTGGAAGGAGGCCATTTGGATGCCTAGAAAGTTCAATGATTGTTCAACAAAGGAAGTTGAACCGAATCGATTGTATAGAGAATGAATCAATCATGGTTGTTGCTATACATTGCAACATATTGTAACTGTGAAAAGGTTTGAGAATTCGATGGTTGGATGATTGAATGATTTGTTAGCGAATTTCATTGTATTTTGTTTTGAAAGCATTGTAACAATGTTGTTATGTACGAGGTTGATTAGGGAAATGTTACTGTTGTAATATTGTCATGTGAAGGAGATTTTGTAACTTGTATGTAATTCGATTACTGTAATACAAGTGATTTTCTTTGGTGTGGTAATTTTTTCTCCCGTAAGGGTTTTCCCACATAAATCTGGTGTCAATTGTGTTTGAATTTATTTCTCTAATCTTTTATTTCTTTCATGTGCATCTTAATGAACTATAATTGTAAAATTTAAAGTCATATCTACATTCTTCTCCGAGTTTTGACATTAGGAAAGCTTGTTCTACATCAGTAGTCTTTCCTTGCAAATTTAAGTGAGGATGAATGGGTATTTATTGCTATCAAGGAAAATGATCTAGTACCTATTGAATTTGCTAGTTGCACAAATGTGGAGAAAGCTCTAGCTGCTAGAGTTGAAGAAAAAGATGCATGGGTGATTGACAGTGGATGCTATCATCACATGACAGGTGATAAAAGTAAATTTGTGAGCTTGGAAAAGTATGATGGCGGTGTTGTAAGATTTGGTGATGACAAAGTTGGTGTAATCCATGGTAGAGGATCCATTTCTCTTGATGGTAAGAATAATACTGATGATGTTCTATTTGTGGAAGGTTTGAAGCATAATCTCTTAAGTGTTGGATAGATGGTTGACAAGGGATACAATCTTCAATTCAAGGATGGAAAGTGTAGAATATTGGGCAGTTCCGGGAATGTGATTGTATCTGGTACAAAAACAAAAGGTAATATCTTTCACCTGAGTGTTGCTAGTAAAAGTTGTCTAATTGCTCAAGTTGATGAAAGTTGGTTGTGGTATAGGAGAATGTGTCATGTAAACTTTAATAATATTATCAAGATAAGTTCTACTTAGGATGACAGAGATCTTCCTAAGTTGATAAAACCTACTAATACTATATGCAAGGAATGTCAGTTAGGGAAGCAAACTAGAGTTTCATTTTGGGGAAAAAAACATTGTTCAAATGAAGTGTTGGAGCTTGTGCATACTGACTTGTGTTGTTCTTCTAGAGTCATAAGTTTACAAGGATATAGGTATTTCATGTTACTTATTGATGATTATTCTAGAATGATGTAGGTTACTTTCTTAAGGGAAAAATATGAAGCTCTAGAGAAATTCAAGATTTTTAAGGCTATGGTTGAGACAGAGACAGGTCTAAAGATTAAATGTATGAGATCAGATAGAGGTGGTGAATTCACTTCTAGTGAGTTTAATTCTTTTTTTGAAGAGAATGGTATAAAGAGACAATTATCTGCCTCGTGGACCCCTCAGCAAAATGGAGTAGTGGAAAGGAAGAATAGGACAATTCAAGAAGCTGCTAGGACTATGATGCTAGAAGGAAATGTTCCACATATCTACTAGAGAGAAGCTATGAGTACTACCATTTACACTCTCAACTAGGTACAAATCAAAAGTGATACCAGTAAGACTCCTTATGAGCTATGATATGGTCATAAGCCTACTGTTAGATACTTCAATATCTTTGGGAGTAAATGTTATATCAAAAGAGATGAAGATATAGGAAAGTTTGATAGAAGTGATGAAGGAATATTTCTTGGTTATTCTACTAAAAGTAAATCCTACCAATGCTACAATAAGAGATTGAGGAAAGTAATTGAGAGTTCCAATGTCAAGGTTGATGAAGACATAGTTAGACCATCCATAACCTGTAGATATGATTTAGACGATTAGAATGATAGTGCAGATAAAGGAGAGAAAGTTCAGACCACAAATCAAGTTCAGATCATTCCAGTGAATTAGGAAAATCAAGAGGAAGGAACTAGTGAAAGTGCAAAAGTAGGATCACAAGATCCTAAAGTTCAAGAATACCCTAAGAACCCAAGGTATGTAAGACTAAATCATTTAGAAGATTAAATTATTGGTGATAAGAACAAAGGTGTTCAAACCAGGAGAAAAATTGCAGAAGAATATTGTTTGATCTCAAAGACTAGGCCTAATAGTGTCAATGAAGCATGCAAAGATGAACATTGTGTGGAAGCAATGAAAGAAGAACTATTGCAAATTGAGAAGAATGATACATGGATTCTTGTTCCTAGACCTAAGGAAAAAAATGTAATTGGAGCTAAATGGGTCTTTCGGAACAAATTGAATGAGAAAGGTGAAGTTGTTAGAAACAAAGCAAGACTGGTGTGTAAAGGATATTCTCAAATGGAAGGAAATGACTTTGAAGAAACTTTTTCTCTTGTTGTAGGATTAAAGTTGTCAGACTATTTCTTGCTTATTCTGCTTACAAAAAATTCAAGGTTTATCAGATGGATGTCAAGTCAACATTTATAAATGGTGAATTGGAAAAATAAATGTATATTGAGCAACCTAATGGATTTCAATTGACTGATCAGGGAGATATGGTTTTCTGGTTGAAGAAAGCATTGTATGGACTCAAGCAAGCCCCAAGAGAATGGTATGCCATATTGGACAAGTATTTGTTGAAGCTTGGATTTAATAAAGGTACTGTTGATAGTAATTTGTATTTCAAGATTGATCATGATAAAGATTTGATTGTTGAAGTCTTTGTTGATGATATCATTTTTGGAGGAGATGATAGTTTGTGCATGAAGTTTGTTGATGAGATACAAAATGATTTTGAGATGTCTATGATTGGAGAAATGAAATTCTTTTTGGGATTGCAAATTACTCAACTAGATAGAGGGATCCTTATATCTCAGTCCAAGTATGTGAAAGAAATGCTAAAGAAGTTTGGTATGGAAGATTCAAAGCTAGTTGGTACACCTATGGTGATCGGATGTAATTTGAGACAAGATGATGATTCTCCTAAAACAAATCAGTCTAGATATAGATCCATGATTGGTGGATTGCTCTATTTCAATCAAACTAGACCTGATATCATGAATGTCATATGCATTGTTGCAAGATTTCAAGTTGATCCTAAGGAATCTCTTGTGATAGCTATGAAGAGGATTTTCAAGTACTTGAAGGGGACAATTGATTTTGGCCTATGGTATCCTAAAGAAGATAACCTTACTTTGAGTGCTTTTACTGATGTTGATTGGGCAGGAGATGTGAATGACATAAAGAGTACTAGTGGTGGTTCATTTTTCTTGGGAAAGAAGCTAATTTCATGGTTAAATAAGAAGTAGAATGCCATTTCTTTATCTACTGCAGAGGTGGAATACATTGTCGTTGCTAACAATTGTACTCAAGTATTGTGAATGAAGCAAATGTTGAAAGATATCAGATTTTTGTATGATGAACCTGTTGTTATATTCTGTGATAATTCAAGTGCAAATAACATTTCTAAGAATCTGGTGTTGCATTCAAAAACCAAGCATATATCTATCAAGTTTCACTTTTTGAGAGAGAAGGTGAGTGAAAAGGAAGTCAGATTGGAGTATGTGCCCACTAAGGAACATATTGTAGATATCTTTACCAAGCTCTTGCCCAATGATAATTTTGAGTATCTCAGAGGGAAGCTAGGGGTGATTACCCCTCCTAATCAGAATTAAGATGCATTGACTTGCATCAGTCTGTGCATTTCATAGTCATATCTTATGATCTGGATTGATGTTATGGGGGCTACTACTCAAGGGGAGTAGTTATATGTTCAAAAATGTGGTTTAGAGCTTGTGTGGAGAAATTTAATGTATATCTTTGTCATTGATGTCAAAGGGGGAGAAGAGTCGTGAAAAAATGTGAAAGAGTTACGAAGAAAAGTGTCAAAATCTAAGGGGGAGAAAGTGCTAAGATAAAGTTGTGTTGATGGTGTTTTTCACATCATGTGTTTCCATCAATGCCAAAGGGGGAGATTGTTGGATATTTTTGATATGCAGTTGTCATTGATGTTAACACTATTGGAATTAATGTCTTTAAGGTTGTCTATCTCGAGGATATTGAGAAAATTGTAATAAAATGAGTTGCAGTTTGTCGGTGATGTAGTGAAGTTTAGTATAGCCACCATGTTGTTGGCTAGCTCAGTATATTGATGATAAGAGGTTGTGGATTAAAGGGATTGTTGTAAATTACATCTAGTTTATCCACATGAATTTTTAGAGGTTCACATGAAGATTTGATTGAGTTATGAGTATCTTGTTCTGACAATTGTTTTGTTGCTTCAGTCAATGTTCCTGAAAGAAGATAATGTGATTCTAGTAATTTGAGTTGTTGCAGATACTTATATAGTGATTCATGATTCTTGTGGATGTTTCTATATCATGCTCTATCTGTGTTGTTGATCTGCATTGATTTTTGTGCTCATGATTGGTGATTTTCTTTTGTGTGTTCATTTTTTTCATGATCATGGTCGACAGGGTGATTGTAGTGTGTTGTGGATCTTTGAGGCATAATTGTTTAAGGTGGTTTATGTTTGAGGATGTTGTTTTGGGTCCTTACTATGTTTTGGATGACATTATTTAGTGTGCATTAATAATTTTTTATTGATTTGGGCTGACAGTTTTTACTCATTTTATATTTTGTTAAAGCCAACATGTAGTTGTTCTAATCTCTAGTTGCGGATATATATGATCGATTGTTTATACCATTTGAGGGTATGGTGTGAGTGATGTGCGAAGTGTGTGAGTTTTGTGTGTGAATAATGTTCTAATCATTTGAAGGCAGAAGTAAAGTGTGAATACGAGTGAGAAGATGTTTATGTGCTTAACTGGAACTATAATTAGGCATTAGCAAATGCTATTTTCTCAGTTCAAAATATTTTGGATGTGATTCGAATATTTTTGTAAGACAGTGTGTCTTCCTTTGGGTAGTAATCCTTTTGTATTTGAGTAGTGAGCTCTAAGCAATGTGCCTGAATGCATGTTCATTCCTCATTTACAATTCTCTTATACTTCTAACAGAGTATAATCTTGTGGATTAACCTCCAATGTGGTTTTTCCCCTAACAGGGTTTCCACATAAAAAAATATTGGTGTTATGTGTGTTTTCGATGTTGTGATGTTTCATACTTTCATGTTTGTTTATTAGATCTAAGAATAAGTTTAATAAGTATAATGTATGAGACAACTGATTCACCCCCCCTCTTAGTTGTCTTCTCTTGTGTTTCCAATGCTTACTTGGTCAAGTAAGAATATCTTCTTTAGTTCCATGCCCAGGATAATGAGTATATTACTCTTCAAAACCATATCCCTAGCTTCTTGTGGGTTAATATCAACATTATCAATTCTCAATTCATTGAAAGCATAGGCTACAATCTGATTGTGTTGAGACTCTTCAACACCCATCTTGTTTGTCTCTACCCTTTCTTCAAACTCTCTCATTTTCATTTTAACCCAGAAATCCTTAAATTCAGGGGTCTTAATGAAATCATCATCTTAAAAAATTTGAGAGCTACAATTTCCATCTCATCATCCTGCATTTCCCTTTCACTCTACATATGGATATCAATTCTAGCCTCTAGTTTATGAGCTTCAGTTTCATGGGTTGGTTGATCAGCTACCTCAACATCATCCTTCAAGCTCCTTAGTACATTGGCCAATTCTTTTGTATCTCCCAATTCTTTGCTCATTACATAGGAGACCAATCTATGTTGCTCCTGTGTCTTCTATTTCTTGGAAGTGGTTGTTTAGGAGGTTTTTCAGGAGGTGATTCTTGAGGAACATGACATACTAAAATAGTGTCAAGAGATGGCTCTAGAATTACAGTACCACTTGGCCTTTTTGGGAGATAATTTGGTGGGCCTCTCCTCCTCTGTTGTAGACTTAGCTGCATACAATTCATCAAAATTATCAATTATCAAATTTATCCTCTTAAGAGGATTTGCTTCTTCTACAAAATACCCCAAGAAGTCATTATTCTTCTTCTTCATTTCTTCCTACAGCTTCATCATGATCTCCCATTTTCTTTTCCTCTGATATACCTCTTGCGAAGTGAAGAAGTTTCTAATCACATCCACTTCATAATCCACTTGATGAGTGATTGTGGCCTTTGTGAGGAGGTTTTGTCTTATAAAATTTATATGGCCCTCAGGGTCAAAACCCTTTCACTTCCAAGCCTCAAAGAATATCTTGTCTTAAGGTAATATTGTAATTATTCAAGGGTGTCATATCCAAAAAATATTTTTTCACATGTTGTCAAGTTAGGTAGAAATGCACCCTTATTTTGTTTTTGTGTGACATCCTTTTCCATCCAAAACATCTTCCACATAAATTCTAAAAAGGCTAGCTGAAGAGGAACACATTTTGGAAATATATGTGGGGCCTGTGGGCACCCATAAATCCTAATTCTTGTGACATCCTATAGAAAAAACCAATCACCAAAGTTATGAGTATGACCTTGTTTTGGTTTCAAATCCAAGGGCATCAATAGTTGTAGTATAGGTCTGTGTAATCTTGGCGATGAGTGGCCAAGAACTCTCATAACTTTATACACAAAGTCATCATGGAACACTACATAATCAGAGTTTTGGCATCTGCTATCCCATGTATAACACCATCGTTACATGAGCAACAAGTTCCCTTGTTGATCAACCTTACCCAAACACATCCTTTTGGTCCATCTATCTTTGTTATGGTATAGTATCAAGTGACACAATAAATAATAATGCATAATGTTACAAGGGCCTTGTTATCTCTAACTTGCAAGAAGCCTTCATGCAATGCCTTCTCAAGATATGAGGAAAATTCATATTCAATATTTGTCTCGGGGTTCTGAATTCTCATAGCCATCATCATCAAACTAACTGGAATTTTTTCTTGTGCATCTATCCCAAGTACTTGACAAAAAGCAAAGTAGGTTTTCTTGAAATAAATCTGAAAATTTTGTACATCAAACGGTTTGGTGGAAGATGGGGAGATAGGTATCACCTTGTTGTTGACACCCATTTTCATGTATATGGGGAGTCCATCACTTATGTGTGTTCTCCTTAACCTAGTATATTCTTCCTCACTCTTTTGCAAGTCAACCTTAGTGATGGCCTGTTTGTTTAGATTGAAGCATTCAATGATTACAACTTTTATTAATGTTACCAACAGTGACCCATCTATTATCCTCGCGGACTTGGTATCAGGGTGGTAATTCTAGGCTAGAACTCTAATGAAATCCACATCTATGAAGACATTCAGGAAAATTATCTTAGCTAAGTCTAATGCCCATAGATTTGATATTGGAATTATTTCTTCCCTTTTTTCATAGAAATACCAAAACAATTCCCACCCTGAAATAGGAATAAGGTCATCCCTACAATCATGAGTTGTATCCTTGAAAACCTTCTTGTATCCTTTTTTAGTTAAGTTAGGAAAGATATCTAAGATAGATTGTTGTAATGATCTATTTTTACCCTTAGGCTCTTCCTTCTTAGTCTCAGGTTCTTTCTTTCTAGGTGGCATGATACCTAATGTTGATCTCCTTTTACCTTTAGGATTTTCCTTCTTACTCTCAGGTTTTTCTTTTTAGGTGACATGATATCTAATTTCAACCTCTACTCGAGCTTTCTAAGTGTTTAAATGCAAGATTTAAAACAATTCTATGCTTATAAAGTTGCTTCTGTAAGTTCAATGTACTTACCCAGTATGTGATAGTTGAAAAACTTTTCCTTGTTGAACTCCTAGCTCCTTGCACGTAAATCCTTGCAAATGAATGCCAAAACAATGTTGATTTCCTAATTTGAATGGCTTATGAGTTCAATAATGTCATCATTAATATCAACCTTATGCCAAATATTATGTGATCAACTCATATTTTGAGTTTGAATGTGTTCCATTGATTTTCACAAGATCTTAGGGTTGTTAATAGTTATGCATTTAATATCACAACTAATAACAATTCCCTAATAGTTTATACCACAACACCACTACCTCTTTCTTTAACTGGTGCGGGATAGCGAGGTCATCAATCTTTTTATTTATCAAACTTACCATTATATTGTTGTCTTGAGATTTCTCTATCGCGAGATAGTGGGGTGTATACCACTATACTGCAAGCTTCTTTATGCTTCATTGTGGGGCAATGAGACTCTTACCGCACTACCACTCTTTATTATCTCATTCCTTGCAGGGTGGTGGGTTGTTCCCCGTTATACCACACTGTTCACTTTTCCTTGTTATGGTATTATGGTTATAATGTAATTAAGCTCTTTTATACCCACCAAATAGCACCTTTATTATGCTACCCCCATGGTATTGCGGTGAATAATTTTATGTTGTCTATTATATACCACCATCCTGCTAAGGGTTCAAATTGATGCTACAGCATTGCAGTAAATGACTTTTATGGATGTAAAATAGCTAGACATGTTTTTGTTTAAGTATATATGATGAATTTTTTGGTTTTGTATAGGTCTTTTAGTGTCAATTAGACCTAAAAAAATTATATGTTTGTTTACAGTGGGGGGGCTTAGTCAAAAATAAAAAGGAATATAAGGGTCGAGGCTTAGGTCATGGAGCTCAAGGTTAATTGTGATGATGGAAATAGGAAAATTTTGAAGGTTCTAACACACCTCATGATGAACTAGAGTATGTTTTTCCTTCATCCTTCTTGTGTTATGTTTTTAGGATTTCTTTTCTTATGAATATATCCCTAAGGAAAATTTGTTTGATACCTATAATTGTAAACATTTTTTTGGTTTTTTCTTGAAAATTATTTTTAATCTATAAACTGAATTCTATTTTAAGTTTCCATTTGCAATAATCAGTGGATTGGAAAGTCAATAGTTATCAAACTATGAACTCAATAAATTTTTATTGATTCAAGTTAATGATTTATACATTATTGCTTATTTGGACTTCAAGAAATGAGGAAAAGGATTGTAAGATGTAAATTAGATGATAGTGATCGTAATGTTGAAATTTTAGTGACAAATTATGAGCACTTACATAGTGAAAAAGTGGCCAATAATAATGAATATTTATCACTTCTTGGTTTGACAAACAGACAAGTTGTAAATCCACTAAGTAGTATATTATTTGTTTAATAGTGTTTAATGAAATTTTATAGGTAAGAGATTTATATATATAAGACATAATATGATTTTTTTTTGTTTTATAGGAAAGAAAAAGAGTGCAAAGAAAATGTAGAGAAAAATAAAAGGAAAGAAAAGATACAGTTCCTCCATCTCACAAAATTCAATGCATTTGTGATTCAACAAATGCAGTTGGTGAAAACAATAGTTGTGATGATGTGCAACCTGATATAACACATGGTGATGTGCAATGTCATGATGATCTCTTAGCACAAAGTCTAAGAGAGAATATTGAACATCAAAGAAAAGGAACAACAAGTCTGTAGATGATTTATTCAGCATTAAAGGATGTGTTTGAAGTGAAATTTGTGGATACCAATATTGGTCTACTCATGCCACACCTGATGTGGCCAAGAAGCATGAAGTTTTGGTTAATGAAATTCATGAAGAGAGATCTCTAGTTGCATCTATTGTGCCTTAGAGTGCACCTGTTGCATCTAGAACTTTTGATGGAACTAATGGATCAGCTAGAAATACTAGTAGTGATTTAATAGATGTGTCTCCTTTTTTCAAAAGACAAAGATTGAGTCAAGATTTGTACAGATCTATAGAGGGGAATGAAAAAGAAAGAAAATGAGAAGGAAAGAAGCCATTCTTGGTTGAGGTATCGATAGATGGTGAGCCCATTGGGCCAAATGCTGCAAAGTTGGCCTCTGAATTGGGTGTAAGATGTAGGAACCATTTGGATATTTAAAAATCAAGTTTTGTAGAACAAGATCCACAAGCTGTGGAAAATGTTATACAAAAAATTGAAAATGTTTTTAAGACTACTGGTGGACAAGTCTCTAGAAAATATTACAAGCAAAAGATGAAGATTTTTAGATACAATTGCAGAAAAACAATCATGGAGGAAAAAGAGATGTTAGACTCCACTCTATCTCCCAAAAAGTGGGAGGTATTGAAAGAAAGTATGCATTCCAAAGAATATTTTGCAAAGAGTAACAAAGGAAAGAGAACAAGAGATAATGTGAGAGTTGGATATACATTTGGCTAAGGCGGGTTGCATGCCAAAATGGAAAAAATTGGAATAAGTGTATGGATTTTTGGTTCAATTTACATTGTGTTATTTATTTCAATTTTTTATTGAACTGACTATATGTTGAAATTGACATTATATTTTGGGTGGAAAATAGTAACTGAGAAGTAGTTGCATAAGATATTGTCAATTATATGGCAGCACTAGATCCTAGTAAATCTAAGAGTAGGATGAAGTGGAAATCTAGTTTGTGAATAGAAATTTCACAACCATCTATTAAATGCCTAGCAAGAGCCTCTCTAGATCATGTCAACTCAAATGAAGGGTACCAAAAGGTAATGAGTTGCATATATGGTCTCACTTAGAAATTTTTGCAGTTGGTTGCCTCCGTTAACCCTATAGTTTCTACATGGAATGAGCATAAATCCATGGATTTAGATGAGGTAAGAGGCTCTATAGATCTAATTTCTTCTTGTTTGGAAATTCTATATACAAATGCCTCTTAATAGGTAGATTATTGAAATATGAGCGTAGGAGAATCCAACCCATTTTCTTTATTGTTGGAGTGATCTAGAAAATGTTCTTTTGGATAAATCTATAGCTTGCATTCTTTACTTGACTATTGAATGCTTTGTATATTCTTTTGCACTATGGTAAAACCACATGTAGAGAAATTTTATCAAAGCAATAGGAAAAATAAAATGCCTTCATGATGTCAAGAGAGTTGTTGATATTGATAGTGATCATGATGAAGTGGACAAGAATTCATAACACAGTTGTTATAGTTGTCCTAAATTTGAGGTAATATAATAGTTCTTAGTATCTATCCCAATGTTTTGTCATTGTTCATGCTTAAAATGTTCTTTTGGACAAAAAATTATAGCTTTAAAATTCTTTAAGTTGTAAGTTAATCTATCCCAATGCTTTTGAATTCTTTACTTGACTTCTATTAATTTTTGCATGATGATTAAACCACATGCAGAGCAAATATATAAAAATTGAATGAAAAGAAAAGGGCCCTATTAATAGAACAAAAAGGAATTCCCTTAAAGTGGACAGAGAAATGCTAAGAAGAATTTGATCAAATCAAGAATTATCTATTGACTCCACCAATTCTTGTGCCTTTGATTGATGGAAGACATTTTATATTATATGTAACAACAACTACATGAGTATTGGGGGCATTTTTAGCACAGAATGACAATGATGGCAAAGAACAAGCAATTTATTATATCAGTCGCACCTTAGTTGGATATGAGTTGAACTATAGCCTTATTGAACAAGCATGTCTAGCAGTCATATTTGTAGCCTAGAAATTGAGACATTACATGTTGAATCACAAAACAAAATTGATTGCCAAAATTGATCCTTTAAAATATCTTCTCAGCAAAGCAACTCTGACAAGAAGACTAGCTAAGTGGGTTATGATCTTAAGTGAATATGATATTGAGTACATTGACTGAAAAGAAATAAAAGGACAAGTAATAGTTGATCAACTCACAAATGCACCAGTAAAGGCAGACCATCCTTTGATATACAACTTTCTAGATTAATCAATCTTTGTCATAGACACACCAACAACATGGAAACTGTACTTTGATGGGCCTTACACAAGTCACGACTCAAGAGCTGGAATTTTGTTCATCACACCTCAAGGAGATTCCATTCCGAAGTCATTTTGAATAGCATTTTCATGCACTAATAACATAGCTAAGTACAAAGCATTATTGACAAGACTTCGAATGGCAATAAAATGGAAAATCAAGGATCTTCAGGTCTATGGCGATTCCTAGTTAGTGATCAAGCAAGTTAATGATGATTATGATACCAAGGATGAGAATCCAATACCCTAAAAGTGCATGGTTGATAGTTTTAGACTATACTTTGATGCCATTACCTTCGAGTAGATACCAAGAATCCAGAACAAAGTAGCTAATGTAGTGTCCCTCAGTTTCGACCATCCTTGGATCTAGAGTAAGTTTGTTTGGTTAAATTGAGTCATCTTTTTGTATTCATTATTATATTATTAAATTTGCTTATGAAATTATGTGATAAAGTAACTTTATAATTAGCCTTGATTAATCAATTTAATTAAATTAAATTGATTACAAGGTAACTTAGTTAATTGGGGGTAAAATAATAGTTAGATGAAAAGATGTTATATGTATTATGATTATTAATTTAAACAGTGAGATTTAAATGTCTAACAATAGAAAAGCAAATAAAGCTAAATACTATTATCATTGGTTTTTAATTAATTAAATGGGAGAGAAATTTAGAGCAGTGTTGATCCGTATTTTATATCACTTATAAATACTATATCATCATAGATTGTCATATCCCGATATTCAGAAACATAATATACCCTCTTGTGTATTTGAGATTTCATTGTGATGTTCTTAATGTTGGGACTCAATAACAAATATACATAGAATAAAAAAAACAATAATATATATATAGTCAAATGCCCAAGCTAGTTAATTGTTTGAGTAAAGTTTGAATACATTTATATGGAAATTACTTAAATGTATCTATATCTTTATTATAGAAGTAATCAAATAATACTGTCTTCTTGTTTAGTGAGGAATAAAGTTGACATTTAATATCTATATTCAAACAGCAAAAGAAATATATTTAATATTATTAATTGGTATTATTAATATGTTTATATGTATATAAAAAAATTAATAATATTCAAAATAATAAATGAGCTCACATATACAAAGTTGATATAATGAATAAACTTATTTAAGTAGCTAAAGAATCACACCCGTCCTTGCTTCAAGTCTTTCTCCCTCACCCACGTGCATTCCATGAGATCACATTTCTTGGAAATTTCGTCTTGTAGATCACGTGCCTGGTCCTTGTTTTTGAGACTTCATCCTTGTGAAGCATTCTTTATATATATATATATATATATTTATTTATTAGTTCCTACCGCCAGGCAGGAATACTTATGCATTCGCCCAGAATGCTTTTAACCGGCAGCATCGGCCAATCACATTTCGCCACTTAACATATTACTTATTTTTTTGTATAGTTTGAATTTGGAGAGCTATTTTATATATTGGAAAATTAGCATTTATCTATTTTTCTATTTGTCCGAGTAGCTTTATAAATCATTTTCATTTTAAAATTTTTGGAAAATGCGAATGCATAAATTGATTAAATAAATTTAAGCAAAGGCATAGTTTAAAAGTTGGCGGCTAGAGGTACGTAATCCATGAATGCAGATTAAATGCATTAAAATATCAGGAAAATGCGAGCGCATAAATTGATTAAATAAATTTAACCAAAGGCATAGTTTATAAAAACTGGCGGGTAGACGTACGTAATGCATGAATACAAATTAAATGCATTAAATGGCATCTGGCTCGAGGTGAAGGCGCTGGAATGGCTTGGTGGCCACGCGTGGCCAGGTTACTTTGGTCATTTAATATAGAGTTAAGCCACTTGCTATGCATCTCTATTACTTTGCATGTGTTGTTTTTGTGTTCTGTAAGCGTGTGTTTTGAGGAAGAGTTTGTAGCAACTGAGTAGGAGATGTTATAGTTGCAGAGTCCAGACCTAGAAACGAGTTACTTGAGGTGATAATTTGTTAATTTTCAGAGTTTCGTTACATTAAAGTGCATAACAAAGTTGTATTTCATAGTGCTCTATTGTGTGGCTGAGCAGGGGATTTTGTAGTTGTAGAGTTGCACACTGGACAGCGAGAGACGAATTGCTTGAGGTCATAAGAGGTAACTTTTCATTTTTTTCTTCTATTTGATACAAGAAATGCAAGTAGGGTTTCATAGTGCTTTAAGGAATTCTTATACTTTGATTATAAATTCATATTTTAAACTACTTTTAGTATTATCTATTCGAATTTCTTGTTAAAATGCAAAGGTTTCATCTGCGTTTGATAGGAATTATGTAGAAACCCTCTTGTCCATTTTACTTCATGCATGTGAGCCCTGTAAAGTTTGTATATTTTTTATTACTGCAAAGCGGTCCCATAAAGAGGGCTTTGGAACCAAAATTATGTCAACGTGTGCGATAATGAGAGCTTTCGAACAATGAGTCGACAGTGTGTTGCTTTGAGCTTTTCCGTTGTCATCAAAGCATAAAGGATAGAGGGATTTTGTTAAACATCGTGGTTATTGTCCTCGTAGGCATAAATGCAAACAATGGGAGCATACAAAAAATAGGTGAACTGTTTGACAAAACTCGTGAAAGAAAAACTATTATATATGATTAGTTGTTTATATATTCATGCATTTGTAGAAGAAAAAATGGGAAACTAATACAATAGTGGGTAGTTATAACCCCCAAAAAGAATCAAACCTAGAACAAGAGCAACATCCAAAAAATTGCGCTTTAAAGTACCTAATGCACTAGAGAATTTACCATAGCAGAATACAAATTTTCATTTGCACATAGATAGACAAAAGAATGT
Source organism: Sequoia sempervirens (assembly GCA_007258455.2). Taxonomy (NCBI): domain Eukaryota; kingdom Viridiplantae; phylum Streptophyta; class Pinopsida; order Cupressales; family Cupressaceae; genus Sequoia; species Sequoia sempervirens. The sequence goes on along the minus strand of VDFB02000003.1, from coordinate 115,135,989 downwards.
AGTAGAAACCTATTTTCTGCCAGCAAGCATTTAAATTCTGTCAGATGTCGTGGTTACTGTTCTCATAGGTAGACATGTAAAATATGAAAGCATTTATAAGGCAAGTGAACTGTTTTACAAAACTCCTCAGGAAAATGGGCTTCCGGGGAATGCAATGAGTATTAAATCTGGACACCTTGATATTCACATGTTAACTTTGGCATTTTTATGGAGTTGGTAGCTCTCATTTACTCTTCTTTCATCTGATATCTAATTAATTAGGTGGCTGTTAATTAGTCTTTAAATACATAATAATAAAAAGAAAGAAATAATTATAAATATCCTTGTGGACATTTTAATTATGGGTTGTGATTTGTACTTGCATGTAGATGGATTAAGCACTCAAAAGTCACAGTATATGTAGCGTGTCAGCTAATAGGTCCATGTGACATTTATCCTTGTATCATTAGATAACTAATTAATTAGGTAGCTGTTAATTAGTCTTTAAATACATAGTAATTAAGAGAAAGAAAAAATTACAATTATCCTTGTGTACATTTTACCTGGTGATCAAATTCAAGGAACAAACATACGAAGCAAACAACAATTTGAGATTTTGTAATTGGAAAACTTAGACTGAATGCTTAGGAAGTTAGAAAATTGTATCTTGGGGTTATAAAAAACTATGTCAAATATGTTTTAGAATTCAAATTGCAATGTTGCCATAGAGCAGTCAAGTAATATTGCTTGATAAAATAATTTTAGACTTCGTGCAAAAGAGCAGTTAAATTCATTGCTAGAAGATTTGTGGTACAAGAACCTATGGCAACTAGTTTGTGTAGTTAATCTGATTTACATTTATACTTGTGTCTCTTGAATACTTGTGTCTCTTGAATCTAAAAAATGCTTGCTAGTGTTTTAATGGTTTTGGCTATTAGTATCCATCGCAGTAAGAGTATTATATATTGCAATTGTAATTTTGGGAGTTGTTTCCTTGAACTTTATTGCTATTCTTTTAGAAAAACAAACAAATGGTCTTCATTTTCTAATCAAAGCTTATTACATGGTGCAATGCTTTTGATTGGAAGAAGAGAGGTGGTGTAGCGGTCCAACTGTAGCAAATTCTTCAAGAAAAGAGTACAAGGTGAGTTTCTAGAATGAACCTTCTCCTTTGTTTACAATTGCATAGAGTAGACAAAGAAAAAGTTTAATTTAAGATTCTCACTATATTGATTGTACTTGTAGTCATATCGTTGCTTTTTGTTACAAGGACAATCTTTACAAATGGGTATTGTGAATGGCATATGCTATATGGTTCATAAAAATTAAACAATTGGGGTTCAAAAGTAGATCTTTGTTGCAATAACATGACATCAGAAATGCAATTATTATCCAATCAATTTATTTGGTGGCTGACTGCACTTTATAATTTAAACATAGTCTTTTTTATTTTGAGAGTTTGATTCTGAATCCATATGCATACTTTGATTAAAACTAGTGGCTGAAGGTACATAATTCATTGATGCAAAATCAATGCATTGAATGGCATCTGACTAAAGGGGAGGTTGTTTGGATTGCTAATTAGTCTTTGAATATATAACAATTAAAAGAGAGAAATAAGTAATAATTATCCTTGGCCACATTTCACATTTTGACCTTTCAATCAAAGTCAATTAACAAAGTAACAGTTAGACCTAAAGAAGGTTCAAGGACTATGCTGGTAGAAAACCATATTTTGGACAATGGCTAGAGAATCTGTTGAAATTGCTTTACAAACTTTGAAGCATATGCATTTTTCCTTTTGTTTACTTTCATTGTACATCTTAAATGGAAGTTGGGTTTCGCATTGCTGCAATGCATTTGGATACTTTGATTATAAAATCATAGTTTAGATCATTTTAAGTGTTATCCATTTGAATCTTTCCTTGAAATACCAAGGATTCATCTGAGTCTTGGAGGCAATGCATAGTTGTCCTATAAAGAGAGCTTTGGAACCAATGAGCTGTCATAAAGGATAGAGGAATATTGTCAAATATTGTGGTTATTGTCCTCATAGGCACACATGCAAAATATGGAAGCATATAGAAAGCAAGTGAACTCTTTAATAACCCCATGAAACATAGTCTTTGTATGCATTCATGCATACAGGTATGCATGTATATATGTGTGCATGTAATTATGTATATATGTATGCATGTATCTATGTTACCATGTATGTATGTGTGTATATAACAGATTACTATTGCATTTTCTTTAAATGCTTTTTTGTGGATGGTGCCAGCTAGTCATATTGTGGTTATTGTACATATTGCTTTTTATATATATGATCTCAATTTCGTAAGTTATTTTTTATATCGGTAAATTGGCATTTATCTATTTTTGCAACCCATGGGAGTGGCTTTTTGAATCGTGTTTTTTTTTAAATGCTCATGAAAATGAAAATGCATAGATTCATTGATGGCTATGTGTCTTCATGCATATATGCATATTTATAGGATTTATTGCTATCATGTAAAGGCCACATAAATATTCATTCCCCAAGTCTATGGGGTCATTTGAATATGTGCATATCTTAAGGGATCTATTAATACATGGATATGTGCATCCATGGATGCATGAATGCATATATATATGTATGCATGTAATCATGTATGTATGTATACATGTATATATGTGTACATCCATACATGTATGTATGCATCTGTGCATTGAAGCATGTGTGCAGCTATGTGTCTATGTATACATTTTATCCAACAATCAATGTCAATTAATAAACTAGCGCTTGTACCTAAAGAATGTTCAAGGATTGTGCCAGTAGAAAACCATATGCATATCAATATGTTAGAGAGCATGTATCTATGCATAGTTGTGTATGGATGCTAATTGTTTTGAATTCTAGTTGCATGTGATTGCATTAAACAATTAAGAATAAGTGCTAGATAATTGAAGTAAAATGACCCCATTCAGTTGGTAGATCAATATTTTTCAGCCCTTTACATGTTAACTGAGAGTTTTGAAGCTTTTGTTGTTCATTGGCAGCTAGTTTGGCATTGAACAATAGGTAGAACTTGTTATGAAATGTGGTTTCATAGGCATTATGTAGAGACCCTTTTGTCCATTCTGCAGAGCTCTCCCATAGTGAGAGCTTTGGAGCCAATGTGCTTTGAACTCGTCCCATAGTAAGAGCTTCAGAGGAATGTAAGGGCAATGTGTTCAAAATGCTTTGGAAATTGTTAAGCAAAACCAATTTTGAGAAGCGAACCCAAACTCTAAAATTTCTTTGAGCTTTTTGGCTATCAGCAAAGCATGAAGGATACAGGAATTTTACTGTTATCAAATGTCGTGGTTATTTTCCTTCTAGGTACATGTGCAAAATATGGAGGCATAGACAGGGCAAGTGAACTGTTTGACAAAATTTCTTGGTGAAATGTGGTCCCATGGAATGCACTGAGTATTTAGTCTGTGCACCTTGATATTCACATGTTAACTTTGTCATTTTTATCTAGTGTCTAGTTCTCATTTACTCTTCTATCATCTTATATCTAATTAATTAGGTAACAGTTAATTAGTGTTTAAATCCATAAAATTTAAAAGGAAGAAATAATTATAATTATCCTTGTGCACATTACACCTATAACTCAAAGCCAATTAACAAAACAACAATAGAAAACTATGTCCATCTTAATATGGTAGACAGTATGTATTTGTGCATAATTTTATAAGGATACCATGCATTGTGATTTCTGCTTGAATGAAGTTTGATTAAACAATTGATAGTTAGTGCTAGACAGCCAAATGAAATTAACTTAGGTAAATGGAAATAGAATGACCCCATCCAATTGTAAAATGAATATTTATGTGGCTTTTACATGATAACAGGCTTGCAGCCATGAGACTTCTTTGAAGCTTAAATGTCACAGTATATGTAGCATATTACCCAATAGCTCTATCTCACATTTCATTCATGTCGATTTAGGCAAGTTCATATTTCTCATTTACCCTTGTATCATCTCATATCTAAATAATTAGGCAACTGCTAATTAGCCTTTAAGTACATAGCAATTAAAAGAAAGAAATAATTACAATTATCCTTGTGTACATTTGAACTATTAATCAAAGGCAATTAACAAACTAGCACTAGAAAACCATGTGCGTGTTAATGTGTTGGATAACATGTATTTGTGCATAGGTGTATATGGATGTTATGAGTTGTGATTTCTACCATTATGTAGCGCTTACTATTACTTGTATAGCCAAGCCACATGCAAGTAGAATTCATAATTCATGGCATCCAGATACACTCAAGGACAAATACAAATCAAGGTTGTTGGCATCCTGATAAGAAAGATGATGAGATACATCCAATTAATGTATGTCACAACATCTTATTGAATGAAGATGATTTGGATAGGGAGGTTACAAATGAGAATCCTTATTGGTGTGTGACTAATGCTCTTTTTTAAGACTTGTCAAGAAAATTGCATGCCAATACTATTAGAAAACAGGTGGAATCAGATTTATTGATTGACTATGATTGATGGGTCAAATGTGTACAAGGATAGTTAAATAATTAGGCAACTGCTAATTAGTCTTTAAGTACACAATAATTAAAACAAAGAAATAATTACAATTATCCTTGTGTACATTTGAACTATTGATCAAAGGCAATTAACAAACTAGCACTAGAAAACCATGTGTGTGTTAATATGTTGGATAACATGTACTTGTGCATAGGTGTATATGGATGCTATGAATTGTGATTTCTGTTTGCATGTAGCTGGTTTAAACATTTAATAATTAGTGCTGGATAATGGAATGAAATGAACTTGGGCAAATGGAAATAGAATGACCCCATGGAATTGGAACATCAATGTTTACGTGGCTTTAACATGATAGTAGATTTGCGTCCATGAGACTTATTTGAATCTCAAATGTCATACTGTATGTGGCATATTAGCTAATTGGCTTAACATGATAGCTTTCAAACAAGTTAATTCAGCGATCATTCAAGCTAATTGGCTGATGAATTAATTATGTTGAGTGGTTAGTCATAGTTAATTATTAGTCATCTTTATCCTCCAAATCAGTTAAATCAATCTTGCCTATTCACATTCACAGATACACAATCTTTCTGACCATTTTGCCTGCTTTTAATAAAATAGGAGCTTTAGAACAGGATATGTACATTCATCTAAGCATGATAAGACGTGGATTTCTGACATATATTATGGTTTGAAATGTTGTCATGAATATGCATACACAATATGGAAGCACAAGAAAAACATGTAAACTGTTTGACAGATGTCCTCGAAGAAATGTTGGCTCTTGGTGTGTAATGATTGCAAGTTATGTAGAGAATTATTTGTCAAAAAATCTTTTTGCAAACTTTCAAGCAAATTAACTAAATAGCTAATCAAGTTAACTGTGAATCAAGTTACTTGACCAATCAATGAAACTAGTTCATTGATAGATCAGTTTTCTTGAATAGTTAATTATAGTTAATTATAAATCATCTTTATTCACCAAATCAATTAAACCAATCATGGCCATTCATATGCAAAGAAAGAATTTCTTGAAAAGGCTTTATAGACAAGGAAGCAAATGCAATTGCTAGGTGCAAACCGAAATTGCAAAACCTTTGCCAACATCTTCCTTTGTGTTTCTTGTGCTACAAATATTCAACAAGCTATAGCTGTCCATATTAATTGTATTCCTTTGTCTATGTTCAAGCCATCTATTTATTCTATTGCTTTCGCTATTATTTCATGAAAGCTCAAATGTCATAGTATATGTGGTGTATCAGCTAATAAGGCCATCTCACATTTCGCTCATGACAATTTAGTTTGTCTCATCTCTCTCTGATACATTAATCAAAGTCAATTAACAAATAAGTCAATCTTACACTTGACTCATGCAAATTAAGTCAATTCTATCTTTTACTCATTAATGAAATTAACTAATTAGCTTAACAAGATAGCTTTCAAACAAGTTACGACAGTGATCAATCAAGTTGTTTGACTGATGAGCCAATTGAGTTCAATAGTTAATCATAGTAATAGCAAAAAAATCCTTGTTAGATGATGTCATAGTTGAATTTGCTTTTGTGTGCCTGTCTGCACTTTTGCTATAGGTTGAAGCAATGATGCTTTATGGTTCAAGTATTAAGTGTAATTGGAAACCTTTCTTGATTTAAATTGATTGATTTAAATCTGTTTGGAAACCATACTTACAGTGGTTCTTTAGGCTCGATGCAAAACAACAATATAGTTATAATGCATAGCAAAAGCCTGTAGAGAACCATGCTCACACTTGTACATTTGGAATTCAAGAACCTATGATAAATAGTCTACCAGGTTAATTTGTTTTCAATTAATACTTGTTTCTATTGAATCTAAAAAAATACTTGCTAGTGTTTTTCGGTGTTTTGACTATTAGTATCCATTACACTATCACTGTCATCCATTGCAATTATAATTTTGGGAGTTGTTTGCACAAATGTGTTTTGATGCATTGTGAAACCCAACTTGCATTTCTGGGATAAAATGAAGCAAAATAAATAAAAGTAGCAATTTGTTACCTTGAGTAACTCGTCTCTTGGTGTTCATTCAATGAGCACAGGAGCTTTTGCTCTGTCACTGTAAACGTCCCCTTTGTATTGATAAAAGCTGTCAGTTTTCAAATCTATGCCTTTGCTTAAATTTATTTGTATATGGAGTAACATTGTTTTCAAATGCATGACTGATAATAACACGTATATTAGAAAACTTTGAATCAAAATACACAAATCATTAAAAAAATAATATTTCTCTCTTTGTCTTATATTGCTACAGATAGAGCTTCTTTTCAATCATCATATGTATACCCCACATATTCCTAGCCTAACTGTATTAACTTAGAGAGTCTTGACAAATTGCCGGAAGAGCTGACTATTTTCATCTTTGCATAAGCCTCCACTGTATTCCACACTATATTATTGTTGTCTACCTTTTTACCATCAAAACTTGTCTACATATGGAAAATGACTAAAATTACACATCCTTTTGTTGGATTACTTACCATGTTCTGCCACCTTAATAAGATCAGGTACAGCCGTAATGTATTAAAAATGAATTTATAACTGTGCAATGCAGTCAAGCCCCTATTTTTCAAGTTATAGCCAAACAAACTATATGATTATACCACAAATGGAGATTCTTACTCCAAACAAGAGGGAATAAAAACATAAGATGCAATTGTTAGCCAGGTCCTTCATTGCTCCCTTGCTACTGGTAGATATCACAAAAAAGTAAAAACCTATTTCTAAGATGACAATGAATTTAAGGCACTTGAAATAAGTTTGTCTCTATAATATTGCCCACACTTATTTATCCCCAGCAGCTATGTATTGGCTTATAGGTAGATATAACAGTTGAAAATGCTATCGTAGACATATATTCACAATGTGGAAATATAGACAAGGTCCAGGAATTGGAAACAAGGAATGCATAGGAAACATAAGCTATGAAATACAATGACATGTAGCATAAACAAGTAACAGTTTAAACTCCAATAATCTGTGAAAAATATTTTATGAACATTGATTTTTTATCAGATTACTTTTGAAAAATTCACGTACAGTAATGCAAAAAGGGTATCTGGTAATTTTGCTATCAATTCATATCACCCAAGAACTGCTTCTGACAGAGACACACTTCCTCCTCCATTTGTTTTAGTTTAGCAGAATCTGGTCAAGAACTTTATTTTGTTAAATGAAACAATCAGGAATTTGGAAAATAGAAAAAATAATGGATTGTTGAGCTTTCTAATTCATCATGATTTTTCATTTTTTTTACCCCACTTTTACAGCATACTGAATAACAAGCAACTAAAAACAACATTCAGAACTCTACAATGCTCTTGTAGAATGAGAACACAAACAAGTATTCAAGGGTACCTATGCTGTTTACTTCTGCTCCAAACTCTAAAAGAAGGCTCGCACAGTCTTTGTATCTATTTGTTGTTGCAATGTGCTAAACACAGGATATCAAAAAGATTTGTCATATTGTTCTGAACTCTCAATAAAAAAAGAATCTCCATATCCTACCATCAAAGAAAATGCATTAAAGTCAAAGGAGTTTGAAATTGAAGATAACAAACCTAATAGCACTCACTTGGATAAACTGTTTTGTATAGTCTGAATTTTATTGGTTCCTAGCGTCAAGGCAGGAATACTCATGCATTTGGTTGGAATGCTTTTAACTGGCAGCATTGGGCAATCACATTTCAGCATTTAACATATTACTTTTTTTTTTGTATACTTTGAATTTGGAGAGCTATTTTTTATATTGGAAAATTAGCATTTATCTATTTTCCTATTCGTCTGAGTAGCTTTATAAATCATTTTTGTTTTGAAAATTTGGGAAAATGCGAATGCATAGATTGATTAAATAAATTTAAGCAAAGGCATAGTTTAAAAACTGGTGGCTAGAGGTACGTAATCCATGAATACAGATTAAATGCATTAAAATATCAGGAAAATGCGAGCGCATAAATTGATTAAATAAATTTAAGCAAAGGCATAGTTTATAAAACTGGCGAGTAGATGTACGTAGTGCATGAATACAAATTAAATGCATTAAATGGCATATGGCTCGAGGTGAAGGCGCTGGAATGGCTTGGTGGCCACGTGTGGCCAGGGTGTTTTGGTCATTTAATATAGAGTTAAGCCACTTGCTATGCATCTCTATTACTTTGCGTGTGTTGTTTTTGTGTTCTGTAAGCACGTGTTCTAAGGAAGAGTTTGTAGCGACTGAGCAGGAGATGTTATAGTTGCAGAGTCTAGACCCAGAAACGAGTTACTTGAGGTGATAATTTGTTATTTTCCACAGTTTCTTTCCATTAAAGTGCATAATGAAGTTGTGTTTCATAGTGCTTTAGTTGGACTATCACTATCACTTTGTGCCTGATGTGTCAGTGCATGTATGTATGTATGCATGTCTCTATGTACATATGCATTTATCTATGTGCATATCTATGTAAACATTTGTAGATGCATATATGCATGTATGCATATGTCTCTGGATATATCTATGCATATATGTATGTGTGTATAGATGCATCTATGTGTATATGCATGCATGCATATATGTTTACGTCCATACATGCATTTATGTGTGTCTACATGGATGTATCTATACATATATATACATATGTATATATATATATATATATGTGTGTGTGTGTGTGTCTATATGTCTTTTCTAGGAAAGAGTTTACAGTGACAGGGCAAAGGTTGTCATGGTTCTAAAAAGGACACTCATAGACAAGTTACTTCAGGCAATAAATAGTTATTTTCATCAATTTTCTTTTTTTTAGAGTCCATAGGCAGATTGGGTTTCACAGTGCTCAGCCTATGCTAATCTTCATAGACTAGTTCCTCGGATGAACAATTGTCTTTTGTCCAATGTACAATATGGGAGCTTAACAATAACTTGGTGCTTATGAGTCCTCTAAAGATTACATATCTTCAATTACTGTAGAACTATTCCATAGTGCAAGCTTTAGAGCCATTGTGCTATTAGCATCTGCCATAATGGGACCTTTCGAACAATATGTGGACAATGTGTTGAGAAGGCCTTACAAACTGTTAGGAAAATGCAATTTACAGATATAAGCCTAAACTCCACAATTTCTTTCAGCTTTCTCGTTGTCATTAAAGCATAAAGGAAAGAGGATTTTTTCCAAACGTCTAATTTATGTACTTTTACATGATAATTCACCTTATTAATTAATGAATCAAATTATCTTAATTAATTAATGTTCTTTTCCCTTCTATCATTTCATATCTAATTAATTAGGTAACTGCTAAATAGTATTTACATACATAATAATTAAAACAAAGAAATAATTATAACTATCCTTGTGCACATTTGACCCATCAATCAAAGTCAATTAATAAATCTGATTCCACTTGTTCACTGATAGTATTGGCATGCAATTTCCTTGAGAAGTCTTGAAAAAGAGGATTACTCACACACCAATAAGGATTCTCATTTGTAACGTCCCTATCCAAATCATCTTCATTGAATAAGATGTTGTGGCATACATTAATTGGATGTATCTCATCATCTTTCTTATCAGGATGCCAACAACCTTGGTTTGTATTTCTCCTTGAGTGTATCTAAATGCCATGAGTTATGAATTCTAGTTGCATGTGGCTTGATTGCACAAGTAATAGTAAGTGCTACATAATGGTACAAAATAAACTTATGCAAATGGAAATGAAATGACCCCATTTAGTTAGAAAATCAATATTTATCTGGCTTTCACTATTAAGTGATAGCTGGTCTAGCATTAAACAGTAGCTAGAAATTGTTTTTATTAGAACTTAACAGTGCTAGCACAGGTCTGTGTTGTTTTTTGGCTTAGTATTGACAGGTTGCCATAGCCTATTTACACTTCTTTAGACGCTTAAGCAAATATGGCATCTATTCCATTAATTGCTCTTAAAGAGCTTATGCCACCATTGCAATAATAGAATTACACTAATGCATGCATATGCAAAATATGTTCTATATTATAGGGTACACAAATAACAATAACTATTTTAAAATTATAAAATGCAATTTGCATTATAAGAAACAAAAGTTCTTACTTAGGTTCTTTCTCATCGAAATGAATCTACATAAGAATTTTGTTTTGTTTTTATAAATAACATAGTATATGTCACTCACTGTACTCATTTGTCTAAATTGTCCTTGTAATAGGGATCGGTGCTTTCAACTGTATTTAAACAATCATGCACAAACTGCAACGTGAGGTTAGCATATTAACCTTCTCCTTTTTTTAAAAAAAAAAACAATGCAGAGTTTTCCAAATATGCATTTCTAGGAAGATTTCCCATGGTTGTAGATGAAATAGTATATTTTTTTATAGTTTGCTCACTTCTCAATTTTGTCATTGTACTAGGAAAAATTACTTGTGCCTATAATAACAGCCAGAATTTGTACATTGCTGCAAGTATACTTGATCATTCAATAGCAGATTGCAAGGTCAGCTTTCCAAATTGTCTTACTGCTTTTCTTGAAATGCAATTGAAATTCTTCAATATAATGACCGCATAAAGTTCTTTTTCATGTTTTCATTTTGTCATCTTGTATTCCTCATTTCTTTGAACACAAATGATTTAAAAGGCTGCTTGCACATATAGAAACAGGAAAATGCATTTTCCACAATTGCAATAGTAATTTTTCTTCGAAAAATAGAACAAGTTTTGCTTATGTGTTAACTAGTTATACTTCCTCTATACAATATCCATAGAATAGAATGAACTACTAGAATGTAATTTTTAAACCCTGTTTGCAGTTTCAAATAGCCTATAAAGTCATAGGTCTTTGTTTTATGTCAACTGGTTTTTACCTATATGCATTTAAGGAAATTTTGTTCATAAGACTACTTATATCTGTGGCAAGTTGCTATGCAATGTGCAAGTGAACGTATGTTTAATCTTCCTGTATTGCAAAAAAAGACCACAAAGTTAATTTTAAAAGCTGACATGGCACATGAGTACAATGAATGATGTACTACATTACTCATAGACATGACGCAATATTTTTCCATGGTCTTGTGTACATGCAAAATGACATTAACCACAATTTTTTTTTGCTCACATTGCCAATTTCACTATGTGCTTTAAACCTCTAAAGTAAGAGAAAACTGAGGAAAGAAACTATTTATTGCCTCAAGTAACTCATTTCTAGTTTTGGACACTATAACTATAACAAAGTCTGCTCAATCACTGTAGACTCTCCTAGAACAAAGACTTGTAGAATAGAAAAATAATTTGTGCAAAGTAATATTCATGCTTAACAAGTGATTTAAGTCTATAACAAATGAACAAAGCAGCCTGGCTATACATTTCCACCAAGCCATTCCAACAGTTTCTCATCCACCCACATGCTATTTAATGCATTTACTTTGCATTTATGCACTGTGTGCCTACACCTCTGAGTTTTAATCTCTTTTTTTTATTATTTAATCGATCTATGCCTTCACTTTTGCTCAATGGACCTATGCCTTTGCATTTTCCTCAAATTTTTAAAACTCAAATGATTTTTAAAGCTATTCCCACAAATAAGAAAAGCCATAGATCTTCTTTGATCAATCAATGCCTTTGCATTTCCCTGATTTTTTTAAAACAGAAATTATTTATGAAACTATTCTCTACATGCCACTTAATTCATGTTTATGTGAATAGATTTTAAAATCATTTGCTCTTTGAGAAAATCAGTCACTTAGAAGTACATAGAAACAAAGGAATCCAATTACACAAAACATTTAAAGACCATAGACTGAGATTGACAATGTGAGCAAAAAAGATTCTTATCCACCATTTCTTGCATGTAAACAAAGCTACCTGAAAATATTGTTTTGTGTTTGTGGCATTGAAAGTATACATCATGCATTGTACTCATTTATCCAATTTGTCAATGTAACAGGAATAAGTACATACAATCCTGGTGGGGGACAGTGGATGACAAGGTCAGGTTGAAGAATTAATACTATTTTTCCCTTGTGCTTCTAAAAAATTGTTTGTTGTATAATATGTCACATAGGCTTATGCTACTACTCAAGATCCATTTTCCAACATATATAGAGATTATTATCTTCCAAGATGCTCGACAACATGATTAATACTATAGAATGCTATTGAGTAAAAGCACATAGGCAACATAGGAAAAAACTATAGATTTTGTAATCTAGATGATAGCATTTGATACTATTCATACATAACATCTGCTATTCTCAAACACATTAGGATACAAAAGAAACAAAGAAAATGATAGACGATGACACCTATGAATTGACAAAGCGCCCCCAAATATCAAACATTGACTACGCGCTTAAGAGCGGGGGCATTTGCAGATTAAGTACTTTTGCATACAATGTTGGCGATTGTTTGTTTGACTCATTACAACTACTGCTCAACAATCGCTACACATCAATTCAACTACGAAACGGAGCTATAGATTACTTCTTGAGTTGCCTTCAAAACAAGGCCAAAGAAGCAATAAAATCATACAACTATGAACTAGACCCTGATACTCTATATACATTGCACAAAGTACATGATCCGCAAACATATTTCCGCAGAATGCAATTATCTGCAAAGCCACAGGCAGATTGCACTGAAAGTGGATTGTGGGGTGACTTATTCTGCATTCACTGGATATCCAAATGGTTGAATATACAAATATGCCTTTGGTCAAGAACAACAGCAAGAAGGTACTTATAGTTCAATAGTTCTGATTACACAGAATCAGTCTCTATACTATTTCATGACATGAATTCTTTAAGTGGACACTTTGAACCATTGTTAAAAATTGAAACACAAAATGTAACTCCAAAACAGCTCGTAGGTTCACATGAAATTAAAAAACTATGCACAAAGTATCCTCAAATATCAAACATTGACAATGTCCTTAGAGCTGAAGGCCTTTGTAGATTAAGCACATTTGCATATAATGCTGGTGATTGTTTGTTTGACTCGCTTCAAGTACTACTTAACAATCAGTACACCTCAACTCAATTACGAAATGGAGCTATAGATCATTTCCTAACTTTCCTTCAAAATAAGGACAAAGAAGCAATTAAATCATATAACAATGAACTAAATCCTAATACTTTATATACATTGCACAAAGTACATGACCAAGAAACATACTTCCGCAAAATGTGATTGTTTGCAAGACCATGCACAGACCATAGTGAATGTGGATTGTGGGCTGACTTGTTCTGCATTCACTAGATATCCAAATGGTTGAAAATACAAATAAGCCTCTGGTCATTGACAACATCAAGAAAGTACTTAGATTTCAATGATTCTGGATATATAGAATCAGTCTCTATAATGTTCCATGATACAAACCCTCTGGCTGGACATTTTGATCCGCTTCTAAGAATGAAAGCCCAAAATCTTACTCGCCAATGCTCAACAAGATTACTCCAACTTAAAAAGTTGATCAGAAGTGGTCCACAATACAAAATTACTTACTTGAACAAGACACATGCTTTGCCAAAAAACAAGAAGAATTTGATACCATTTGTCACAACAAACAATTTTAAACATAAATCAACAATAAGACTTAATCACCTAAAGAACTTGATTAGAAAAGAAAAACAAAAAGAAAGTATACCTACCAGTCCAAAGAAAAAAAACACATTGTCACCAATAGAAATTTATAAAATAGCAATACAAGATACACCAAAATACCCATGTGCAATTTTCCAAGTGCTCTGTTTGAACAAGGACATCAGGACATTCAAAGAAAAAAAAAAGAACTATACTGTAAGCTACTACAATCAGATTCCTTACCATTCACAGATTTTGTATGTCATGTATGCTACTTTGCATTGAAACAGTCCACTATTCCAAAGTATGCTACCCCATAGAAAATAAGAACTAATAGACCATTGTGCTATGTGCAAAATTTAACTCAGCTAGAAGAACGACTTGTCTCACTTAGAATTGCATTTGCACAAATTTGGGAACTAGGGTTCAAAAGGTCTCAAATAGGCCTAACAGGTTCTATTATAAATGTTCCTGTTGACATGAACATTGTACAAAGAGCATTACCACAATCAATTAACAACACACAAACAATTGTTGTTTCATTGAAAAGGCGCTTACAATACAAAAATGCATTTCAAAAAGGCATGGTGTGCCCAAATGTCATCATGCAAGCTTTGACTCAATTAACAAGGACACCATTATACAAAATGCACAAAGTCCACATAAACCAAGATTGGCAAGAAGTTCTCCAATGCACTCAAGAAAACGAAGACAATAGTCCACAAAATACAAGTGAAACAGAATCAGATAGTGAAATGGAAAATGAAAACCCATCAGAAACATTGATACATGGATTTACTGAGTCTAGAAGTATCCATAACATGGAAGACAAGATTATTGAAATTGCACCTGCAGAGGACAAGTATCCAATTGGAATATTTAAGGACATGTATGCTGAAGAAATGAATTTCCCAACTTTATTCTTTGGCAAACCATGTGATAATGACATTGTAAAAAACTTTACATATCAGAAAATAGTACACTGGGAGCTCTTACAGTCACAAAGACAATTTTCATATCATACAACAAACATTTTTTTCAAAGCTATTAAGGTACTAATACAACAAGTATTGTCTACAATGACAATAAGAATCCGAAAAGGCCAGTTAAAAGAGCGAAAGCTATTTGCAAAAGATGTTAAACACAAACCAAATCTAGAAAAAATTCTTAAATCAGATATTGGATATGTTGATTTCAAAAGAATAAGAATCTATCCACACTATTCACAACAACTTAAGAAAAATGTATTTGCTATGATTCGACAACTAGGACCACTGACATTTTTCATCACTTTCACTAGTGCTGAGCAAAATTGGGATCCACTAATTCAAACATTACAAGAGCTGCACAATCTACACCATTCAGCACAAAACCATCAAGAATCTAATGATCCAACACACATTGACAAATTTGAACTAATCAAGAAAGATCCTATCACTTGTGCACGTTACTATAAACATAGAATAAATGCAATAAAAAAATTGATACTTATAGATGACTCTTTCTTTGGAAATGTCATTGATTACTTCTCAGTCACTAAGTTCCAAAATCAAGGAAATGAACATGATCATTTCCTCATATGGGTTAAAAATGCACCAATCTACACAAAAAATAACAACACGGACATCATAGCTTTTGTTGATAAGTATATTACTTGCGACACCAAAAATTTGGAACCTGCTTTGGCAATGCTACACAAACATCGTCATACAAAGAAATGCAAGAGATCAAGAAAACGAACTTTGTAGATACAATTTTCCTTTCCCACCAATGCAAAAGTCAACTATACTTTTACCAATACTCCAAAAGACTGAAGCGATAACTACAAATGCCACTGACATCTTTTCAAAACTCCAAAAAGCAAACTATGATGAAACATTCACTTTTCAAATGTTCTTAAAAGAAATAAACTTAACTGACAATGAATACATTGAAGCTTTGAGCTCAACATTAAACAGGCCTACGCTTTTTTTACAAAGAAAACCATCACAAATATGGAACAATAGTTTTTCAAGGAAAATTCCAGATCTTTGGAAGGCTAATACAGATGCACAATTTGTCCTCAATGCATATGCTGCTGCAATGTATTGTAGCTCATATATTGCAAAAGTAGACAAGTCAATGACATATGCATTCAAAAGAATACGTACAGACCACAAGCAAGACAATATTGATGCAATACGAATGGTAAGTAAACTTGGAAATGCCATGCTTAACTTGCAACAAATGTCATCACAACAAGCTGCACATATTGTTTTGTCATTGCCATTAAATTACAGTTCAAGAAAATGTATATTCATTGATACATGATCTGACAATGATCACACATTTATACTAAAATCTGTTAAACAATTGAGCAATGAGCCAGATGAATCAGAAAACGTTCTTGTGAAATCTATTATAGACTACTATTTAAAACGTCTTGAAACAATGGTGGACATATGTCTTGCATAATTTGTTTCAAGATACAAAAAATACGGTGCTACAATTGAACCAAAGGCCAAACCAAATGTGGTACGGTTTATTAATTTCAACAAACACTTTGATATAGAGAATCATTGTAGAGAGCAATTGGTTCTCTATGTTCCATTTACCATTAATGAGCATACACTCAAAAAAAACTTTGACTCTTGGGAACATGCATACATGTACCATGGACAAACCATTCAAACAAATAGTGCAAAGTTCATCCACAACACAAACTCCGCATGGGGTGACATTGACAAAGCTATAAATGATCTTCAGTCTCTTGAAGATGAAAAGCTCATTGACCTACCAATGCAAGCAAAGCTTCGTCAGAAAGAACTATATGACATACAAACAGACCTTCCAAACATAGGTTGTTCTAACCCAAATACCATGCATTCCAATGGATTTGAAATTACAAAGCACCCACAAATTATAGATAACAATGAATACTACAAGTTAAGACGAATGTTAAATAAAGAACAACAAGCAATTGTTAAAGATGTTCTCATAAAAAAGATGAAAAATCCACAAAAGCCATTGCACTTGTTTTTGACTGGGGGAGCGGGAACAAGAAAGACTTTTACAGCAAAGGCCATCTACCAAGCTCTCATTCGCATCTATAGCAATTCTGTTGACAATAATCCAGACAAACCCAAGGGCTTATTAACTGCATATACAGGTAAAGTAGCATATAACATAGGGAGATTCACATTACATTCAGCATTTCACATACCTTTTAATACATCAGAATTCCTGCCACTGAACACTGAAGTGCTTGACACTATGATCAATTGTGCATACTTCTTATAGACAAGATATCATTAGTTGGCTCAACATTCCTATAGTATATTGATAGAAGACTATGAGACATAATGCAAATGCCTACAACATACTTTGGAAACCTTGATACAATATTTTGTGGTGACCTTTACCAGGCACAACCTATCCTTGACTCTGTGGTTTTTGAAAATAGGCCTACTCCAATTGATTTAATGCCTTATAGTTTCTAGAAAGACCACATAAAATGCTATTCATTGGTGACTACCATGAGACAAAAAGATGAAATATTTATTTCAATCCTTAATAGACTACGAGTAGGCATTCAGACAACTCATGACATAGACTATCTCAACAAAAATTCCTTTTATCCTGTACCATTTGATCCATTGCTTCTGCACCTTTTCTATCAGAGAATTGATGTTCAAGCACATAACAACAAAATGCTATCAATCATTCCAACCCAAATGATAGTGCTAGATGCAATAGATGAACTTGAGGAGGACCTTAATGCAATACGAGTATACAGCCACACAACGACACTTCCATCACAAATATGCTTTTAACCAAACATTCTTGTTGAACTTTATGCAGGTAATTACAATGTTCAAGATGGCCTCATCAACGGTTCAGATGGAAATTTTAAAGCATATACAGCACAAAACAAAATTGATATTGTCTGGATTAAATTTAATGACCCATCAATTGGACATCATCAATGCACAAAACTAGCACAATGCTATTCTACTATCATTGACAAAGACTGGGTGCCTATACAACGCATTGCTAGGCCAATCTAGAAAATAACAACAAACAAGAAAATTACAATTAGAAAACAATTCCCAATACAAGTAGCATGTGCACGAACCATACATCGATCCCAAGGATTAACAATGGAGGCCTTGGCTTTTGTGGTTTCAGGTCCATGTAAAACCTATTTTTTCCTTTTCAAAAACAATGGAGGCCTTGGCTTTTGATCCCACAGGCATTAGACAGCATGGGCTAACCTATATAGCTCTATCATGAACAAAATCAGTATAATCATTATTTCTGTTACAACCTTTAACTACAAAAAACTTCAAAGTTAAAGACAAAATACAACTAGAAATGTCTCGTCTCCAAACATGTGCACAATGGAAATTTGATAACCAAAGCACATGTTCAAAAAAAAAATCACATATGCTCCTATGTACATTGAACACTCGTAGCTTGAAAGCACATGCAGAAGACATTGTCAATGACTATGGCATAATGCAATCTGATATCTTGTGTCTCCAAGAAACACATATGTATTCCTTTGAGCTAAATATCTTGTTGCAGTATTTTGATAGCTTCTCTGTACATAACATACATGGCATAGCAACTTTAACGAGGAAACATTTATTCTTGTCAAAAACAAAACAACACGAAACATCAAATATTGAAGCCATCACATCAACAGTAATGCTATCTAATAATGAACTCAATGTTTGTAATATTTATGCAAGACCTGCAACTGCCATAGATGAAGTTATCACAATCTTGCAAATAATTATTGCATCCACAAATTCAGAAAACATGTTGTACATTTTAGGCGATTTTAATGTGGACATGTTTTCAGAAAGCAGAAGCAAAAAAATACTTCACAGTTATATGTAGCAGAACAATATACAATTTATGTTGAACCAACAACACAGCATGGGCAAGTTAGTCATTGACCACATTTGGTCCAACACGACTACAAATATATGCTCTATCTATAAATCAGAAGCATATTGGACTGATCACAATCCAATTTTCCTAAAATTGCATGTTGCCCAATAGACAAATTCAACTTTATAGAACTTATAGCCTTATATCACTTTTATGCTTTGCAATGCCTTTTTCAATGCTATATCCATTATTTGTAGGAGATCTATGGATGAAACTAAAAGATAGTCAAAGCAAATACAAACCACACAAGAAGAATCAGCACAACGGTAAAGCACTCATAGTATTATTCCTTCATACTCATTCACCCAAATCAAAAATATTCAAATAACATTGTTCCAATTCTTTGCAAGACACCAAAAGATGTATCAAAAAGACAGGCAAAACAAGTGCAAATTGCACAGGAAGAGTCAGCACAATGGTAAAGTGCTTGGTTCTTCATTGTACCGCCATTTTCCCAGCTTGCTAATATTAAATTAGCATTCAATTGACATTATCATTGTTCCTTGTAGGACAAGAGTCAAGAAACCTAAGATTGTTTCAATCGAACAACTAAATGCAAAAAGAGCTGGAGACACCTTCCAAGGTGATGTGCTTGTTGTCTACAAAACAACATTGGATAAGGCCAACAAAACATGGGAAATGTTGCATGCTGATTTAACAGATCACAAAGTAGAAATGACAATCATGTTAAATGTTAGTGGAAACCTTGTGTGTAAACATGAGCCTAAAATAGTCCCGGGGTCAGCTATCTCAATCTCAGATTTTCAAGTTGCACCTACAACAGATTATGACAGAGGTGACTGTGATTGCATTTTGATTTTAACAAACATAAGCACCACTGAAAACATCCCACGCCTCTGTCAAGAGTACAAATTCATTCCAAGTACGACTATCAGCCAACTACTAACAACTATAAATGAGTACCCAACTAGCACAATAGCTGTGCTAGTAGTTGGTGCCAAGAAAATGGGTACCCAATTTGTAGTTGACATTAAAGATGGCCACACTGACATAGACAAAACACAAGTATTTCGGTCTACAAAAATTTTTCCTATTCTTTCAGTTTCAACCTTTTCTCATTCTATAGTGGTCTCTATAACAATTTCCGTAACAAAATCTAATTCTCTCATTGAATCGCAGGTGCTATTACGGTCAACATATGAGCAACAATACTTTGCAATCGAAGACCAGTTGCATACAAATAAAACACCTGCAATGCTTTTCAAGAATGTTGTAAGAAAAACAGATCAAAAGAACACGTTTCACACATGTCAGTCAACATTCATCTGTAACTTGAATGACAAAAGAAGCTTGGAAAAACTCAACAGCCTACTACATTCAACTTTTAAGGTAACGACATTCATTTTTTTTTAAACTATCGCATCCAAACCTGTATTTTTTGTCTCCTCTAACAATTTTGAACCATATTCTATAGGTTTCTGGTACTCTAAAAGCAACAAATGCATTTTCCAATCCATTTCATGCATGCTGTCCAAAATGCAAATGCAAATTCACTGCTTATGGCACACTCCAAGAAAAAACTGCTCATTGCAAACAGTGCAACCAACAAGTCAATTATACATTATGTTTGCAACTTAAAACTATCATTACAACTTATGACAATCAAACAATTCAGTCTTCAATTGACCAGGTCACCATGCACCATCTATTTCCCACACTGCAAAACCTCAGCTATGAAGACTATAGCAAGGACAAGTCAACAGTGATATTCATCCTACGAGACTTCAGCGCTAAAGGACATTTTAGCCTTGACCAAAACAATGCCATTGTTGAAGCCATTTGCATTGACAAATAAATAGGAAACATCACTAGAAGGTAAAAAAGTCATTCATATGTAAACTTTTTCTCTTGTGAACCAGCACCTCAAATCACCATCCATACAAACTATGTTTCTAATACATAGCATTTTCTTGGCTTTACAGGAAACTAGGAATACAGGAGTACATATTTACATTGTTCAGACTTTAACTTTTTTGCCTTTCCATGCTCCAAGACATTTCACTGGTTTTGGCATGTTAAAGACATCTTTGGTTTTAAAATACTCTATTGCTATTATACATTTAGACACTTTTATAGGTTACTATGTTAAAGTCTTCTCGAATATGGACATCTGAAAATCTAATTTTGTTTTTGCACCTATGAAGACAGTGGTTCTCTATGTACATCTGACATATATGTTCAATAATTATTACCCCTCTATGCATAATGCCATTCAAACTATATAGTTTAAATTTTTCCTTTTGCATTCTGTCGTTTCTAGCTTTTCCAATATTTGCTCTCTATTTATTATGTTTTCGAGAGTTTATGGTGACTGAGTAGAAGTTGTTATGGTTGCACACTCCAGACCCATAAACAAGTTACTTGAGGCAATAAATAGTTATTTTCCTCTGGATTTTTTCATTTTATGTTGTTAATGCAACCAAGTCTCAACACTGCTTTTATGCATTGTACTTTATAGTCACTTTTCCATCACGCATTCTAATGTATAAAGTACATTCCTGTATAGAGAAATCCATTTGTTGCTTTCACTGCATATATGCATATTTACATGTATATATGCCTCTATGTCCATATGCACATATGCACATATTCATGTATGCATGTATTCATCTAAGCTTCTACGTATCCCTGTATGCAATTGCGTATACATGTGTCCATGCATTTATGGATGTGCCACTCTAGCCTTGTAACAATTTATTTTGTTCTATGGATATTGCATATAGGAACACTAATTATCTCTTTCACCGTAGATAACAGTTGTTTTCGTAAATGCCAAATCGAGCTTATATGTATCAAGATACATATATACTCAGACTTAAAACTACTGATTTATGATCTCTATTGTTCCATTTTCGTAGACATGTTACTATTGCAATCAAATGTGTAAAGCATTCATGTCCAAAGAAATTAGAAACAAGAGTGGCAATATGTTACACAACCTTGTGTTATGCCTTTATAGCAGTTTTTTCATTGCACTTCAAGAAAAGAAAAAACTAAAATTTTATTCATATTATTTCATCTATGGCATTTACAACTTTTGCAATAATTATTATAGGCATAGAGTTCAGTGTTGAATAGTTCTATTGTTCATGTCATGGCTTCAACATTGTTCATGTCAAATTGCATTATCTGACAAAGTTAACATGCGAAAACCAAAGTGTCCATTATGAACACTTATTGCATTCCATGGGACCACATTTCTTTGAGGAGTTTTTTCGAACAATTCGCTTCCCTTGTGTATGCTTCCATATTTTTCATATGTGCCTATGAGCACATTAACTATAACAATTCACAAAATTCCTTTATCCTTTATGCTTTCATCATAGCGAAAAAGCTCAAAGCAATTGCAGAGTTTAGGTTTAGAGAACACAGGCTTACATAACACAAAAACAACACACACAAAGTAATAGAGATGCATAGCAAGTGGCTTAACTCTATATTAAATGACCAAAGTACCCTATCCATGCATGGCCACCAAGCCATTCCAGCGCGTTCACCTCCAGCCAGATGCCATTTAATGCATTTAATTTGCATTCATGCATTGCGCTCGCATTTTCCTGATATTTTAATGCATTTAATCTGCATTCATGGATTACGTACCTCTAGCCGCTAACTTTTACACTATGCCTTTGCTTAAATTTATTTAATCAATTTATGTGTTCGCATTTTCCCGAATTTTTAAAACAAAAATGATTTATAAAGCTACTCGGACGAATAGAAAAATAGATAAATGCTAATTTTCCAATATTAAAAATAGCTCTCCAAATTCAAACTATACAAAAAAATAAGTAATATGTTATATGCTGAAATGTGATTGGCCGATGCTGCCAGTTAAAAGCATTCCGGGCAAATGCATAGGCAAATTAAAAATGGGTTCACAGGAAAGAGCTTTTGATTCTGAATCCATATGCATACTTTGATTAAAACTAGTGGCTGAAGGTACATAATTCATTGATGCAAACTCAATGCATTGAATGGCATCTGACTAAAGGGGACGATGTTTGGATTGCTAATTAGTCTTTGAATATATAACAAGGTTCAAGGAGAAAACTCTCATTATCGCACACGTTGACATAATTTTGGTTCCAAAGCTCTCTTTATGGGACCGCTTTGCAGTAATAAAAAATATACAAACTTTACAGGGCTCACATGCATGAAGTAAAATGGACAAGAGGGTTTCTACATAATTCCTATCAAACGCAGATGAAACCTTCTCATTTCAACAAGAAATTCGAATAGATAATACTAAAAGTAGTTTAAAATATGAATTTATAATCAAACTATAAGAATGCCTTAAAGCACTGCGAAACCCTACTTGCATTTCGCAATTGTAAACAAAGAAAAAGGTTCATTCTAGAAACTCACCCTGTACTCTTTTCTTGAAAAATTTGCTACAATTGCAGAATTTAGGTTTACATTGTTCCAAACTTCTCATTACAGCACAGGTTAACAACACATTGGTTCTAAAGCTCTCTCTATGGCACAACTCTACAGCAATTGAAGATATATAGTCTTTACAGGGCTCACATGCAGTCAACAGAATAGACAAAAGGGTTTTTACATAATCCCTTTCGAACCACATTTCATGGATCCACATTTATTCCACGACTTTTGTCAAACAGTTCACTTGCCTTTTGTATGCTTCCATTTTTTGCATATGTGCCTATGAGGACAATAGCTATGACATTTGACAAAATTCTTCTATTTACATGCATCCATGCATCCTGCCCAGAGATACACATATACATGCATCCATGTGTACTGCAATACATGCATCTATGTATACATGCACCCATGGATATATGTATCTATGCAACTTCATATGCAATCCATGGATATTTCCATACATGCATATTTAAGCATTTATGTATCCAACTATGCATCTATCTATCTATCCATCCAACTATGTTTCTATGTATTCTTCTACCTATAGATGCATCCACACATATATGTATCTGTGCTTCTATGTACATATGTATATAGGCATCTATCCATATATGTGTCGTTGTATCTATGGATACATCTATTCATAGATACATGTATCTACGCATCTATGGATACCATGATAGATGTCCACATCCATGTATCTATGGATACATGTATCAAGTAGCTCGTTTATGGGTCTTGACTCTGCAGCAACATCTCCTGTGATACACAGATCTACAGAATAACAAAAATGAAACGCTCAAAGTAATCACAATGCATCTCTAGTCACTTAAATCTATATTACATGATAAATCCACATGCCATTTAATGCATTCACTTTGAAACAAAAACAAGAAAACAGCTAAATACCACTTTCCAAATAAAAAAATAACTTTTGAAACATCAACTTCCAGAATTAAATACCAATATGCACAAAGTGATCATATTACCCTAACTAGATGACTATGAAGCACATGTTACCTATGCAATCTAAAATCTAAAGATACATACCATCCTTATGCACCTATGCACAAATACATATTGTCTAACATATTAACATGTACATGGTTTTCCACTGCTGCTTTGTTAATTGGCTTTGATTAATAAGTGAAATCTACAGAAGGATAGTTATAATTATTTCTTTCCTTTATTTCTTTCAGTTCCCAACTCGATGGGGTCATTCTATACTTACTATTAATTGTTTAATACAACTACATGCAAGTAGAAATCACAACTCATGGCATCCTTATACACTTATGCACAAATACATGCTCTCTAACATATTAACATGCACATGCTTTTCCATTGCTACTTTGTTAATTGGCTTTGATTAATAGCTGAAATGTGCACAACGATAATTATCATTATTTCTTTCTTTTAATTGTTATGTATTTAAAGACTAATTAGCAGCTACCTAATTAATTACATATGCATTATTACAAGGGTAAATGAGCACTACAAACTCAATAACAATGACACAGTTAACATGCCACTATCAAGGCGTTCAGTCTAAATACTCATTGATTACAATATGCTAAACATATTTCAATTTTATATGCTTCCGTATATGCATATATAAATGTGTCTTTTTCTTCATTTCATTATGTATCTATGTATCCCTAGATGCAATCATGCATATATCGATTTATGCATATATATTGCCATCTCTCCATGCATCTGTCTATATATGTATGGATGTATCTATGGCTACATGTATACATCGATTTATGCATATATGCACCTATGAATTGCATGCACACATCCATGTGTATATGCATCTATCGATATCTTGCATGGATACATGTATATATGCATCTATGGACTCATGCACCCATGTATTTTTATTTGTCTCTGCCCATCTACAGATGCATATATGCATATTTCTACACATCCATGTATCTACACACCTCTCTCTGTAACATATCTATCTCTGTCTGCATACATGTGTCTATGCATCCATCTATGCATGTATGCATGTACTACATGCACATATGCATTTGTGCATGCATATACAATACTCTTCCTTAGAACACAAGCATGTACAACAGAATACAATGTCCACAAAGCAACTGCGATGCATTACAACTAGCTTAAACTGCGATGCATTACAACTGGCTTAAATCTATATTAAATGGCCAAAGTATGCTGGCCACCCATGGCCACCAAGCCATTCCAGTGCCTTCCCCACCAGCCAGATGCCATTTAATGCATTTGCTTCAATTATTTTGACCTCTCTATGTGTTCGCATTTTCCTGATATTTCAATGCATTTAATTTGCACTCATGGATTACGTACCTCTACTTGCTAGTTTTATAAACTATGCCTTTGCTTAAATTTATTTAATCAATCTATGCGATTGCATTTCACTGATTTTCTATAACAATAATGATTTATAAAGCTATTCTGATAAATAGAAACAAATAAATGCTAATTTTCCAATATAACAAAATTAAAAGTTATATGTTGACATACATTCATGCATATTGTCCATACATGCATTTATGCATATATGCCTTCATCCATATTTGCATGTGTATATGAATACATCCTTCCATGTAACATATGCATTTGTATCTATATGCAAATATGCATGCATCCATGTATACATGTATTGATTTCTCCATCTGTCCATGTAGTTCTATTTTCTATGTATACATGTGTCTGTTGATGCATCCATGCATATATCTATGAATAGCTCTACGTATTTCTCTCTCCATGCATTTATTGTTCTCTAACGCATCAGCATTTACATTCCATTCATTCTCATATCCACTCTCGCATATCCTTGCCTCCCATATCAAATACTTTTCATAACTTATTCATACACCTTACTTGCATCTCATCATCCTCTCAATTGCCTCTCTTTGTTGCACTCGCATAACTCATTCTTCTTTTTTACCCTCACATATCTTTATCTATCTATACCTCAAATATACCTTCATCCATCACAACAAAATTCACACCATACCAAACAAAGAATAAGATGAAGAATATATCAAGGTTATGCAATTAAACACTGAGGGCTTTGAAAATAACAATCATAATATAGAGTTGTATTCAAGAGTTCTTTTCAAAACGTCTTTTCTAAATCTTGTTTATTACAGATCCCTAAAAGCGCGTATGACAGTTTCTTAAAGCCTAAAATGTGTAATCAGATTTAACAAATATTTACATGTATCCATGCATTCAAATGCATCATTAGATATCCTTTATACACTTGTTCAAAAAACAATAATGTATATGTTTCAAATGCAAATTGTTTCTGACATTTCTAACTTTATGCACACAGGCATTTATAGATTCTTGTTTATGTACCAAATTACATGGACACATGTATACATCCATGCATGCATAAATGTTTACATGGATCCATATATTTATGCATTCCTTCGATATATGCATTGGTGATAAATAGTTCATTTTTCCTGTTTTCTTTCGTTTACTACTGCAAATGCAAGTTGAGTCTCATTGTGCTTTGACAAATTTGTATTTCTAATCGATTTTAGTGTTTTCCATTCAAATTTCTCGTTCAAATGTCAAGGATGCTTTCACTCTTCTATGCATTGTGTGCACATGGATACATGTATACATGCATGCATGTATACATAGATGGCTCAAGCATTGTTACAAATGTTTAAGATTATTTGCATTTAATAATTCAAACAAAATAATAATACATTTTTGCTTCCTGAATAAGATCTTAAAGGACGTTTGTTACTGCAAATGTATACATACACCCATGTAAAAATACAAGTATTCATTGGTATATCTATCAAAAAGTCCACGTATTTATTCTTTTCATAGTATATGCATAACAACTTTTGCTTTGTTTTCTCTTTTGACTCTTGTATCCTTAAATATCATTATATTTTTATATCTATTCTTCTCTTGTCGCATTTCGAGGAAGCTCAAGGATCTTGGCACTTTGTTTAGTACGAAGGAGAGTGAGAAATGGGACATCAGTCTTTCTTCTGTGTTTGTATTGAGACACTCAGCCCTATGATGATTTTACAAAGCATAACCAATAACAAAATAGACATTCTTCCACCCTTTCTTGGAAGAAATGATCACTTCATACCCTATCGAATCCACTCATTTCCATTTCCACCCTTGCACATCGTTTCTTCTCAAATCAAATACATTTCAAAATCCATTTATATGCTTGCGTTGCATCACACCAATGTGTTGCATTCCTTTTTTCTTTCAATCCAACTCACTCATTCAAATTTTTATATCTTGCATTTAATTTTAAGCGTACAACTCAAAAATGATAAATTCATACCATTTACATTCCATTCATTCTCATATCCAGTCTCACATATCCTTGCCTCCCATATCAAATACTTTTCATAAGGCATTCATATACCTTACTTGCATCTCATCATTCTCTCAATTCCTTCTCTTTGTTGCACTTACATAGCTCATTCTTCTTTACTACCCTTACATATCTTTATCTATCTATAGCTCAAATATACCTTCATCCATCACAACAAAATTCACACCATACCAAAGAAAAAAATGAAGAAAATATCAAGGTTATGCAATTAAACACTGAGGGCTTTGAAAATAACTATCATAACATAGAGTTGTATTCAAGACTTCTTTTCAAAACGTTTTTTCTAAATCCTGTTTATTACAGATAACTAAGAGCACATATCACAGTTTCTTGGAGGCTAAAATGTATGGACAGATTTAACAAATATTTACATGTATCCATGCATTCAAATGCATCGTTAGATATCCTTTATACACTTGTTCAAAAAACAATAATGTATTATTCTTTTGTTTCGATCATAAATGTTTTTTGTATATCTTTCAAATGCAAATTGTTTCTGACATTTCTAAATTTATGCACACAAGCATATATAGATTCTTGTTTACATACCAAATTGCATGGGCACATGTACACATTGATGCATGCATAAATGTTTACATGGATCCATATTTTTATGCTTTCCTTCGATATATGCATTCGTAATAACTAGTTTATTTCTCCTATTTTCTTTCATTTAATACTGCAAATGCAAGTTGAGTCTCATCATGCTTTCAGACTCGTTCAGATGCCAAGGGTGCTTTTCACTCTTCTATGCATTATGTGCACGTCGATACATGTATACATGCATACATGTATACATAGATGCCTCAAGCATTGTTACAAATGTTTCTCTCTCAATAATTTGCATGCAAAGTGCTATAAACATGTGAATTATTTTAGTGTAGCTACATTTTATCTTACGTAATAAGCTTCTTTATATCTTTCCAAATTATTTTTTGTTTAAAATATATACACAAAAATATTTATTCGTATTACATAAACAAGCTTAAAATCTTATTTATAATAAAATCAATACCTTTGTACTGTTTCATCTAAGAATTTATTGTAATATTTATTTCACTTATTACATTTTAATAAGTC
The DNA here is from genome assembly GCA_007258455.2 of Sequoia sempervirens. Classification (NCBI taxonomy): domain Eukaryota; kingdom Viridiplantae; phylum Streptophyta; class Pinopsida; order Cupressales; family Cupressaceae; genus Sequoia; species Sequoia sempervirens. The sequence goes on along the minus strand of VDFB02000003.1, from coordinate 115,107,100 downwards.
AAATTATTACATTTTATTTTGAATGCAAAGTGCTATAAACATGTGAATTATTTTAGTCTAGCTACATTCTATCTTAGGTAATAAGGTTCTTTATTATATCTTTGCAAATTACTTTTTGTTTAATATATATACACAAATATTTATTCGTATTACATAAACAAGATTAAAATCTTATTTATAATAAAATCAATAGCTTTCTAGTGATTCATCTAAGAATTTATTGTAATATAATTACATTGTTCTATACACAAAAAAATGTTTTCATATTACATAAACAAGATTAAAATCTTATTTATAATAAAATCAATAGCTTTATATAGAAGTAACCTTCATACTACATTAAAAAAAAGATTGATTAATCTTAGAAAAGTTTACACTCAAATGAGCTACCCCTATCAATGTTCCACCTAACACTAGTGTTTCTACTAGCACTTGCATATTGTGATATGATAAACTAAAATAACTTAGTTGTATTAATTAACGTAACATGTGTTTTAGAACATTACACTAAACATAATTTTATTTACAAATAGACATAGAAGCAAAAAAAGAGATATGGTAAAATTTGTTTCGCCATGCATATAAATATGGGTCATGTAAAGAATGCATTTTTTTTTAGTGCTTGCACACATGTTTTTGTAAATTGTTGCAAATGATATTTGATGCTTTAGAAATATTCCTACATCAAAACTTTGTTCGAATTGAAATGACTAATGAATTTATGGAGCAAAAGGTTTATTAAAAAAAAAATTTAAAAAACTGTGCATTGGTCATAAGTAGTTTATTTCTCCTGTTTTCTTTCATTTAATACCACAAATGCAAATTGAGTCTCATCGAATAAAAAAAACAATAATATATATATAGTCAAATGCCCAAGCTAGTTAATTGTTTGAGTAAAGTTTGAATACATTTATATGGAAATTACTTAAATGTATCTATATCTTTATTATAGAAGTAATCAAATAATACTGTCTTCTTGTTTAGTGAGGAATAAAGTTGACATTTAATATCTATATTCAAACAGCAAAAGAAATATATTTAATATTATTAATTGGTATTATTAATATGTTTATATGTATATAAAAAAATTAATAATATTCAAAATAATAAATGAGCTCACATATACAAAGTTGATATAATGAATAAACTTATTTAAGTAGCTAAAGAATCACACCCGTCCTTGCTTCAAGTCTTTCTCCCTCACCCACGTGCATTCCATGAGATCACATTTCTTGGAAATTTCGTCTTGTAGATCACGTGCCTGGTCCTTGTTTTTGAGACTTCATCCTTGTGAAGCATTCTTTATATATATATATATATATATTTATTTATATATATATATATATATATATATTTTTTCTTGTGCTTTATCTGCACTTCACTTTTTGCATAGTAGAGTTGCAACTACAACATTAACTTTACCGAATTTAAATTAATATTCTAATGTTTTGAAATATAGCTTAAATATTTTAATAAAAGGGCCATGGTTAGCAGTAGTAAATAAAATAATAAATATTAATACGTTAACTATTATGAGAAGAATATACTCTCTGATTGACAATGTTTAGTAATTATGTGTGTAATCTAAAACAAATGCCATGTGTTACCTGTTCTTTTTTAATTTGAGAAAGTTAATATAAACATTACTTTTAGTTTAGGAGATATTCCTAACTTATTTAACTCCTTAGGACTTTTTCTCATCACGTATTTCTTTTTTAAGAAATATCTATATTTTTATAAAGATGATTTTAATATATACTTTTAAGACAAATTTCTTTATTTATATAAGTCTCCTTTTAGAAGGATGTATACTTATATAAGGTTAGATTAATTTTTATATTAAAGATTAATTTAATAAAATAAAATATTCATAATTTTATATATAAAGAATAAACAATCAATTAAATAAATAATAAGTGAATATGAATTATTATGTAGATAACTTTTTGTATATGGACAATAATAAATAAATTTGAGAATTTATTATTGTGTTAAAGAATTCGAAATTAATGGTCTCAGTTATTGGAGTAAGATATTAACGATGGAAAAGAAAGGAACAAAATGTTATTTAATAATATAGTTTTGATCATATAAGTAAAGGGATACTAGGAGAAAATTAGCAATTGTTAGAGCAAAGATAATAAATATGTTGATAGGAGGTAAATAGATAATGAAGGATAATTGCAGCTAATGGTATTATTGAGAGATAGCATTCGTGTGTTTTAAATTACATTATATATATATATATAAAAGATATATGAAGGTATTGTGATCATTATAGAGAAAATTATTATAAAGAAATGTGTAGGGTAAATAGATGGTAAAGAGTAGAGTTATTTATTGTGGGAATTATATCACCATGTAATGAAGGAATACATTTCTACCTTAGTGAATTTAAGTGATTTGTAGGCAAATAATCAAGAAATTAAGTAAGCCGAAAATTGATTTATTTATATTGTAAATAATTAAATGTTGATGTGATCCATTATAACTTCATTATGCAATATTTGAAGTTGTCAAAATTAGATTTGTGTTCAAATGCATTTAAAATTAGGTTTATGTTATTCTCAAATGCATTTAAAAATTAGATTTAATTACTAGTTATTTAAAATTAAAATTATTTGTGAATTCCTCTAATCTTAGATTTGTGATTTGCGTATAAATCGTCTAGGTTGGATTTGAATTAGATTTATTTAGTTTGAAGCTAACAAATGCAAATGTTATATTTTGATTAAATCTATTTATTGAAGTATACCAATATGCTTCATTTTAACTAAGTTTACTATTTTGAAGTAATAAATGAATAGGATATATTATGATTAAATTCATCTATTTGAAGTAAACCAATATACTACCTTTTTAATTGAATTTATTATTTTGAAATCACAAATATATATGTTTCATTTTAATGTTAATTATTTTGAAGTAAATAAAGGTATAAGTTAAGAATCTTAAATCAAGAGAAATCTAAAGGTTTACCTGTTGTAGGGTTTCATAGTGTTTATCTAATTAAAATAATTGTATGGTGGAAATGCATTTTAAAATAGTTTAATTATTTAATTATTCTGTACATTATCCTTAGAAGGATTGGTTTGTGTCAACGTTTAAGTGAATGGACATTTATAGTTTATCTTGAACATGTTTGGATAGTTATTTATTATTCTGAATGCTCTTTGGGATTGATTCCTTATGCATGTTGTGGTTCCATGTTGATCATGCTCTTCCTCTTGTTTTGGATATAATGGGAACCTGAATGTTTAAGTTACTCCCATGTTCGATAGTCATGGGTGGTAAGTTGTTAGGCTTCCAGAGGAAATGGGAAACCCTTTTTATGTTGAATTTTCCCATGATTCAACCTTTGTGTTTCCATTGATCGTATTCTTAGTTTAAGTTCTCATGGGTGTACTTAGTTCTATGATTTGTTTTACCTTAGTTATGACTTTGAGCAAGATGGTTCATTCCTTGCACATGCATTCGTTGTGATTTTTATGCTTGATACATCCCTTGTTTTTCCTTCATTTTCCTCTGAAAGTAGTCACCTAGTAAAGTGGTCGTTGAGATTGTTGTATGTTATATTTTGGTTGACCTTGTGGTTTTTTCCTATGATGGTTCTGCTTGTTTGTCTTGGTCGTGGGTTCTTTCTTGTCATCTCCTAGCATGGGGGTGGACCTTCAGGTCCACGTGGTCAAGTGGAATGTGCTATGCACCCCATTGGGTTCCTAGTTTGTGTTCATGTTGCGAAAGTGGACACAAAGTTACCAGAGCTTCTCTTGGTTGAAGACTGATCTTTGCCTTGTACCTTATTCTTCATTGATGTAATTACTCATGTATTTGATGTACTCTTCCCATTGATATAAGGGAAGCATTATGTAATGTATTATTGTGTCCATGATGTGTTGTATTTGTGGAAATATGCTCCACAATTGTACTATTGAACTATGATTTGAATTGTTATAAAATGTTCTATCGTTTTCCTCTCTTTTAATTAGGGATGATTGTATGATATCATAATGTAATCTTGGTTTTATTCTCTTTTGTTTTGACAAAAGTTTAGGGTTCGTAATTACTGTTTTGTGTACCCTAGAGGATGTAGATGATTTTGTAAATGTATAATTGCTTTTCGTATAATGAATGTACAAATTTATCTTACACAATGTTTTCCTTTCAAAAAAAAAAATTGTGCAGTGTTTGTTGTCCTTTGGGGTTCACATGGTGGGGCATTACAGCTGATGCAATGGCTATAATTGGATCTCTCTTGGACATTCCTAACAATGCATTGCAATATGAGTTTTTGGTAGAAAAACTATTGATCCCTACATTCAATGTCCTCAAAATTGAACTTGTGTGTGAAATTGTTGGTCTTGAATCTCCCTGGTACAAAAAAATTTATAGTTATTTGCATGACCAAATTATCCCTCCTGAATTTTCCCTCAACCAATGCAAAACCTTTATCCGAAAAGCATCCAAATATTCCATCATTAGAGATACCCTTTACTATCGCAGCCTAGATAGCATCCTTCTTCGATGTCTCAACTCAAATGAAGCACAAACAACCTTACAAGAGGTACATCACAGTATATATGGAGCTCACTTTGCTAGTTTGACTCTAGCTAAAAAGCTCATGAGGATGAGATATTATTGGCCTACAATGGAACGTAATTCCTGTCCCTTTGTGAAGAAATGTCACCAGTGTCAGATTCATGGAGATCTTATACATGTGCCAACTCAGGAACTATAGTTTATTACATTACCATGGCCATTTTCTCAATGGGAACTTGACCTCGTAGGAAAGATCCATCCCACTTCTGCAATTGGACATAATTTTATCCTTGTTTCTACTAAATACTTTACCAAGTGGATTGAAGCCATCCCAATGAACTACATTACTAGAAAGAAAATAGCCTTGAAGTTCATCTTGAATTACATTATATCTACTACGGTATCCTATAGTCCATCATTACAAACAATGCTCACCATTTCAAGAATTAGGATTTCTATGAACTTTGTGAAGAAATTCATATCCAACACTGTTTTTCTACCCTATACTACCCCTAAGGTAATGGCCAAGCTAAGGCATCTAATAAGACCATTCTTAAAATCTTAAAGAAGACAATCAATGATGCTAGATGTGACTGGCACCTCCAACTCAATCCTTCTCTATGGGCCCATCGTACTAGTGTTCGCATCCTTATAGGAGCCACTCCATATTCCCTTGTCTTTGGATTTGAATCCATACTTCCTATTGAGGTCAAGTTATCATCTCTAAGAGTATCTATGCAAGGATTGGATAATCAAGAAGAATACCATGTATCCTATCTACATGAGCTAGAGTTATTGGATGAAAAGAGACAGAATGCCTTGATACATTTGCAAGCATATCATAATTTCCTTCAATGCAGCTACAATAAGAAGGTGTGACACAAAATCTTTGAAATTGGTGACTTAGTCCTCAAAGAGAATCTAAAGAAACAGACAAATTGAGAAAAACACAAAAAATTTTAACCTAATTGGTTGGGTCCTTATATCATCACAATAGAATATGGATCTAGGGCTTATCATATATCTACTCTTGATAGTGAACCATTGCTCGAACCTATCAACAACATACACCTTTTGTAAACCACTTCGATGGTGCTTTGGATAAGTACCATGGTGAAAACTTGGCAAACAAGTGCCATATGTAGTCAGTGTATGCTCCATCATCTACTATCACTCTACCTAGTCTTCCATCCTTTGTTCATCCATTCACACATGTCACGCATCCATAATAAATCTTCATCATCCTTACCATGGCCTGAGAACCATTGACATTTCATCTCCTTCACTTTCGTGACCATCCTTTGCATCCATCGATCCCCTCGCACATAATAAGTTGGTCCTATACCTGACTGGGGGAAATTCCTTTGACTTAAATCTTCATGGGATCTTACACATGGTATTAGCCTCATAAAACACCAAAATCCAAAAAAAATCATAAAACATCAAAATCCCAAAAAAAATCATAAAACATCAAAATCCAAAAAAAAATCATAAAACATCAAAATCCCAAAAATCATAAAACATCAAAATCATCAAAAATCAAAATCCAAAAAATCATAAAAAATCAAAAAAATCATAAAACATCAAAATCAAAAAATCATAAAACATCAAAATCCAAAAAAAAAAATCAGAAAACCATCAAAATCCAAAAACATTAAAAATAAAAAAAAAGAGTCAAAGTCTAAGTTTGAGTTAGTTTGTGTTAGAGTGGTCAAACTACATTGTCTCTATGCATTTGCTACGTAGGAAAGACTCACCTTCAATGGGCCCCTGAGAGATTAGGTTAGTCCTTGAGGTTTGTCCAAATAAAATCATGATTTCGTCTTTTGTTGAATAAAACAAGGTCAAGTCATATCAAACTACGAGGTCTCTGTGTGTATAACGTAGGCAAGGCCATCAACCAATGAGCCCCCGAGGCCCTAGGTCAGTCCTTTAGGGTTTGTTGAGTCTGGTCTTGTTCTTTGTCTACAAGCAATTATCATTCAAAACAAATCATGAATCAACAAGCAAACATAACCAACAAATCTTTCATCTTCAATCAATCAATCATCTTATCGTCAATCAATTAATCAAGTCATTGGTCTTGTATTAGAATGGGACATTATGTCATTTGTCTCATTCGGTCTTATCTCTTGTCTTTTATTAGGATGTGTCCTTGATATTAGACTTTGTCTTTTGTCAATTTGGTCATTCACCTTAAGCAAGACGTGTCTTTCTTGCAGTTAGGTGCTTTATCAAAAATGGTCACTTGGTCAACTTTATCAGATGTGTTCCTTTCCTTAAATAGGATTTTTCTTTCCTAAAACCAAGCGTCATCACATTGGTTAATCATATCAATCAAAAATTTATCAAATTAGTTCAAGTTTGTCACTTGGTCAATCAACTTTATTATCTTTGGTCAATTAATCTTGCTTTAATCAAGGTGTGTCCTTACTAAAATTAGGCACAAGCATACAAATCAGTTAATCAACCTTTGTCTGCTTATCACTCACCTTTAGTCAAACAATCAATCATTTGGTCATCTCGGTCACCTTGGTCAATCTAATCAATCATATTAATCAATCTTGTCAATCCTATCAGCAAACACTATCTCTCTAACAAACACTTTGTTGGTATGAGTTTGTCTTTTCTTTTTGATTGGTTTTGGATCATGTTACTAGTCGCCTTGAGGATTTCCAAAAGGATTTAGAGGGACGATGATGGATCATGACTTTTTATCTTTGCTTGATGTCTGCGATTTTTCTTGACAAAAATACTAGGATAATTAGGTCCTTAGTATGAGCTGGGGCATTCCTTGTATTTTGGCTTTGTCTATTTGACTGCTTGTCTCTCACAAATGGTCACTTTGCACATCTTGGTCTACATCATACCATGGTGTTTATGTTCCATTTGCAACAATTTTGATGCCTGATGATGATAAATATAAAAGCATGAAAGTCTATCCTTTGTGATTTTCCATCTAACATTCCATCTTCCTTTCCCTTTTTCCACACTAACATCCATCTCTTTCACACTAACATTTCTTCCATCTACATCTTGAAAAATTCCTATGACACACAAAAGCATCTTGCATACATGATCATGTTAGGCAACATACTAGGAGCATTATCATCATAGACATCATTATCCTACTAAGCCACATAGTTCATTTCCATCCATCACATTGCATAGCATTACATTTCACATCACATTGCATTACATTTAATATACATCACATCACATTAATAAAATTTTAACTGTTGATGACGATTTTACTCGCAGCAAACAAGGCAAATAAATTATTCATAGACAAGACCACAAAGAGCCTATCCTTCTTGAAAGATATGGAACAAAGACAACCTAAAGGGGAATTATGCATAAATAGGGAAAAGATTGGATTTTGTTCAATCCCAAGTCTCTGATAACCAGGTCATGGTTGCACTAGGGCCACTCTCGGGTATTGATGTGATATTGTTGTTAATCTCAAAGGGACTATGGTTATGGATTGAATATTTTAGGTATCGAATTCTGAGTTGAAACATTAAGTTCAAGCATCATGAAACTGAAAGATTTGCTATAACATTTCATGAACATCACAAATTCTTTTCTATCACTTAAGTTTATTTAGCATTAAGCATTCAACAATTTTATGGAAAACAAAATATTTTCAATAAAATTTCTTCCATTCATTTAAATTTTGGAACATTTTCAAGAATTTAAGCATCTATTCTAAAACAAAGTATAAAAAATACTGAAAATTAAAAGTTTCTCCTAGTTATTCTCCATGGATGCCCCAAAGAATCAATTAAAACAAAGCAAACGGCTTTATACTTCACTAGATTGCTTCACAACTACATATAAAATGATGCAAGCTTTTAAAGAGAGGGGTTTGTTTCTAGACACCGAGTAGGTTTTGTATGCACCCTTAAACGACACATCATAAAGTCTTGTTCGGCCGAACTAAAAAAACCAACTACAAAAGGTACTGAGATAGAAAGCTATCTAACAAGCTCTGATATTAATTAATGTCTATGTGCATACAAAGTTTTACACTGGAATGGTTCAAAAAACAAGAAAAAAGAACAAAACTTAAAAGTTTATGCTCCTCCAACATCCACAAATTTTGAACTTTAGAATAAAAAAAAAGGATCCTTTGTTCTTTTATAGAACACAAGGCTTAGACAAGATAAGAAAACTACATGAAAGGAAATATAAGGGACCAATCTCGTCAAGGCACGTGAAATGTAGTGACCAATAGGATAATTGTAGTCGAAGTCAATGGAAGTCAACTCCAATTACACATTGAAGCTCTTTGGATGTTGATCTTGAATCTTCACCAGGATGATACTTCAAATCAAGATAATGTGTAGGGACTTCCCATACATTCAGAATGAACAAGTAGAATTTTTTCCCCCACACATCATTTGGCTCTGGTACTATCACTCTTGGGAATGGGCTCTCCCAAAAATTGGCATTTGTTTCCACTGCATGTGAAATACCAAGATCCCCAGCATTGTGGTGGACTCAAAGCCATTTGCGTTATAATCTCCAAGAGTAATCGAACCGGACTAAAAATTATTCTATCCATGATTCAAGTTTGCTTGACCGTCCATACCCAAGCTTTGCATCACAATCAATATCTCCTACAATCACAAATTCCACACACTAAATCCCTTTTAAAAGAAAGAAAACATTTATAACATCTCATGTAAATAAAACCATTATTCAATTGTTAGTACAAAAATCTCATAATCAACACTCCTTTCAAAATCATATCATAAATCCTCACACATATACCAGATTATAGGGATCGTTAGATAAATTTAAAATTTTAGTATTTTCACTTCACATTATAACCCAGTACCCCATACCCAGTATTCAGCTTTACCCACTTACTTTCTTGGACCTCGGTTATACCAAAACTCCATCATACTAGACTGGAACCTTCCATTCAGATTTTGCATTACCTTTCGCCTTTTCCATGTTTTTGGTACCCTGTGTTCGATGCCCAAAACACTTACATTACAAAGTACTTTTATTATCAAAGATTTTTCTCTCTTTTCCTTCTGGTGATCTTCCAATTTGCTAGCTTCTACCATAAGAGTTATATTCTACACTTGGGTCCCCAAGTCTTTTCAATCTTGGGATGTGTTGTGAGACCACACAACTTGCAACCAATAAAACCAAATTTAAACCAAACTTGAAATTAAATCACCAGTTGTAAATTAAAACTTACACATATTTTAAAATAATAACTTCTAGTTTACTTAGATTCTATCATAAAGAAGTAAAACTCCACTAGAAACATTCATGTGTGCTCCGATTAATTCCAGTTTTCAGAACTTAGTAAAAAGAATCAGTTCATTAACATTGAACTACATAATATAGTAATCCTCCAAAGCCAACCAGGGATAGAGCCTTGCTGCCAATCAAGCGTCCATAGCCTGGACAAGGTTATCTTTGTAATTCCCCCAAACATAGCTCTAATGTCGGTCAGGTGTCCATAGCCCCGATAGAGTTATTTGGATAGCCTAAAGAGTTGATATCTTCTTTTTTTTAGATATAGCAATGATAGCTCATTTTTCACTTTTGATATTTCAATGATAGCTCTTTTATCAACTTGCAAGCAATGAAGCACTACTATTAGGTTGGGAATTACAGTGGTAGCGAAGGTTGCTTTTTGATTTTTCATTCAATGTAAATCCCTTCATCAATTCACTATTTCCCAAAAACTCACTTAATGATTCCCTGTAGGTGTGTGTTTCCAGCTAAATTTCACTAATTTATGTCAAATACTAGCTAACTATAGCCCACTATATGTTAAAAAATATGCATAAATTAAAATTTAGCAATAGACAACTTAATCACCAAATTTAGAAACATCAGTTACCACCCTTCCAATTAAATTTTATGGCAACTACTAAAATTTATGCTAGCTATTTCGACTTGATGGCGCTGCACTTCATTAATGGATCAGAAATGTCATAATTACCTTGAAACATGATCACATTATTCTGCATTAAATTCACACATATTATCTCTTCAACTTACTTAGGTGATGACATGTATTTCCTTGTCGATTTCATTTTCCTTTGTATTAATCACACATAAGCACCTCCATAATTAATACGACTCTTTTAAAAAAATGAAATGATCACTATTAATTTTGAAATCTTCAACTTGCTTGATTTTCAATCTTCATACTACTCAAATTTGAAGCAATTTTCCACCAGATATGTGCAAGGAATTAATTTGATTTAACCTTTAACTCTAAAGATAATTATCCAACTACCACCTTGCTTGTGATTTCCCAAGAAAAAAATTACTCAAGGAAACTATGTACCACAAATTTCTTATGGCTCTCTATAAATTCTTGCATTTCTTCTCGAATTCTTCACACTTTTTCTTTCTCTCTTCTTCTGTTTTGTTTCTATAATTCTACTCTATGTCTTTGCATTTGCTTCTTAGCCATGGATACTCCAATTTGCTTGGGTTGTTTTTTCTGATAGAATGTTTTCTTAGGGAGTATCACATCACAAAGGCTTGAAAAGGTTTTCTTCATTAGGACTTCCAATTTTATTGTGCCAAATTTATGCTTAGTCCTTGGGGAAAGATATGTTGCATCTAGCCACTACTTTTGTTTCTACTCTGACATAGCTTCTCACTTTGTAGCGTCACTTTTGGACATTGGGCTACCTATTGAATACATTTGTGCTGCTTCTAACTTGATAGTGAAACTTGAATTCCTGGAGAATCTCGATACCATTTTATCTGTTGCACATCTGACCATTGGGATTCCCTCCATGGATGATTTTCTTTGGTTCTTGGAACACAAGGAAGTGGTTCCACTTTGGCCCTTTCTTATTGATCTTCATATCCAAGATTTTGAAGCTCATTGGGAACTTTCCTACATAGGGTATTTAGCCCTAATGGAAGAGGCATCCCACATCAACTGAATGGCTACTATCATCTACAACTTTTCTCACTCTCTTTTTGACTCTTTTTTTATTTTTTGAACAAGGATTTCCAATATCTCATGTATATATGTGATACACACACACATATATCTCTCTTGGTACATTTAAAGCTTGTTTTACTATGTATGGCTTTATTATTTCTCTTTCTCAATTCAATTTTGAAAATGTTTGAATGAACTCTCATGCATAAGATAAGTTTAAGTAGAATTTGATAATCACGAGGAGGCCGGACAAAGAAAAGAACAAAAAACAAAGAAAGAAAAAAAAAACAAAAATCGAACTAACCCTAACTACCCTAACTCTAACATAACAAAATACTAACTCTACTAAAGAAATTTACTTCAATTTCTATGGCTATTTCTTCTACATTTTTGGTACGAATTACAATAGGTTTGTCTTTAAATTCACTTATTAAAATTTTCACTATTCTACTATAACAATGAATTATCTCAAATTCTGCATTTAAACATCATAAATTCAAAATTGTACTTACCCATAATTTGGCTCCTATGTATGAAAATGAACTCATTAGAGATCGATTGCACACATTTCGTTTGATGTGATCATATTGTACCTTCTTTCAACCCTAGTCCATTTTCATGAATGGTTGCATCTATTTCTCTGCTTCCTCCTCTGAAAATCTTCATATCTTCAACCCTATCTTCACTTTGCATTTCATTAGACCAAGATATATCACTATTTATATTGCTATCAGAGAGAGAAAAATTAAAAATTTGATATTCTGTATCTTGTATAAAATCAAGAAAATGTCTTTATAGCTTGTGAATTTCCAACTTGGAGCGCAATCACACGTTTCTCTTTCGATTTTCCCACTCCTCGTTATTTGTGTTTTCCACGTATATAGGCAATGCTGATTCATCAATGTCATTTCCTCATTGGTGATGAAATATCTTTGAATCTCGACATTCTCGCCTATTTTCCTACAAAATGTTAGAAATTTTTTATAGTAATCATATTTTTCCAATTGTTTTGGTGTATTTGTTGATTTTTTAACATTTCCAACTTCACTAGGGAAAAATATTTTTCTCATTAACAATCCCTTTCTTTTAGCAATTGGAACTTCCTCT